>CAJGYO010000009.1:85952340-86520603 GCA_904845875.1 Miscanthus lutarioriparius | reverse complement strand
TTCGTGACCGTTCTGGCCGTCGATAAAAAAAGTTGCCTGGGGTAGTGTAGGTGCTTTGAAGACATAGAAACTTTTAGTCACACCTCTCTAAATAAAATGTGTTGTCTTCTAAAATCGTTGCATAGTAGTGAATAGTCCTATAAAAATTCTCTGCTTCAAATAGCCAGGTAGCTTATCATATGGATCTTTAGGCAAGGTCCCATGTGATGAATCAGGTAGTTCATATCATCGGATACAAATCTCATACTATATATAGCTACAAAGCTTGGAAAATGGACTAGCTGCGACAAACAAGCCAACAAGTTAGTTTGCACGAGCTACCGTCCTACAACCTCGAGCTGCTAGTTGAGTCCTTCCTATCGTTGAAGTTGAAGCTACCGGACGTATAGCTGCCACCGTGTAGCTGCACGCGCTGAATGTTCTCTTCTACTGCCCCCCTGCATATTGACCCTATAAACATCCTTTGTTCCCCAATAACGCGAAATCGCCATCGACACAAATATAAAAAACGCAGCACAGAACCAAAGTAAACACCAGCCAGAACGACAATGCCTCCGTTCCTTGCGAACCAATTCGAACTCCCAATGCAAATCACTCCCCTGATTGATTGCACCAGTGGAGCTCTCGCAATAAACAATCATTTGACACATGTTGTTCTGCTATACAAAAGGGGTCAGGGCTACACACGGACACACCCTCCTGCACCATCCAACATCCACACCACTTCTTCTCCTTATAATTCTTCTTCTTCATCGTCGTCTTGGCCTTCGCGAGAGCTCTGCGCCATTGCCAATTCTCCAAAGGAGCTAGCACTAGCACTTTATTAAGTAGCGCTTGCAGCGATGGCGATCCTGGTGATTGACTTCTCCAAGCTGGACGGCCCGAGAGGGCAGAGACCATGCACAGCCATCGCTGCCGGGTTCGAGCACGTCAGGTTCTTCCAGCTGGTGAACACTGGCATCCCCGACGAGCTGCTGGAGCTGGTCAAGAAGGTGTGCAGCGACTGCTACAAGCTGCAGGACGAGGCGTTCAGGACTCCAACCCCAGCGGTGATGGCGCTGGCCGAGCTCGTGGACAAGGAGAGGAGGGCGTCCCTGTGAGAAAGATCGAGGACATGGACTGGGAGGACATCTTCACCCTCCAGGACGACCTGCCAATAAGGTTTTTTATCGGCCGGCGAAATTCACGGAAATTTCGAAATTTCCTTTCTATCCACAGGGTCCGATAAAATTTGACATCGGCCAAATTTTTACCTTCTTTCCTACTTCCAATCCCACACTATAATGTTTTATTCTTGTTTTTATCTGTGAACAAGTGATGTTTAATAGTTTAGTAATAGTTTCAAGTCAAATTCTACTTGAATTTTTAAAACAATTTGAATTTTTTTTAAATTTGGTCCGATATTTCCAATATATCTTGCTTATCCTATTTATCCATGACCTCCGATAAAATTTTATTTGGGATAATGAAAACCTTGCCTGCCATGGCCTTCCCTACCCAACAACCCTCCCGCCTTCAAGTGAGTGCCACACATCATTCTTGTTTCTGTCTTTTCAGCTCATCATCCAGCTTAATTAACCTTTTGTGTTCGATCGATGCATGCAAACAGGGAGACGATGATGGAGTACCGCAAGGAGCTGAGGAAGCTGGCGGAGAAGATGCTGGGGTGATGGAGGAGCTGCTGGGGCTGGAGGAGGGCCACATCAGGAAGAGGCCTTCACCAACGACGGCGAGTTCGAGCTGTTCTACGGCACCAAGTTCAGCCACTACCCGCCGTGCCCGCAGCCGGACCTCGTGGACGGCCTGCGCGAGGCTTTACCGACGCCGGCGGCCTCATCCTGCTGTTCCAGGACGACCGCTTCGGCGGGCCTGCGAGCGCCGCTCCCCGACGGCAGCTGGGTCGACGTCCAGCCCCTCGAGAACGCCATCGTCATCAACACCGGCGACCAGATCGAGGTATGCGCGCGGTGATCATGCATATTCTTCTTCCACTATTCTATGTTCCCTTACATATAAAATACATGCCGTTGAATGCATGGGATGGTGGACTTGATTAGATTACACTTGATCAGAAGCGAGCAGCTTAATTGTGGAGCCTAAGTGCTTGCTTAATGACAGCTAATGATCCATCAAAATAATACTACTGCGTATCAGTCAAAACAATCATGTTAGGATTTCATGTGGTGGCCTTCTCTGATTCGTCAAGACTCAAGATCCACGAATTCCTTATGAAACTTAGAATATCAAAACCTTAGCTTTATTTGTTAGTTTGGTTGTTGACATGTTACTTGTGACTACCGAGAAGGAATTTAATTGCTTATCCTCTGCCGTGATGCATGGTGGTTGCATTGACGACAGGTGCTGTGCAATAGCCGGTACAAGAGCGCGTGGCACAGCATCCTGGCCACCCGCGACAGCAACCGCCGCTCCATCGCCTCCTTCTACAACCTGGCGCGCCTCGCCACCATCGCGCCAGCGGTCCCCACCGCAGGCGCCGGCGACAACGACTACCTGAGCTTCGAGTTCGGCGACTACATGCTGGTGTACGTCAAGCAGAAGTTCCAGGCCAAGGCGCCCAGGTTCGCAGCCATGGCGACGACGCGGCGACCAAGTGACCCTTTCAGCACGCGCAACGCTGATCTCAACTTGCGAGGCTAAATAATTATTCATAGTCAAGTTAATGCTTGTATGATAAGTAGGTAGTCGAGGGCAGTGTGCACTCCTCCAGGAACGACGGCCCAGCAGACAGCAGTGGCGTCTGAGGCCGAGGCCGGCATGGCACCGCCTACCAGCTGGACCTAGATCTGCGCAGCTCGAGTCACTGAGGATCCCTGCCACCGCCATCCTTTCCTCCTGCCGGGCTTCTCGGGGCTGGCTCAGGCGGGGGCAGAACGGAGGATGCTGGCATGGGGCCCTTCGCGGCAGCGCGGCGGGTCGCCACCCGAGTCGTATGGGAGTGACGCAGGCGCCTATTATACTTGTGAGGGTACGGCCCCCGTAGCCACGACGCAAGATATGGGCCGCATCACCAAAAGTGGTCTAGCCTACAAGATCAAGGCGTGCACCGCAAGACTACGTAAAGATATGATTTATTATATAATAGTAAATATAATTTTTTTAACCCCACTCCTCCAGAGCATATAAGAAGAGGCAGGGGTCCTCTAGACGATATATCGAATCTAATACACAATCAATACAAAATAACAAAACACAGGATATAGGGTTTTACGTCATGCTGAGGGCCTGAACCTGTATAAATCTTGTGTCTTATGTCTCTATTATCATCTGGTTCATATCACGCACACCTCCACCGATTCATCTACTACTGTCGGTATACCCCTCGGTAGACTGCCGATCAGATATCGTCGACAGTGGCACACCAGGTAGGGGGTGCGCGCTTGATCCACGGCGAACCAGATGGATTTCAAGATCATCAGCATTGTCCATGGTGATTCTTTTTAATTTTAACACCTTTTGTAAACTAATTTTAAATCTAACACTGTTTTTTTTTCAAAACTAACACTTTTGGCCGCGCCTATTGCCATGGCGCGGCGAAATGCCTGTGCCGCTTCATGCATGGTGACGCGGTGGGTGGCTGACGTGGCGACGACCAGAAATGCTGACCGGTGACGTGGTAGGGCTTGCCGGCGCCACCCGATTTTAAGCTGCTGACTTTGTCGGCGCGCCCTAATCGATAAGTGTGGCGAGCTTTAATAAAAACCCCTTGCCGAGCAGCAAAGCCTGCTTGGCGCCTAGCCACAGCGCCGCCTTGGCGCCAACGCCAGCCCGCCTGCCCATGGCCGCCTCCCTCCCTCCCATCCCTTCCATTCGCTGGCCGCCTCACTCCCTCCTCGGCCTCGTTCAAGGTAATGACACATTTTTTTCCGTTTGAATGGTGGATAGAAATATTATGAATGGGAGTTAAGGTTAGGAGAAAAATTATGTTTGGGAACTATGGGTTACGGTTTGGAGGAAGATATTAGTTTGATTTTATCAATGTTAAGGTTAATTATTTAGTTAGAAGTATATTTACCATGTACATTTTTTTGCTATAAGTGTTGGTTATATTATTTTAGTTGCAATGTAAATGATTATATTTTACAATAATTTGCGTTGTTTTGATTGATGTTTAATTTGAACCGTTTTATTAGATGGAAGACATGTTTCGAGAGCAGTTGTGGCGAAAATGGAGTCGTCCTAGAGAATTTCCCGAAGAATCTAGCAAAGATGTCCACATCCCTCTTGACCTCTCCGTCCCTAACTATGACTGTGGTCGTCCGGCCGACATGTTTCAATCGAGATATCCGGACACAGCGGCTCGTTGCTTCTACACATGCAGTCGTTTTAATGTAAGTAATTGTTTCCGTATGTTTTTTTCTTAATTTGTATTACTTGGTTACTAATATTTTATTGGAATTTTGTTGTGTAGGCCCATGAGAGATGCTTTTTCTTTCAGTGGATCGGCGGTACAGACAAGTTTGACCCCAGGTACCTCCTTTTCGACGATTGGTGGAGAAGACGACATCCATGAGAGCACTTCTAGCGGTGGGTTCCACCTTCCCCTAACTCCCCTCCAATGACGGCTAAGGAGAAGCACTTAGCCGCAGTTAGATGACTCGAGAAACCTCATCTGTGCGATTGCGGAGATCGAGCTATGATAAACCCTGAGAATACATTGGAGTTTGTGTATCCAAACAAGCACGAAGTAAGTGCAAAGTGTATGTGTTGAAATATTGAGCTATATGTGTTCATGTACTAATGTTAATTTATTTAGGTGTTTTCAATGGCGAAGTGTCATTTCAAGGAGTGATTGTATGGTCCTAAGAACCAATGGCCGGAAGAAGCTCCAAAAGCAAAGCAAAAGAAGAACGAAAGGTTATTTACAAAGGACCTCTAGTCAAGTGCAAATGTGGTGTTAAATCCAACTATGGTCTAGTCCCTTCGGAGTTTAGAATATGCCATTATTGCGGCCATATGGTTGACTATGATGAGGTTGGTTATTTTTTTGGTAACCATGAAATTGTATTTTGTTTCTTTTGCTAAGACATATAAGATATAATTTTTTCGTTTGAGCAGAGCACTAGGAAATGCGGGTGGGAATGCTATGATGGTCAAGCTAAGTTCTTGGATGAACTGAAAGGGAAGCAAGTAATTGCACGGAAGAGGGGATACGGACGACTACGTCAACCTATTCGATTAAACATCACAAAGACAAGATCGTGAGTTTGCTAGGCAGGCGTGGTATTTGTAACCCGATCGATGTTGGGAAGCGATAAATGGGGATTGGAGAAATAGATGATGTTAGAGGAGGAGAGGCAAGAGGAAGGAGGCAAGGGAGGACTTGAGCGAGCATGTTGTTGCATTATGTGCCAGTGAGTGCTTGAAAGTCTTTTTTTGTCTGATTTTAAATGTAATATAATCGTGTTGCTAACTGATTGTATTTTATACATGAAGGGATTGGATGCGGTGAGGAACATACTGCAGAGGTGGCTCATGCAAGTACGATGAAAAGAAGTTAGATGTGCCTGAAAGCGAGGCTGGTCGCACCGTTGAATCTTGATTGTGTTGTCTAATGAGAGGGCGAGGATGAGGGGCGACCTTTGCCGGACTCGTGAGGTCATCACTCTAGCGGAGGAGAGGTGGGCTTGCAAGCGGAGGAGGCGAGGACAACACTGGCGGTGGAGCGAGAGCTCATCAGCTGTGCTTGCAGAGGTGGTCTTCTGAGCGGAGGAGGAGAGAATGCGTTCTTGTCTCGGGCCACAAATGAAGCGGAGGCCCGCGTACAGCGAAAAGGCGGATCGGGACAATGCAAGTGAGCCTAGCCACAGCAACAGGGTTATGGTTGAGGATTGGTACTCGAGCGACGAGTTGCTTACTCGGTATGTTTCTAATGAAGGTTTTTTTTTGATTAAATCGTCTGTTGGTTCCATGCTTTATTAATGATCAATGTAGCTATGTACTAGAAATTTCATTGTGTTGTCTTATTTTTTATTTGAACTATTGATGTATTGTACCCATGTATCATGTACTCGGATTACCCATAGTTGATCTTAAGTGATCCCATCCATTTGTATCATGCGTTGAGAATTTCTAAAACGAACATAATCGAGTGAAATTATTTGAATACGATTAAGCCTTTGAATACTGCCCGGCGCCATAGCCTAGGTTCTACCGCGCCATAGCCCTACTTGGCGGCAAGCCTTTGCGCCATGCCTTACTGGCCTTGGCAGCACCTAAGACGCGGATAGAAGCGGACCAACCTAAATTACAAGCTGAGCAGGGAGGCATTGTCGGTCTTTGTAAACAACTACAAGTCTTTGCCACGGCCGTCGCATAAGTTGAAACGAATATGAAGCGAGATAAATGGATGACAAGTTGCCACATAACATTTCATCGGTTCATGAGTGCAGCAAGTTTGGGACAACAATATTCGTTTGACATAAGTACGACATAATGAACTAAGTCCCGAGAATGTAAGGATCCCTCGAAGCGCCTCTTGAAACCTCATCGTCCGGGTGGAAGAAGGGGTCGTCGTACTCCACCTCAAGAAGGGGGTATATACAGTGCGGTGTTAGAGGGGCCATCCTGTTACAAATTGATATACAAAGGGTTAGAGTATTAAAATTAACAATATTTAAATTAACATTATGTATCATTGCAAAATTTGAACTACTTGTTATGCAATCTGAACACAATATGAAAGCACCTGCTTTGCCCTCGTCTTCTATACTGCTAGCCTTGTGACAGATTCTTTGCAAGCGGAGCAAAGATTCCTGCCACGGGTCTCGTTGAAGTCTCCCCCTCCGTACATGTCTTCGTCGTACCCTCTCATAAGCGTCCATGTCCCCTTGAGTCGCTTGCTTCCTCCTCCTACCCTTTCCTACCTTCATTAGATCCGGATCATGCACGTAGTCATAACCATTATAAGTTGGCCTTTGTGTTGGGTCAAGGTATGGCTCAAGCTCATCTCCCAAATACTAACGGTGTTCGAGCGGAGATACAAGGGTGACATATATGGTAGATCCTCATAGTTGTACCCATGAACCCTACCACAGTCGTGATCATATGAGAGCAAGGGGCATGCATAATCGAGGGACATTGCAAGCTGCCTCTACCTTTTCAAGATCAGCCTCGGTAGTTTGTCTACCATAATGTTCACCGTCCAAGCTTGTGCCACCTTGCCCATTACACTGAAGATATGGCGGGGTCCATCTGGCTCGGCGGTGTCTTTGCTTGGCCAATTCCTCGGCCTCCTTCAAATGTTCAGCTCGGCCTTTCCAAAACGCCCACCTTTCAGGTTATATTCCTCTGCGCAAGTTCCCACCTCTTGACAAAATATTCGTTGCACTTATGAAAGGAGAACTCAACAATTCGAGACCACGAACCAGCGATCGAACTCCGATGAATACACGGTTGAAGGACTCAGGAGTTAGTGGTCATGATGCCATAGCTGAAACCCCCTCGTCATATGCTAACATGCCCTGAGCCTTCTGTTCCATCTACGCCTCTAACCAGGTCTTTCTTGCTTCATTTACCATCTTATCTAGTTCTCTCTTTGTCTCCTTGAAGCCCCGGTGCTCATACGTACACAACATAGAGCCTTTACCTTGTCACATACCTCCTGCTTTCGGTTGCAGCCTTGCAAAAATTAGCGGTAAAAGTGTCTCACGCACCATCTATGCACTAGAGGCGGGAACCCATCCATATGCTCGGCTATGACATTAAGAAGCCACAGGTGACGGTGCGAGATCAAACATATAGTGCGAGATAGGCCAAGCACTTGTACACGTAGAAGCCGCATGAACCATGACCACGATTCATTGTTCTCTCCCTCTACCAAAGCAAAAGCCATGAGTACTATCTAGTCCTCAAGATCAACAACAACCAGCCCATCATCAAGGTGTCCACTGTACTTTCACATCAAGAAAGTGTCATCAACAAATGTTGGCCGATAAAAGCGGAATGCATGTTCCGTTTGCTCGAACGACGAACACACGATAGAGGACATGCCTCAACGGGTCCCAAAAACACATCCCTCCGGTGTCCACAAACCATTTCATGCTAGGGTTATAGTAATGCATTGCACATAAGATGCGGGCACCTGTTGTGCACGCTTCCTCCCAACTACCCATCGAATCGTTAGGGCAATTTGCTTAGCACGTAAGCCTTTACGTACTTCATATCGTACTTAACAAATCTAGTTATGGACTATTGTAAAGAAGACAATTGAAATATCGTTATTGTCATCGTGAGCCCCAATATACGACTAGCAAGGTAACATGCAGTGAGCTACTAATGATTTTCCTTCCCCCTATTTGATAGGCAAGTATGGGGTTCGACAACTTTACTTATGCTCCACTTGCCATCACTCTGTCTCTTTCGTGCATTTAACCTCCACATACAACCATTTTACATATCACGT
Source organism: Miscanthus lutarioriparius (assembly GCA_904845875.1). Classification (NCBI taxonomy): domain Eukaryota; kingdom Viridiplantae; phylum Streptophyta; class Magnoliopsida; order Poales; family Poaceae; genus Miscanthus; species Miscanthus lutarioriparius. Next base: position 86,512,181 of record CAJGYO010000009.1, on the reverse strand, counting down.
GGTACCTCAACTTACGGTCCGAATGAGTGGCCGATTGTATGGACTATGGTGATACACAGCATGGTCCTGAAGAAAGAGCTTCAGCTCTAACATTGTATTGACTATCATCCCCTTCCTAAGGGTTTCTTTCTCATGGTCATACAATGATTTCCTACACATCTGGAGACCGATGTCACAAACTGCCATATCGGTCATGCTGACATCTCTATAGTTCGGAACACCCCTAAAAAAATGCGTTCATCGACCTTAATTGCTCAAGCTCAATCATTTGTGTAAGGTGGTCTTGGAACATCTTTGTGAAGCGCCTCCTATTCTACCCATGAATCATAGGAGGTACCACCCTCGATAATCTATGACTAGTCTACCACTGAGCCAGCATAGCATGAAGTACCTCGTTGGTGCTGGTAATGGCATAGCATGAACCCGATCTTGGCATGGCATCAACCGATGTTGGCATAGCATCTGTATCTCCTTGGTCATCATCGAGAATAAATACGCATCTTTGCTAACTACATCATCGATCCTGTCCTCCTCCTCCTACTCCTCCTTTTCCCGTTCGAACCCATTCACATGAAGTCATTGCTTATCTGACCCTCTGCGGTTGAATGAAAATGCTCCTGCGTCAGCTGACCGTCCAAATCACGTTATCCCGAGTTGCTTCCCCTTCGACCCTTAATTCTTGTTCATTGCCTCCAAAACCATCAATGAACGGGCTGTTCTGAACACCCTGCATCCTATACCCATTCTCCACCACCACCTCAGCCATGGGCACATTGGAACCTTGGAGCACCCTAGTGTAGCGGGACCAGTGAGCAGAGTCGCGCAAGGGCATGAGGACATAGTGTGTCCTAGTCTTCCCAGTATTAAACCTCCCCTTCAGTGTGAAATCACCGTCAAACTTTGCATTCAAACGGACACAAAAGTCGTTGAAGCTAGGAGGTTCATCGAACCATTCCAATTCTTCTTCTATATCCTTAAACATACCATCTTCTCTCCTAACACTTACTCCATATATAACTCTAACACAACAATCCATCTGCAAAAGCATTTCAAGAAACTCCATCAAGTCATCGAAATCGTCATACGTAATGTCCATAATAATATTAATACCTATTCTAGCTATAACAATACTAACTAATTTAATATTAACATCTATACAAGGCTAACTACAATAACTAATTAGACTAAATCCAATGTATAACTAGACTCACTAACTGTACAAACTAAACTACCTAACTTTACTATCTATACTAACTTACTATATTACCTATATCAACTAAACTAACTAACTTTATTGACTATACTTTACTAATTATACTAACTTTATTTATTTTACTAACTTACTATACTAACAATATCGATTCAATCAACAAATACACTAGGGAGTACCTCATGACATGTGTGCTAAATCCTCGGACGATGTGGCGCTAGGCGAACTAGGAAGTAGCGCTGGCCTCGGCGCGGCAATGACCAGCTGCCGTGCGGCGGAGGGTGGCGCGCCCGGCGTCTGCGAGCCTTGGCGAAGCGCGGCGGCAGCGGCCGTGGTGTGCCGCGGAGGCCGCGCCCGGCTCTGGCAGAAGCGCAGCGGCGGCGATGGCGTGGCGTCTTGGCGTTAAATCACGAAATGGCGGCAGCGAAGCTCGGCGGGCAGGCCCTACCGGCGACAGCCATGGCGTGGCTTCTTTGATGGCTGGCGCGGCGAAACGCAGGCGACGCAGCGGCAGACGGGCTTGCTGCTCGAGCAGCGGAATTGGCCACGGGCCTTTTATTCGGCTCTGTTGTGCCATCGATCTTGGCGCGGCTCTGCCACGCCCTGATCGGTGGCGCGGCAAGCCCTGCCACGTCACCGGTCAGCATTTTCGATCGTCGCCACGTCATCCACCCGCCGCACCACCATGCATGACGCGGCACAGGCATTTCACCGCGCCATAGCAATAGGCGCGGCCAAAAGTGTTAGTTTTGAAGAAAAAAAACAGTGTTAAATTTAAAATTAGTTTAAAAAAATGTTAAAATTAAAAAAAAATCTCCATGGTAACTCAGATTATCACAGCAATGATAGCCTGCGACGGGCCTCGTCTCAAGCATCCGGCTAGGACTCGAAGCCAACGAATTCAGCCGCAACAGATTTATCAGATCCAATCTTAAACCTCGTCGACTCGCCCGCATCGTGGCATCGCCGGACGCTCGCACTGAGCCATCACGGCGTTGCCGCACCACCTTCCTCTCTCCGCTCTCCCCACGGACGGTTGCGGCGTTGCGCCTCAGGTCTCTGGTGGTTCTCGCACCGCCGCCACTGCGACAGAGTTCGGCTCCGGCTCCAACACGCTTGCATGCCGTGAGCCTCGAACTGACGCGTGCGAAAAAGCGAGCCAGCAGGGCCAAGTATGCCTCACACGTCCGCATACTATACGTGAGCCATGCAGTTTCATATCAATCAACAGAGCCAAGATAAGCAACTACAGTAGGAGGTGCACATGTACGCACAGATCTTGCGTGAGGAGATCATGCATGCACGTGTATGTATCATACTTAGAAGCGTGTACGAATATGACTCCAACTCCGACCGGCACTCTAGCCAAGCAGATCGCCATATCTACATCCCATTGTGATGTGCAACAGGTTGCCTGAATCTCCGTGACACAGCAAACAAGCAAGATAATAAGTCAACAATAACTAGACAAGGAACACAACCGATCTGCACGCATATGCAAGATGCTGCGTCAAAGTCACAATGACCGTCTACTCGGACATCGTATTCGCCGACTTCTCCACCCGAGCCATCGAGCCAGCCGGCCATGCAGCATCGTTTCTCCGACCAGTCAATGATCTCCCGAATCTGATTTGCCTTAGGCGATTAAGCGGTATAAGCAAGCTGCCGCCCGGACTACTCGCTCCGACCGTCTACGCGCCATAATGATAATCACCGCGAAGAATTGCGTTGTGACGACGCGACCGCCGCCAGCGACGAAGGCTGGAAAGCTCGAGGGCGAAAAAATTTCATCGGCGTCGACGAGATAACATCATCGCCGCCCGATCAAACATTATGACTAAAGATAAGTACATCTCATATATCTGCATTTAATACAACTTTCTCCAATTATTTTTCTCGAGTTTTACCATGCTTCTCCAATTATTATTTCTCCGGTTATTCTCCATAATTAAATATCTCCACGTTTAATATCTCCGTGTTTATGATGCTCTATAATGCAATATCTTGAACATATTCTCCGTAAACTCACCGACCAACTACGTTCTCACTTGTGTTATCGAGCGGCCCTATTCTCGATTTCTCTCTAGCGCGTGCATGGGCAGTGGCTTTCTGCGTCATGGGCGGTCGGCAGCAGCTCTGGCGACACCTGTGCCCATAAGCGTGCATGGGCTGTGGCGCTCTCGCCATGGGGTATGGGCTAGCTACTGACTGGTGACTCGATAAAGAAGAACCAACTGGTGGGACTCGTTTATATTTTCAATTTGAACACTTTATACAAAAAAATGAACATAATGTCGTCATGTACTACCCATTCTACATATTTGTATTATAGAGGCTAGGTTCGGTCGGCGAGTTTATTTTTACATTTCGGAAGCTGGATCAGTCGGGATGGACAAGAGGATCATTGTCCGGATGGTCGCACCACCTGGCATTCAGACTTCATCGCCGACCAGCTGGTCGGATCGTTAGGCTCGACCGGTTGGTCGGACTGCTCGGCGCTATCTACGGCTCGACGCTTACTTCGTCGCCGACCATTTGGTTGGGCTGCTCGGTGCTCGATTCTTCACCAACCAACTGGTCAGATTGTCTATTTTTTCATCGGCCTGGCTGGGGCTCACCGACTAAAGTGGGGGCTCCTCGACGTTCGGATTCTTCGTACAAGCGTCGCCAGCTAAGCTGGGGACTCCTCAGCATCCAGATTCTTCGTGCATAAGTTTCCAACTAAGCTGGGGACTCCTCGACGTTCGAATTCTTCGTGCAAGAGTCGCTAGGTAAGCTGGGGATTCTCTTGGTGATCGGATCTTGCTCCGTCTTATCGGTGTCCTATCAACTTGCTTCATGCCGTTCGGATCAGGGTGTCGATCTTGGGTAGTCCATCTGGGGTCTTGATACGCACATGACAGATAACATTGACAGGCTTTCAGGCTTATTTTCTTTGACTCTGCTACAAGATTCATTCTTCATCTTCCAGTAGGCTCGAGGACTAAGTGGCTACACTTCACCTAGCGGTGAATGTAGTGTTTTTTTTTATTTACCCTCCTTATTGACTAAATCATGGATGATTCCTCGCAAATGGAGTCTAAGTGGCTATATTTCGTCTAAGGTGGAGAATTTTTAATTTTTTCCCTTGAGCCCCTTACATCCTTCTAGCAAGCCTTACTTGACTAAGTCCGATATCTGCATTGCGATTAAGCGGGTCGGCTTCAACTTTAGCTTTCAGTTCACGATTGAAACCGATCGAAACGAACTTCCACCGCTTTCGGATCATCAGTTAAAGCGATCGACTTCACGTCAAACTGCTTTCGAATTTGTTCAAGACAGCGTTGCTTAAAGGATACAAGGCGCTAGGGGACTAGCTATGGGGGTATGGCCCTCGGTACCCACAAGACAAGACATGGGCCGCACCACCAAAGGTGGCCTAGCCCATAAGATCAAAGCGTGCACCGCAAGACTACATAAAGATGTGATTTATTGTATAATATTAAATATCAATGTTTTAAATAGTGGCTAAGCCATTTAGCTATCTATGTCCCAAAAGCTTGAGGCTATAAGCGCAGCTAAGGGCTAATTGTATATGAAAATCTTAGCTAAATCATTCTCAACCAGCTATAGCGAAGATAAGCGGAGGCTATAGGCGGAGATTAAAACCTTGTTAAATATGATATTTTCCTTTTAACCCTACCCTCCAGAGTATATAAAGAGATACAGGTGTCCCTAGACGATATATCGAATCTAATACACAATCAATACAAAATAACAGAGCATAGGATGTAGGCTTTTACATCATGTTGTGAGTGCACGAATTGTATAAATCATGTGTCTTGTGTCTCTGTACCATCTGTTCATATCACGCGTATCTCCACCGATTCATCTACTACCGTGGATATACCCCTCGGTAGACTGCCGACCAGATTTCGTCGACAACACTCCTGATATAATCTTTTTGTCTAGTCGTAGCTGCCACCTTATAAACCCCACTCTAGATCTTTTTTTCTAAACCATTGTTTTGTACATCTATAGGTTCTAAATTTGTAGTTTTCTTCATACTACATTTTCTTGATGCTACAACTTACAAATAAAATGTTTTATTACGTGCTGTCAATCCTTTTGATACTACGTAGAGATTATTGTTCAAATACTTAAAATTTATTGTTCCATAGCATCTTATCTTACTATTACTAATTAGAGGCTTCAGCGGAGCCTCACGTTGATCCTCACCGGATCGCTAGAAAAAGATAAATGCTAGAAAATGTCACATTAATCGAAACATCCGATGATCAAATCCAAAGACTTAGTCATCCAAAACCATTGAATCTATTTTGTTTTAACCAAAATTACCCAACTCTACCATTATACTAAATAAAATTTATTTTCTAAAGAAAAAGAAAAAGTGTGCCGTACAAGAAAAATCTTGAGCCCCATTCCAAACGTTCGCTTCATATTGATTAATATAAAATATTAGATTGCCATATCTATCACGTTGACTTGATTAATATATTAATATTAATATAAAAATATCAGGACCCATCACGATCTATTAATAAATTTATTCTGTTGTAAAGAAAAAGTGCAAACATATTAGATTGGCCAACAAATCGCGTTCACTTGGTTAATATATTAATACAGTTCACGGTTCATTAATATTTAATCATCACTAGACTAGTTAAAAAAGATAAATATTAGAAAATCTCACATTAATCAAAAAAATTTGGCCATTAAATCAAGATACTCTAGCCATTCGTAACCACTGGATCTATTTTATTTTGTACCAAATTACCCATCTTTACCATTATACTAAATAACCTTTTTAATGAAAAAGAAAAACTTTGGCCATATAGAAAAAATTCTTGATCCACATTACAAATGTTCGTTTCATAGTTGGTTAATATAAAATAAAATATTAGATTGGCCTTCTATATACATTCAGATTTGTGAATCCATTTTACTGCCTTTTTAATACATTATTCTGATCTGATTTGCATTACAATTTGTCACATGTATCTTTATGCAACCATGCCATTCAGTCAGTTTGAGCCGTTTTGCCAAGCAACTCCTGTGCAAACATACAGTCTACTATTATGCCTACATAATAATTCCTCAGTTAATAAAGCATCTTATCTTACTATTACTAATTAGAGGCCCAGCGGATTACTAATTAGAGGCCCATGAGGCACCACGTTAACTCTCAATAGGCAGCTACGAAAAAAGATAAATCTAAAAATTCTCACAATAATCAGAAACATCGGCCTTTAATTTGGTAGACTCTAATCATCATCTCACGATAATAGCCATTAGATCTATTGTAATTTATAAAAAATTACCCACCTTTGCTATTATGAAAAATACTTAAAGTAACCCCTAATTGTGCATATAAATTACCCACATCTGCCATTACGAAAGATAATTCAAAATAACCTCCTAAATTTATATATAAATTACCCACACTTATCGTTATGAAAAATAATTCAAAATAACCCCCTAAATTTGTATCTAAATTATCCATTTTGTCATTATGAAACATAATTCATAATAACCTCCTCACATTGCATCTAAATTACCCACCTCTCTCAAATCTATATATAAATACTAATATATGCTATTACAAAAAAATTATATTCATAAAGTATGAGACATATATTTCTAAATTTCAAACTTTCAGAAATATGAAATTAAGTAATCACAATGCTATGTTTGACCATATAAATACAAGACATATATATTTCTAAATTACAAACTTCTACAACTGTGAAATTAAATAACCATAGTGCTATGTCTGACCATGTATACTAAGTAGACATGTATACATTAGGATGAATATTTATTTTAATAGCTTATAAGCATGGAAAATGTTTAATTAACAAACCATATATCAATAACATAACACCAACTATTCCCTTTGAATTATATTAATACTCCCTAATCATGAATTTCATAAGTTGTTTTTAAATAACTTTACATATTTTAATTAAAACATTATTATGTCATATCAGTTTTGGCAATTTCATTTTTACAACTCTATGATGTACAAAATAATACTACACAAATAATTCTCTGATATAACAATTCAACAAGTTCGGTGCCAGGGTCCAATCAAAGTTTCAACTTTAATTAACATGGGGAAAACAATACTAGTAAGACATAACTCTTTTTACGAAAAATAAATTTTGAATAAAAAATTAAAAACACTAGAGTTTCTACTTACATGTGGAAAAATTGTACAACTTGGTTAAAAGTAGAAAGCTAAACTATAATTCGTGAAATGGAAGCAATAAGAGTTCATATATCTTATGGTTAGGTTTAAACTAAATGCATGTCATCTTTGCAAAAGCGATAAATACTAGAAATGCTAGCTGGAGGTCCTTACTTGGAGCCTCCACTTTAATCCTCACGAGACACAATAGGAAAAATAAAAGATAGATCCTAGAGATTTCTCACAAAAATCTAAAACATTTAACCATCAATTTGGTATAACCTAATCACCATTGATAATAATAACTATTTGATCTATTCTTTTTTCTAAATAATTACCCACCTTTGCTATTACATAAAACAACAAAAAATAACTCATGACTCTACATTTAAAATACCCACATATGCCATTAAGAAACATATCTAAACTAGACCTAAATTTGCATCATATTACCCACGTACTCCTATTGCAATAAATAATTTATGTAACCTAATTCTCATCTCATTACTAAGAAAATTACATATGCTCTCTGATGAGGACATCACTACTTCGTCGCATACAAGTCAAGGAGAGGAGGAGGTCCAGCATGGGCGTCCAATTCATCTTTTCCATGGTGGAGGCCTAGTCCAACTGAAGTTGGAGCCCATCTCGGGTTCCAGAACCAGTTTGCCTTAAACCGGTCACCCAGGATGCATCCGGACTCCGTTTTCGACGATACACTTATGGATGGAAAGCTAATTTGATAAGTAAGACAATCCAAGTGGTCTCACATCAAAAGCTATTCAGAATCAATGGAAATCATGGTCACAAGTCAGCGCCCAAAATCTACTAGGGTGCTACGACACCGTAATTTGGTCCGTTGGACCGTGTATCGTGTTTGGGCCCATTAGGGGGCGCGTCCAAGGGGGTGACGCCTAAGACTCTATATTTATCAGCTGTCGCTCTCCTTAGGGTTTGAGTTTTGTTTAGTTCTTGATTTCCTCGTGAAACAGACGTCGTTTTGCTGCAACTGTCGCCGCCAAGCCCGCTTGCTGTGATCTAGGGCCCCAGTTCTTGATCTTGTTCGCCTGTGGCGATTAGTCCTTTCGAATAAAGACTTGAACTCCTTATTATCATAAGCCTCATATTTATTTGCAATTTCAGATTGCGTTTATCTCGTTCTTACTTGTGTTCTCGATTCGCTTGCAGAAAAGCCTTCTCGGCGAGGTCAATCGCGTTCGCGTGGTTGATAACCAACGGAGCAGTGGTGTAACGGTTGTGGGGGTCCCAATCAGTCTTGGTTCGAAGCATAGATCGTGAACGTCGAGTCTCCACCAATCGACGCTATCATACGTTTCAGAAGATCGAGCCTAGTCTACATCACTCTCAATCTTCATCTAAAAGATAATCAATATCTTCTATGAAAAATTATTTAAATAACCATAAAGCATGTGGATGTTTGTACATTGCCCACTTCTATCAATATTAATATATTAAGATTTAATTAATGTAAGCATACATATTGTGTCAGCATGCATGAGTGATAAATATATATGTTATGTTTCGTCAACAACATATTTCCTTAACAACTCATATACTAATGGTGCTAATAATTTTTCTAAAACCATATTAGTAACCATTACATAATTTATATAGGTTGTTATGTTATCCATATTTATATATTTTAAGTAAATGTTTGACACATCCATATTAATAGTATAACCATAATTGCATACATAATTCCTTAATAGGAAAATTCAATCATCTTAAGAATTGTGGGAGGCTAGTGATGGCTATATTTTTTTGGCACTTTAACACTACTCTAGAGTAATTGAATCATTATAAGGCTTAATAAGATTTAAAATTCTCTCGACTCTCGAGGTTAGCACGGCTACGCCCATCAGAAATCTCATTCCAAGCTCTGTCACTTATGTTAGGTGACATGCTGCATGTTTTAAATGATTGCATATGCTATTTTAGCACTTAGGGATGTACAATACGACCTAAAATGCTTATTTTAAAACAATCCAAAATGAGAGTTAGTAAGAGTTTTAACTTGAGGAAAAAAATATATAGCAGTCGATAAAATGAAGTTAAAAATCAGATTCATGACTTAATATATTTGATGCAATAAGGGTCACCATACTTAATGGCAAGGAAACAAACTAATTGCATATTAAAATATACAAGGTGCCATGTAAAGTAAAATTATGAATATGCACAAAAAATATACAAGTCAGTCCCTTGCAAAAAAAGCAATTAGTAAGCTTATGATCATTAGATTAGACTACAAAGTATCTATTATGTTAATTTTATAGAAAATAAATAAAGCAAAACATACAATTTAATACAAGTAATTTTTATAATCAAATAAAATATATTAATAGTACATCTTTTAAAATTCTAGACCGTGCTAGAGCAGGGTTGATGGACTAGTACATATAATAAAGCTAAAATAAAGACCCCATGCAATGTATTATAACTATTAATATAAGCTATCACAAAAAAAAAAAATTTACAAAGTAGCTATATATATTTCTAAATTATATACTTCTATAACGGTTAAGTTAGAAATAAGCATAATGTTATGTCCCACCATATAGACCAACTAAACGTGTGTACATTAGAATAACTATTTATTTAACAACTTATCATGGGTGAAAAAATTATTCCCTTAGTAAATGACATAGTAATTAAGTTATATTAGTACTCCAAGATAATAAATTTTGGAAATTTTTATTCAAGATAAGTGTACACATTTTGACTAAAATATTATAATATATAAATATTTGTAATTTAATTTTAAGCACTCTACGTTCTAGAAGATGATGTTATAATATACCATTATGAAAGATAATATAAACTAACATATTTAGATGTGTATCTAAATTATCTATATCTTACTGTTATTTAATAGCTTATCAAAAAAAAACCATAAAACACAAATATGTTTCTCCATTGCTCATTTTATAAATATTAATACAATAAAAATTGATTAAATTAAACATACATATTATGCCAACATGCAGATCACACACACACATACTTAAGATATATTATATATATATAATCTAAAATGTTTGACATATCTATATTGATAATATAACCATTACTACATAAAAAATGTTTGTTAATAAAAATCAATCATTTTGAGAAAAGGAGAAGGTTAGTATATACCATAGTTGCCAGCGTCTTCCCCATCGTAAACCTCACATCGAACTCTATCACTAATCTTAAGTGACATGGTGTAGGCTTAAAACTAATGATTACATATGTCATCATGATACTTAAGAGTAAATATTGATACAAACATTTACTCCTAAGATTCTGACCCGTGCGAGTGTACGGGTTGATGGACTAGTATGTTTGAATTGTTATAGTAGTGAAAACAATTGTTTCTTTTATCTATCTACACAGCACCTGAGTGTTTTGGAGCCTACCAACACGAATTTTTTTGCCCCTCAGATCTGACACCAATCTCCCCCTCTCTCTTATCTCCTTCCCCACCCGAGTGCTGCAATGCCACCTAAATACTCGATTGTGAACATAAAACAAATTTAAGGGTGTTTATAATCCAAGAAACACTTGATTGTTTTACCGTAGGATCAAAATCAAATTAACAAAAATAAGATTATCAAATTAAGCAGATATTTTCTATGAATTGCAGATGAAAAGATCTCCATATATATGCATTCAAAATTAGTCATACATACAAATTAAAAAAACAAATGAACAAAACAAAAAATTTAAAATAGTTCTATAGTTACACCAATTCTATCTAGAAGTTACGCCAAAATAATCACTGTAACTTTAATATAACTACAGTGTGCTTGCGCAAAAAAAATATCTACAGTGCAAATCCAATATAAATTTATAATAATTACAATTTTAGGTGTGGGAAAGACAGATTTCCATGCAGTGCAGAGGAGATGTTGAAAATGAAATCAGCATGCAGCATGCGCCACCAGCACAGCATGGCGTTCTACAATAGGCTAAAATCAATCGAGTGTAGGAATATAATGTCTAAGACACCTCAGCGCTATTTAGCTTTACCGTTCTTTTAAGCTATATAACATTTAAATGTTACATTTAGCTGATCACATCACATATATCTAGAACTTCTCTTTTTAGGATTAGAATACTTTTATTTAAGCTAAAACTGGCCCTAAGTAAAGCCAGTATATATATAGTTTCTCAGTGTAATGTACAATTACAAACCACTTGACCACATGAACAATTTGATGACCCAAATTGATGAAGAAAAGTGCAAAAAAAAAGTGAAGAAGTAATCTGGCAGATGCCATTTTAAGCTACAAATCACTATGGCAACCGTTGACCACAGATCCACCGCTCACCGCAGCCAAGCTTATCTGTCACAATTAGATATATATTCTTGTGACTGCTCGCTGCAGGGCATCCACACGAACACACACACACACACACATTTGTTTGACACGTCCATTCTACACACACATTAAACCACACTTAACAACCTACTTATCATACAAGCCCGTACCTTAATCATACGATTAATTTGACTATATTAATACTTATTAAGCCTCGCAAGCTGAGATCATGTCGCTGCACGTACGCGCTGCAAGTCACTTGGTCGTCGTCGTCGCCATGGCCACGAACCTTGGTTCCTTGGCCTGGAACTTCTGCTTAATGTACACCTCCATGTAGTCACCGAACACGAAGCTCGGATAGTCATCGCCACCGGCAGCGGCGGGGATCGCCGGAGCGATGGTGGCCAGGCGCGCCGGGTTGTAGAAGGAGGCGATGGAGCGGCGGTTGCTGTCGCGCGTCGCCAGGATGCGGTGCCACGCGCTCTTGTACCGGCCATTGCTCAACACCTGTCAATGCAACCACCATGCATCATGGCAGAGGATAAGCAATTAAATTCCTCCTCGCTAGTCACAAGTAACTTGCAGAGGCAGTACATTTCATCATTAATATAGAAAACACTTAGTCTCCACAATTAAGCTGCTCGCTACTGATCAAGTGTAATCGAATCAAGGCCAAGGCATATAGTTTTATATGTAAGGGAATATAGAATAGTGGAAGAGAATATGCATGATCACCGCATAGGCGCATACCTCGATCTGGTCGCCGGTGTTGATGACGATGGCGTTCTCGAGGGCTGGACGTCGACCCAGCTGCCGTCGGGAAGCTGCGCCTGCAGGCCGCCGAAGCGGTCGTCCTGGAACAACAGGATGAGGCCCCCGCGTCGGTGTGCGCGCGCAGGCCGTCGACGAGGTCCGGCCGCGGGCACGGCAGGTAGTGGCTGACCTTGGTGCCATAGAAAGGCTCGAACTCGCCGTCGTTGGTGAAGGCCTTCCTGATGTGGCCGTCCTCCAGCCCCAGCAGCTCCTCCATCACGCCCAGCATCTTCTCCGCCAGCTTCTTGAGCTCCTTGCGGTACTCCATCATCGTCTCCCTGCAATGCATCAAACACAAAAAAATAAGCTCATGGCACTACCGAAACAAGAATCATGAATGGACTCAATCATCTCAATCATGGGCATCATCATCACTCACTTGAAGGCGGGAGGGTTGGAAGGCCATGGCAGGTCATCCTGGAGGGTGAAGACGTCCTCCCAGTCCATGCCCTCGATCTTCCTCGCGGGAAGGCCGCCCTCGCTCTCCTTGTCCACGAGCTCGGCGAGCGCCTTCACCGCGGGGTTGGAGTCTCTGAACGCCTCGTCCCGCAGCTTGTAGCAGTCGCTGCACACCTTCTTCACCCGCTCCAGCAGCTCGTCGGGGATGCCAGTGTTCACCAGCTGGAAGAACCCGACGTGCTCGAACTTCCAACAGCGATGGCCGCCATGGTCTCAGCCCTCTCGGGGCCGTCCAGCTTGGAGAAGTCAATCACCGGGATCGCCATCGCCGCAAGCGGTAGTAGCTCCTTGGGAGAATTGGCTGCTGGCTGTGTATGGATCGATTGACGATGGCGAGAGCTTGATTGGGAGGTGGAAGACAACCAAGAAGGAGAGGATAAGAAGGAGAAGAGCTGGTGTGGTGATTGTTGGATGGTGTTGGAGGCTGTGTAGCCCTGAGCTTTTTATAGCAGAACAAGTTAGGTGTCAAATGATTGTTTATTGCAAAACCTCCACCTCCACCAATGCAATCAATCAGGGGAGTGATTTGCATTGGGAGTTCGAATTGGTTCGCAAGGGAACGGAGGCATTGTCGTTCTGGCCGGTGTTTACTTCGGTTCTTGTGATGCGTTTTTTTTTAATTTCTGTCCATGGTGATTTCGCGTTATTGGGGAATAAAGAATGTGTATAGGGTCAATGCAGGGGGGCAGGACGAGAACATTCAGCGCGTGCAGCTACACGGCAGCTATACGTCCGGTAGCTTCAACTTCAACGATAGGGAGGGCACTAGCAGCTGGAGGTTGGAGGACGGTTAGCTCGTGCAAACTAACTTGGTTTATTTCTCGCAGCTAGTCCATTTTCCCAGCTTTGTAGATATAGTATAAGATTTGTATACGACGATATGAACTAACCGAATCATCACATGGACCTCGTCTAAAGACCCATATGTTAAGCTACCCGGCTATTTGAAGCAGAAAAATTTTATAGGACTATTCACTACTATGCAACGATTTTAGAAGACAACACATTTTATTTAGAGAGGTGTGACTAAAAGTTTCTATGTCTTCAAAAGTACCTAGTCAATTTCAAAGATGGTCGATTTATTTTAGGACACAGTCCTAACTGCCTCTATCAACTGATTAATAAGAGGACTGCATCTAAAAGTAGAGTATATTTTAGAGAGCGGGCCTCTTAAAAATTACCTATATCAATAAGACTAAGGCCTACAACTGGCCAACTAAGCAAATCCTAGCTTTTAAGTACCACACGAGGTTCTTGGTTGTACCTCTCTCCTACAAGAGAGGCAGCTTAGCCCTAGCCTTCGCTCCCTCCCTCCTCTTCTCCCTCTCTCCTTTGCCCTGGTTGGGTCCCGCTCTCCTACTTTCCCCAAGCCGGCAGATCTAGATCCAGCGGTAGCTAGTCATCACCTGGGGTGTCCACCGTGTCGAGACACCATTGAGGCTTCAGGGTGGAGAACTCCATGGCGATGGGTTCAATAGCTAAGGTAGAAGTGGGTTCAGGAGCCAGTGACCTACCCCTTCCTGTAATGCCCCAACTCCTCTCCGATCCGCCCATGCGTGGCTCCTCGCTCTCCCATAATAATACTTGGCTCCCTCACCCTAGCTGTGGCCTTGAGCTCAGGAGGCGGATTCGGTGCAGAGCAGTCGAGCCGCGATGGCATTGGACTTGACAACAACCTTTTTTTTTTGCGTGGTTTCTCTATTTTTGAGAGAGCAGGCACTATGCCCATAGCGACCATTGTTTAGAGACGGATGCTGCAAGCGCCTCCCAAAATATGTTTTGCCCATATTTATCTCTGTTAATTTATTTTTCTTCTAGTGATTATTCCTATTATTAAGAGGTGGTACATAGTACATGCAAACCACTACGTAAAAAACGGTTCGTAGCAATGTGGCAATTTTTTTGTAGGGGTGGCTGGTGATGCAGCCGCCCCTACAGTGGCGTGCTCGGGAGCCCAGAGACCAGCCGCCCCTACAAATAGAACAGTAGGGGCGGCTGGTGATACGAGCCGCCCCTACAAATGGGTCTGATTTGTAGGGGCGGCTCACTCACCAGCTGCCCCCGGTGTTTCTATTTGTAGGAAGTGGTGATGATTTCCCCCTACAAATGTCCACATATAATTACCTACCATTTGTAGGGGCGGCTCAATCATCAACCGCCCCTACAAATAACCCACATATAAAAACCTGCCGCACCTTTTTTCTCCTCGGGTCACTCACTCCAACCCGTGAAAGAAAGGTGGGGAGGCACTGGGCACCTCCCAAAAATTGCCCTAATAAGGGGGAAGGTTTTGGTCTCAAATCCTTTGGTGGGGAGGTTGTAGAAGGTAAGAAAATGCTATTCCACACTTTTTTTGAAGTTTTAATGGTTGGTTAGTGAGTAATTAGAGTTTTGTTTTTCTCTCTCTTCTATGGTGCTTGAGCTACTTATGAAGCAAATTGGACCCAAGTTTTGAATGTACTAGGGTAAATTAGGTAGGGGAACAAGATCATACCCTTATTTGGTCCATGTTTCTTGATTTTAGTGAACAATTAGTTAGTTTTATGGATGTTTCATGTGCATGTAGATCTAGATCTAGGGTTTGGTTTTTTTATTAATTTCGTTTTTATAATTTTGTGTTTGATGAAATTGGACTAGGGTTTACATGAAAGATATTAGGTAAAATATAATTGTTGCTAATTGTTGTCTTTGAAATTGTTTATTATAATCAACAAATTTATATTTTAATTATTTATGGATAAATGGGCCATTAATTAATTTTCCTCTACCATGGTGCGTTTGTATGCTTCATGTAATTATATTTGATTTATATTCATATATATATGAAGTATATACAATTGTTCTCAAGTAATTATTAATTTGATTCATTGTTATATATATCTGAATAAGTAGTCCTTTAATGTTTGTTTTGTTGTTGTTGTAAAAGATGGAGTACATGAACTCTTGGATGTATGGTTCGTTAAGGTTCAAGGCAGGTTTCCGTGAAGAGATGGATAAATTTATTGAAGCCGCAAAGAAGCATGCAACGACGTTGACAGAGAATAATGATACAATTATTTGTCCCTATAAAGATTGCAAGAATCATATGGCATGGACAGATGTGACTATCATCAGATCACATTTGATTATACGAGGATTTGTTGAGGACTACACAGTGTGGATTCATCATGGTGAAACGGTTATTGTTAACGACGAGGATGAGGAGGAATACGACGATAAAACCCTAGAATCCCTGTCCCAATATTCAGCAGAGCTCAATGCACGAATGGATCTCGAGTTTGGCAATGAACATGGTGGTGATGCTGGTGGTTGGGATGGTAACGACGAATGTGGTGCCAATAATGATGGTGGAGCACGTGTCGGGAATGAAGATGATTTGGAGGACATGATTTGAGCCCTTGGACCAGAGATTTTACTAAATAGCCCGAAAGGTCTAAAAAATTTGGAAAGGGTGACAAAAGCATCGAAGGAGACTGTGTATGGTGTTGAAAAGGGCTGTCCGACACATTGGACATTGCTACATTTTGTGCTTGAGCTACTCATCCTGAAAGCTAAGTACGGCTGGTCAGACTATAGTTTTAATGATCTATTACGTCTCCTGTCATGGGTGCTGCCACAACCAAACTCAGTTCCCGCCAACACATACCGAGTGAAGAAGGTCATAAGTCCATTGACAATGGGGGTTGAAAAAAAATCCATGCATGCTCCAACCACTGTATATTTTTTCGTGGCAAAACATTCAAGTCACTGGATAAATGTCCCCGGTGTGGGGTCAGCCGGTACAAGAATAATGACCTTTACGGTGGGGACGAAGCCTCCATAGGGAAAAAGAGGAATAGGAAGGGTACAAAAAAGGTGGTACAAGAATCTCAGCCCCTAGAGAACACTCCATTAGGCAATGATGCAAAGCAGAGAAGAATTCCTACCTTGGTAATGTGGTACCTGCCAGTGACCGACTGCTTGAGACGTATCTTCCTAAACCCTTAAGAAGCCGCACTCATGACATGGTGGGATGATGAACGCAAGGTGGATGATGATAAGATTGCACACCCGGCTGATTGTAGTCAGTGGCAAAGGTTCGATGAGAAGCACAAAGAATGCAGCGATGACCCAAGTAATGTATGGTTTGGCTTGGGCACCGATGGAATGAATCTCTTCAATGAGAGGATGAGCGATCACAACACTTGGCCAGTGATCTTGACCATGTACAACATTCCAACGTTGTTGTGTCAGAAGAGAAAGTACCTTCTCCTCATTATTCTTATTTCTGGCCCTAAACAACCAGGCATTGATATAGACGTGTTCCTCAAGCCTTTGATGCAAGAAATGGAGAGGCTATGGAGGCATGGGGTGCCGATGTATGATGCGTTCCGAAAGGAGGACTTCATATGTAGAGCAATAATATTTGTTACTACCAATGATTACCCCGTGCTGTTTGCTTTGTCTGGACAGATCAAAGGGAAGACAGGATGCTTGGTTTGCTTGGATGGTACTACATGGGTGTACCTGGATGCATCCAAGAAGATAGTTTACCTAAGGAACCGATGCTTCTTAAAGATAAGTCACAAGTACCGCAGCAAATTATTCTTTAGATTTTATGACAACACCCTAGAGATTGAACCCCCTCCGGAGAGACATCATAACGGAGAACACGTGTACAGAATGGTGAAAAACATACGCGTCGTATATGGAAAGAAGAATCCGGATGGGACGAACAGAGATAGAAGCACACCTCCTGTCGAAGGCGTACCTTTTAAGAAACAATCGATCTTCTTTCAGTATCTGCCTTATTGGCCAGACTTCGAGGTCCCCCATGCCATTGATGCTATGCATGTGCAGAAGAATATCTTTGAGAGTCTCATTGCTACCTTGATGGACATAGGCAAGTCAAAGGATGGTCTGAAAGCACAGAAAGACATGGTGCAGCTAAACGTGATGCCACAGCTTCACCCGGTACCTGAGGCTAATGGAAAATATACTCTACCCATGGCGTGCTTCAACCTAACACCAGACGAGAAGAGAGCTATATGCACTTTCCTGAGGGGGGTCAAAGTCCCGACTGGGTTTTCAGCGAATGTGAAGAAGCTAGTGTCGATGAAGGACTTGTCAATAACATACTGCAAGGCTCACGATTGTCATGTGATGCTGACAGTGTTTTTACCTATTGCAATCAAGGCTATAAAGCCAGAGTTCTTGAAAATGGCCATCACCAGCATATGCTACTTCTTTTCGAAGATCTCACAGAAGACGATTGGCAAGCAAGAGCTGAGTGACCTACATGAATTTGTGGTGGAGACACAAAACCAACTAGAGATATGTTTACCTCCTGCTTTTTTGATATAATGCCACATCTCATGATTTACATGGTTCATCAGATATAGGCGCTGGGCCCTTGCTACTTTCATGAAATGTGGTCCTACGAGCGGTTCATGTCGGTTCTAAGTCGATACGTGCATAATCGAGCATACCCAGAGGGCTCCATGATAGAGGGTTACAGCACTGAAGAAGTTGTCGAGTGTTGTCAAGAGTACCTAAAAGTATAGAAAGAGATTGGTAAACCCGATTCTCATTACAAGGGTAGGCTGGCTAGGAAGGGCACCAGTGGTAGAAAAGTGTTCATCGACCATGATTACAAAGAGGTGAGTCGGGCGCATTACAGTGTCTTGCAGAGTACACAACTGATGCAACCGTACATTGATGAACACTTGGCTATCATTATGGCGGAGAGAAATGATCGTTCGGATGATTGGATCATGAAACAGAATAAGCAACGACTAACTACATGGTTGAAGGACCAAAACATACCGCCTGGAGAAACCATAGACTCTATTACCATCAGTAGGTTGGCGAAGGGGCCATCGAGACAAGTGACATCTTAGAATGCTTATGACATCAATGGGTATACGTACTATACACACACAAAGGATAGTAAATATGTGAACCAAAACAGCAGTGTTCGAATAGAGGCTCTCGATGGATTGGGATGAAAGATCCAATACTTTGGCATCATTGAAGAGATATGAGAACTTGACTATGGAAGGGATATAACGCTGGCCCTGTTTCGATGCCGCTGGATCAAGCAACACCAACTAAACGAGATTGGATTGAGAGTCCTGGACCTCGAGAATCTAGGCTACCAAGATGACCCTTGGTTGCTCACTTCACATGTCGCACAAGTTTTCTATATGTCTGACCCACAAAGTAACCTCCCTCCGAAGAAGAAGACAAAGCATGTGGTTGCCTCCGGGAAACAACACATTATCAGAGTTGATGGCGTGGATAATGTTGAAGCTTATAATAACTACGATGAGATGCAGCTATTCACATACTTTCCTAAGAAGATTAGTGTTGTGGAAAATAAGCTACCCAAAAACATATTGCCATGGGAACAAAAAGGTGTCAAGGGGAAAGTCATTACAGCGGGCTAGCTAGTTGTTGAACGTGGAGTGTTTGTGTGTGTGTTTGTAAGACTTCATTTATGCATGTGTGTGAGACTATATATTTATGTATGTGTGTAAGACTATATATTTATGTATGTGTATGAGACTACATTTATGCATGTGTGTGAGACTACCCTTTGCAACATCCAGATAAATCTATTTCCACATCCACTCTATTACTACTAAAACTTTATGAAATCACTTAACACTTTATGAAATGGCCAAAATAAAAGTAGGAGATCTTGATGAGTTATACAACTTTTATATTCATCAACTTTACAGCTGAAATCATTTAGTGGTTGAAAATCAGGTTTGAAGTTGTCATTTTCTGAAATTCAAAATTTAAACTGTTCAAATTTTATCAAATAAAAAGATGACCAAAATAAAAGTTGTAGATAGTGATGTGTTCAACAACTTTTATATTCATCACCTTTACAGCTGAAATCATTTAGTGGTTGAAAATCAGGTTTGAAGTTGTCATTTTCTGAAAATCAAAATTTAAATTATTCAAAATTAGTGACAAAGATAGATGGCTAGACTAAAATGATAGAGCATGATTTTAGAAAAATTTAGAAAAAAAAACCATCACATTTGGAGTTAGTATGAGGAAAAAAACTAGTTAAAAGTTTATTACAGATTAAAAGAGAAATCATACTTGTTCATCATTGATCATCATGAGCAGGTTGTGATTTTTCTTTTAATCTCTGGATAAAATTTGTAACTATTCTTTCTCCCTCATACTAACTCCAAATGTGATAATTTTCTAAAATTTTCTAAAACCATGCCCTATCAAATACTTTATGTTGATTTGGTCATTCTTTTCATTCGACAAAGTTTGAGCAATTTAAAATTTTAAATTTAAAAAATGATAAGTTCTTGAGATTTTCAACCATTAAATGATTTCAGCTGAAAAGTGATGAATACCAAAGTTGTATAACTCATCAAGATCTACAACTTTTATTTTAGTTATTTCTTCATATGACAAAGTGATAGTAAACATTATTCACAAATCAACATGTCTCTCGTATAGTTCATGAAACTACGAGTAATGTGTGAATTTGTGAATAATGTTTTCTAATACTTTGGCACATGAAGAAGTGACCAAAATAAAAGTTGTAGATAGTGATGAGTTCAACAACTTTTATGTTCACGACTTTTATTGTTGAAATCATTTAAGGTTTCAAAATCTTGTTTGAAGTTGCCATTTATTGAAATTCAAAATTTCAACTGTTCAAATTTGGTCAAATAAAAAGATGATCAAAATAAAAGTTGTACATATTGATAACTTCTGCAACTTTGATATTCATGAGTTTATCAGCTGAAATCATTTACTCTTTCAAAATATTGTTTTAAGTTGTTATTGTTTGAATTTCAAATTTTGAATCGTTCAAACAAAGTCACATGACAAGATGATCAAAATAAAAGTTGTACATGTTGATGAGTTATACAACTTTTATGTTTACAACATTTTTATTTTAGGTCATTTAATGTCCTAAAATTATAGTCGAAGCTTTAAAATTCAAAATTTTAATTTTTGTTTTTTTTGTTTTCTATATTTTTTTACTATAATTGTTTTTATATATATTTGTGCATATATAGAATAATACAAAATATTATATACATGTACTTTGCATTTTTTGATATAAAAAATACAGAATTAATAATTTAATAAAATAGAAAAATATTTATAGGGGTGGCTAGATCAGGAACCGCATTTGTAGGGGTGGCTGGATCAATTGTAGGGGCGGCTGGATCAGGAACAAGTGTTGGACGCTCTCTTCTTCCTCCAAGCAGCGTCGAGATTGCCCAAATGTTTCCCGGCGCCCGCTTCTCTCGCTAGGGTTTTAGAGCCCGGCGCCTCGCTCGCGCCCCATCTCCACTGGCGGCTAGGGGCTCCTCCGCTAGCGCCACCACCCCTCCGGTCCTCCCGTCCACAGGGCTCCTTGGCCCTCCACCGCCATGAGTTGAGATAGTCTCATGGCGTGGCTCCTCCAAATCCCTCAGCCGCGCCCCACAGCACGGCTCCTTACTCACAGCATGGTCTTGCAGCTCAAACCTCCTCGTCGTCGCTGTCACCGTCGCCGTCGAGATCCCCTCTGCCGCCCTCCTCCCATCCCGTCGAGTCCTCCACAGTGCAGCTCGCTTGGCTCCTTCCTCTCGTGATTGGAATCTTGGATGGGAGTAGTAAGAGTGCGTGGTTTGCTATTGAACACCTTCATATGAAAAAAGATTTCTTCTAAATCTTGGATGGGAGTAGTAAGAGGGGTTGACATCTTGATAAAAAAGCAAGATAAAGCAGTGGTTATCTTATCTCTTGTTGTTGCTTCTGATCATTTCATCTTTGCATTATGGTGGTCCATCTTTTAAAAGATTGATTCTTTGTCACGCTTCTTAACTTACTGTAAATTGTTGTGCTTCACCTTTAGTACACCTTAAAATGCAATGATTATCAGGCTTCCTGTAGATTTATCTTAGCAGCATGTTGGCTAGGTTTATTTATGTGATCTTTGTAGTGGTGAAAAGTAAAATTTATCATGATTTATTGTTGTATGCTTTCCTAAACCTGATCTTGTGTGGTAGCTTTTAGTGCCTGACCTTATGGAAACATCATAATAGGTGCGTGTTTTATGGTGCATCTCCAAATTAAGCTAAAGCTTTATTAATCGCTTGTGAGGGGTTGCATCCTGTGGGAAATAGCTGGAGCAAGAGGTATTTCTTACCTCTTCGCTCTCTGACCAATAGACAAGCGAGGCCTAGTGCTAGTCATGGTTGGGTTTTTTTCTTTTGTATCAGGCACGCATGTGCATCTAGAATCTTGGATGGTGTGTGTGAGTTTGTGAGGATTTTTGCCCCCTTTTTTTTCTTAGCATAATGATGTGCAGCTCTCCTGCGGGTTCAAGAAAAAAAATGTTTTAGCCCTGGGTATGCCCCCTTTTTTGTGTTGTATGCTTGACTTAAGGTTATTAATTCAACTATATTGGATCGTTGCCTGATAGTTAGAGAGGATATAATTGTTGACTTATTGTCTCTTTCAATCGAAAGGTGGTAATGTAGGTTCTATCTACTTCAGAAAATAGTGAACTTGCAAACTAGTATATGGTTCTGTTTATCTTGCTTTTTTATTTTTATCAATATGTAAATTGATGCATATTGAACCAACTGCCTGTTGCCTAAAACTTAATTTGGCAGTGTTCTTTTTACAGGAAATACATTAAACAAATCAAATGTTCTGTACTAATCTTGAATAAAATCAATTGTTCTGTAACTATAATATGCACATTGTTGTAAGTAGACTTCCCAATGCCCCACATCCTAAAATGGATAATTTGACAGTGTTCCCAATGATGTGCGGCCTATTTGAATAATCTGACCAAAGATAGCCATGTGGGTGCCATGCATGTATGAAATTTTTACAGTAGCCTATTTGGAGCATGTAGTATGAACTGTAATTTTTGTAGATTAAACTGTGCAATTTTCATATATGTTCATTATTCCACTTAAATAACTAAATAAATTAAGAAAGGCATTAAAAGAAATGAATTGGTGGTGAACACCTTACTTTCTGGTGATCTTATATCATGTGTGAACTTGTGATGCACTTGGTTTGGTCAGAAATCATGTTTGGCACATAAGTAAATATTTAATTTTAGCATTTTTATAATTCTGGACAGTTTCTAGCACTTGGTGAATTAGGCTTTGATAATAGTGTTTGCTGGGAATCATGTGAATACCAAAGTTGTATTTAACTTATTAAACTAGCTTGTGTTAAAATTTGGTGGCATTTGGCCAAGTAGTTTAGAAGATATGACTGTTCTCAGTTTGAGTCCAGTTTTTGCTGCTCACTGTCTTGTGAAGACAGATTTATGTTGTTAAGTGATTTCGATCCGGTAAAAGTTGGAATCATGCCTTGAGGTCTGAAAATGAATTTTAGGAAATTTCATAAGCTTTCAAATTGTCTTGTTGCATGTCATTTGGATTTGTAAATCTCCAGTTATGGTCAGTTTACTACGCTGTTGTTGCTCTCTTACTACTGCTACTGCTCTCTTACTACTGCTACTACTCTGTACTATACTCCATTCCTCTCTTTTGCTTGCTTTGCTGTGTAGCTACTACTACCTAACTACTACTACTCTGCATTCCTATATTTACTACTCTGCTATGTCTCTATCTCACTCTTTTCTGGCTCGACTGAACTGCTCTTTTCTGGCCACTCTTCTATGCTTCGGGCAGCCCTTCAGGGTCGATTTGAAACAGCCGAAGGACTTAGCATAGGGCAAGGCAGGTGCTTGCTATGCTTGCTCTCTCCCTCTCTGCTACTGTCTGGTGCTTGTTGTACCTGCTCTCTCCATCTTTGGTGCTGCTGGTGCTGTCTGGTGCTTGCTGTGCTTCCTCTCTCCCTCTCTATAGCTACTGGTGCAAATACCAGAGACGGCGTGTTTGTTTTGCTTCGAAGCGGATTTTGGTGGGATGACAGAGACGGCGTGCAAATACAGACGCATGCTAGTTGCTAACTTACTACCCTCCTCAGCTCCTCCCCTGTGCTACCCTCCTCTCCTCTATTTTTGCCACCTTTCCTATCCTCTATGTTTGGGAAGCAGCAGCTGCTTTTTTTTTACATATTTTCCTCTCTATGTTTGTTAAGTAGCTGTTCCTTTTTTTTGCCAAATCTCCCCTCTCCTCTCCTCTCCTTTGTTTTGCCGATGATGAAATTGTCTAAGTCCATACATTATATGGAATATGAGCTGATGATCAAGAACTTGTGAGGAACTTGGCATCATTAGCAGCCGCCCCTACATTACCTTCTCCTCTCTTCTCTGTTATGATGCCTTGATGCTCCAAGTTCATGATCAAATGATGATTGACATATTTCTGACGCCTCTATTACTGCTACTACTCGTTTTTTTTATATATTATTGTTTTATAGGACTACTTTGGTTTATAGACCTTTTTGATTTCTTATACCTTCTCGTGTACCTAAAGCACACTTTCTTGCATCTATTAGAACAAAGCGCGAAATAATGTCGCAGACACCAGACAGTGCAGCCCAATGCCCCGATCATGATGAGCAGCCAACCTATGAGGGGCAAGCACTAGAGGACCAGCTTACTCAGGAGCAGTTCGATAACGAGTTAGAAAAGGATGTAGAAGTAATGCTTACTCAAGAGTAGTGTGACAAGGAGGAAGGGGGAGCAGAAGGAAGAGCAGGAGAGGCTGCTGAAGGCAAAGAAGAAGAGGATGATGATGACGATGACTCAGAAGAGGGATATGTAAGTCCCGAAGATCCTTTCCCACGTGAAGCCAGAAGGAGGCCAACAGAGGAAGATTTGGACAAGGATTTTGACCCGAACGAGGAGGTAGGGATAAAGCCTTAGCTCTTAAATTTTGCTAAAGCTTTGGCTATGTTACCTCTGCTAACACTTTGACCTGTCGTATATACAGGTCCCTCCTGAAACTCGGAAAAGACGACGTCGACGTCCGTGACATCTCGCTGGACAAGATGGAGTAGAGGAAAGGAGAGTAGAGGCAATAGCCACAGAGGCGGACATTGAGGCCTCTGCTCCACAATCTCAAGACACAACCACAACTACCAAGCCTAATAGGAAATGAGAGGATAGAAAAGCAAATCTATATCCAGATAAGGCATGCTATGTGATAACAGAGGTCGGGCCAGCAGGGGAGATCCTTGTGCCGAAGGAATTAAGAGGACGATTTCGTAATGCGATCGGGGCCCTAGTAAGAGATAAATTGAACCCAGCAATCCCTAACTAGAAAGAGATACCAGAGAAGAAAAAGGATGAACTATGGGATAGGTAGCTGAAGCTCAATTTTAGATTTCAGGAGGGTAAGCACGAATTGGTAAAAAATGCTTTTATGATGATGGGAGAGTCATTCCGACGTTGGAGGTCGGAGCTCAACAAGAAGTATATCCAAAAGGGGTTAACTCCCTTCAACGAGTTCAGCAAAATAACTCCTAGTCAATAGGAGGAGCTCGTGGCTTAGAAGACTTCATCAGAGGCATTGGAGCTCAGTGCCCGTAACACCGAGCTGGCAAAGAGGAACAAAACCACCATCATCTAGGCCCCGGTGGCTACTATGCCAAGGAAGAGTAGTTTAGGAAGATGGACGAAGAGGCCGCAGCTGCTGGGAATATCAATGTGATGAATTTCAAGGTACGCTCAAGGAATTGGATATATGCGAGGAGTACTAAATCATCCGGCGGTAATCTTAAGTTTGATAAGCCGGAGACCCAAGAGGCAGTGCTAAGGATACTGAAATATGCTGAAGACAAGGAGAAGGGCGCATTCAATCCTTCCAGAGAGAGGGACAAGATTAGCCTTGGCTTGGGAAAGAAGGAGCACACAGGCCACACTAGGGGCTAGGAAAAAGGATGACCTGGAAGCATAGATTCGAAGAGGACTGACACATGTACAAGAAACATGGCAGAGACCGGGAGACTAATCTTGAGCTCCAAGTAAAGGCTCTAGTTGCGAAGGCATTGGAGGAGCAAGGACTGTCTATGGAGCCACGGACATTAATGACGCCGCCGGGACAACTGGCATTAGTTGGCAGCCCTACGAAAGTTCCTAGCAGCCAAGGTTCCACTACAGCCACAACCCCCATCGATCGCATACGGGAACCAACTAGTTGCACCTTGGTGTTTCTTAGTGGCCGGTAGAACATTGTGATGGAGGTGGCAACGGGTGTGGCACATCCTCCCGGTGGCTTACACCACAATAATAAGATATCGTCGGACTACACTAGGGTCGAGGTGCATACCGTGAAGCCAGAGTTCATGCAGTGGAGGATAGACTACGCAACTCCCGAGGGGCTAGTGTTACTCGGAGACGTAATGGGGCAGTTCATCCTCTGGCACAAACGGGACATTATATTGACTGCTTCTTCGCCGCCTTCCCCTCTCCCAAATTTGGAGCGAGTTATTGAGGTCGGGAAGATATTTTCACCGTCTCGTGACCACCACATTCCTGAGATGCCACATTCTTCCCCGCCTCCTAGCGAGCATGTGCCTGATAAGCTACAACCTTCTCTAGCTCGTACCAAGCAAGTGCATGATGAGATACCACAGTCTTCTCAACAAGCACAGCCGATACATGAACAACGAGTGCCTCCTGAAGAAGGTGATGCACAAGAAGATGAGGACGTGCCTGAATGGGAACTTCGAAAGAAGCATCCAATCACCATAAGACCAGTTTATGTTCTGATGAAAGACGTCTCATCGGTACACAAGTGGTATTCCCATGACCAGTTCAAGCCTAACAACCAAGTTAAAAAAGTTACATCACGGGGTTCTAAGGAGGCCGTCACTAGCAAACTCCACCAAACAGCAAAGCAGTATCCAAATGTTGATGCCATCAAATGGTCAAAGGATTGATCGAAAACATATGAAAGAGGCAAGCCCTTCCTACCAAACTGGGACATCCAGCGCCTACCACTTGGAATGAGAAGGTTCCATGATTGGTACTTGCGTGTTCTCCCAACGAGCATAGACCTCGTACAAGCATGCTTCCCCACCGGCACATTTGGAAGCCCAGCCGGGAAAATTATCTTTGACTTCAATGACATGCAGACATGCTTTCACCTCAGAGCAATGGAGATGAATCTAATTCACACGTGGTGCCTATAAGTCCTTATCCTCCCGATATGATATGAATGTAATCTTTAAATTTTGTTGTAACTAACCCACGTCGTGATTTGTAGAATGCAAGTGCACATTATCAAACAAATGCCAAGTGTGAAAGCCAGGTATATAGACCCTCAAGCTATAGCACAAATAAATTTTAATTACCCTAAACAGTGAAAACTGGATGCCAAAGAGCTAGCTGCTGGAAACACTCTTCGGGAGAAAGAGCACATCCGTATGGCGAAACTAAGGGAAGAGTCCTTTAAGGTTGCGGCATACATTGCCCTGGCTTTCAAAATTCTCCAACAACACTCTACTATATGGCTACCATACAACTTTGAGTAAGTTCAACTCTATACTTAAAGCTTTGTTCGATATATTTTATTCGATGCAAAAGAGCTTATCTAGTTCTATGATTAAATCCATACAACAACCACTGGATTTGCATAGGCATCGATATCGGGAGGAGCATGGCATGGGTCTTTAATTCAATAGATTGGGACCCGGTGACATACAAAGACTTCATATCGATTCTCAAGAAGTATACATATCGACAATCCTCATTAGCTTATATGTTTGTATACATACTTGCAACGTTCACTTTTGGATACTAACATGTTGTATTTGCTAAAATAATTCGAACAGGGCATTTAGGTTCTATGTCACTAAACATCACGGAAGGCATGATCCAGCAAGGAAGGAAAAGCTGGCTATAAAAACACTATGTGCGGTAAGTGTAACTTACTTCTTCAGTACTCCATTACATGGCTGTCAAAAGCATTACTTAACATTTCCATATGCAAAACACACAGTGCTCCAAGCAGAAGTCTGGGAGTGTACATTGTGGATACTATATATGTTCTATGATGAGTAACACCGGTGCCTATAGGAGACACCCCTTAAGGGTAAGTTTGAACCTCTTCACTCGTAATATAAAAACTTCGTACATGGTATGAAATACTAAACCGAAACTTGTTCTCTGGAAATAAGAGAAAGAAATGAAAAGAGACCCATACAAGGATGACCAACTCTTAGAGCTCGTCGGCGACCTTTGTAACTTCATATTGGACCAGATTATACACGTCAAAGGCACCTATCATGACCGAGAGTCTGACTTAGATAGAAATCCTCAGTACCAACACCTTCGTGAGACTGAAAGGCTAGCTCTAGGACGTTGATAACAATGTGTATGGAATTTGACATTGGTTTTACCTTATGAATTATGTCTATTTAATGATGGATTGTATATATTCTTGTGAATTTGACTTGTAATTGTAGTTTATATAATACTCTTGTGCTTGTAGTTTATATAATACTCTTGAGCGAACGTGGTTCGGAACGTTGGTCGCGGGGCATTCGGCAACGCGAACGTTGGTGGCGGGGCGTTCGGCAACGCGAACGCTGGATGGAATACGCGGAAACAAACAGTGTTCTGGTCGAATTTGAATTATAAATTTGAATTTTTTTGTGGAAAATATACTGTAGGGGCGGTTCTAGGCTGAACCGCTCCTACAAATCTATTTGTAGGGGCGGCTGATAACACCAGTCATCCCTACAAATCGATTTGTAGGGACGGTCTGGGAACCGCCCCTACAAATACATGATTTGTAGAGACGGTTTGGTAGGGGCGGCTGGCCAAACCGCCCCTACAAATGGTCTTGAGCCGCCCCTACAAATGATATCTGTAGTAGTGAACGGCGCCTTAATGTACTTGTAATACATGTATTACTTGGTTATAGTTGTTATTTGGTTAGTTGCATATAGAAAACGCCGGCGGGCCGGGCTTGGTCACCCAAACAACGGTGGTGTTCTGTTTCGGGGGGCGGCACGTCTTGCATGCCCCATGTGACGGCAGCTACCACGATCGCAATGCAACCACCACAGAATAGTTCATCTAACCTAGCTGATAGCCAGTATATATAGTTATATTTTATCGCTACCTTATCTCCTTACCGCCCCGGCCTCAGGGAGCCGTGGGACGGACTTTGGGAGGGCGAGGGAGTTGACCTTAGCTTGTTGCATTGCATAGCAGACAGGTTTGGCTTCCAAGTCCTCCTGCCTTGCAGTTGCATGCCTAGCAAGGCGCAGACACGGACGGCGACTAGCTCCTGCATGCTCCGTCATTCCTTGGCCGTGTGTGCTGGGATCACTGCCTTTTGGCTGTTGCACGCATCTACGCATCCATCTGTTTTCACGTTAACTTACCAGTTATCCTGGACCTGGAGCCTAGATAGCTGACACATTGACACCTGCACTGCTCAAGGTCAATTAGCTCAATCACGTTTGCTAGAGCCGTCTAAAGATGACTGAACCCAGGGTTCATATATTTGTATGATGGGTTCCTCCATTTTACAAACTGGTAATGTTTTCTCAGCTATAATATATCAAGTTTTTGAGTTTGATGTCTTATTAGTTTGGTGATCAAAGTGTGTAACGGACTATTGGACTAAGAGTCAGTTTGGCCGAGCTCGTAGAGCAGTTTCTAGGGTGAATCCAAGAGATCTGCAAAACATTTTTTTTTACTAAGAATTGATTCTATGTAAATGATTCTCTAAATTAAACTAGAAGACTAGGAGCTGAAAAGATTACCTCATCTTTGATTCATTCCACACACAAAATCACTTTATATAAAGAGGTTTTCATAGATAATCACTTTCTACCCATCAATGGCACTATTTTTTGTGTTAGGTGACATGCTCGTCGACAACATTAATTTCAAAGTCACTTTACACAAAATCACTTTATATAAAGTGATTCTTTGATGGACTTTACTAATTTCAAAATATGCCGACTAAGGGCGAGCGCACATATATGTGAGCTTCTGCTTTTGTACCATGATTAAAAAACATCACAACTGGGCCTAGCAAGTCAAAATCTTCTCATTTAATTCCCCAAAAAAACCATGCTGAAGTTTCAATGATTACAATGGAAACAATCGGTCCGCAAAAGAATTATTATTGAAGGAAGATATCGACGGTTAGATCAAATTTGTATGTCTTGAAACAGAAATTTGGGGCCGACCAAAGTACAATTAGCAAGTAAGGGTCTACTATTTGTGTATAAATTATCATTTATAATATTATATGCGATTACGCCTAGCAAATTAAAGGCCCTTATCGATGAGTAGATTGTCCATTGTACGCTATAACGTGCGAGTGATAGTGATCAATAATGCTTGAAGTTTGAATCCTTCAACCCATGCATTGCCGACTTCAGCAATTGAGTTGACTTGCTTTGGTTAATAAATTGTGTTTGACAGTCTGCCAATTTGTTTAGTTAATTAGTTCTATGCCCCTACCATTTGGTAGCTAGAACTGAAATTCCTGTGCCTGGTAATTTGGAAAACAAAATTTGTTGCCGCCCTGGCAGCATGATCTTTTCCACTGGTTATTCATGGATTGTTTTCTATAAAATAATGTAACCCAAGGGGCCTCTAGTCAAGCCCACGACAGTACCAAACCTGGCATTTTCATTTCTACATAAATATATATTTTGGGTTCTGAACCCTCAGATTTCGTACGAATTTATCAACTCGAAACCATTCCAAATTCAGCCATCTGGCCACGTCTAATGGTTTCTGTCCGGCCGGTATCTGGGAGGCAGTACTTAATTAGTACTGATTTCATGTTGACTTTGATATTTTTTTAATTTCAATAACTTTCGCTACGCAGATTCTCCAACCATGCACATAATTCGCAAGCACGCCGTGCCCCTGATAGTAACGTGGGCCCTGCCAATGCTCATCAGTGCTCACAGATCCACCATTTGGCCCTTGTCGTTCTTGCTTTGATTTTCTTTCAGTTGAATTCTTGTGTCATCATCTCCCGGTTTTATTTTCTCTCAGGATACAATAGAAAAAAAAACCATTCACAGTTCAACTCTGTTATTTAAGTTTACTCGATGGGGATATGTTCAACTCGCTAATGACATCACCGTTTTAAATATTTATGTGACTTAATTAATTTGTTTTCTTTTACTTTCTTAAATGTGGTATAGTATTCTTGTATTCTATTATTCACCATTCTACGCAATCGATTCTGATTTTGTAAACAGCTAAAGCTCTAAGAATAACACACACAAAATTGAGTTCTCATTGGTTCTCATGCAAACTTCCTCCTGATTTTGTGTGCCACGAGCTCAAGTAAACTCAGTTATCATCATGACGCACGTTACATATGTCGTACATGCTACAGATGAAAGCAACCGTGTGCCTTGTCTGCTAATTAAGCAGTGTAGAAGCTCAGCC
Source organism: Miscanthus lutarioriparius (assembly GCA_904845875.1). Lineage (NCBI taxonomy): Eukaryota > Viridiplantae > Streptophyta > Magnoliopsida > Poales > Poaceae > Miscanthus > Miscanthus lutarioriparius. The sequence continues at coordinate 86,480,859 of CAJGYO010000009.1, read as the reverse complement.
ATAATCCACATCATATTTCTTCTTGTCTATCCTTCCTAGACGACTGTCCCTTTCAGCTAGTCAGTAATTCAAAGACAAAGACATCTATCTCTTGGGGCCATGTCAAAAGGTCGGTAACACAAGTTGTGCAATGCCGTGTGAATGTGTGCAGTGTGGCAGTCGGCGTCCTGATTGCTCGTTCTGTGAGCAAAGATCGGGTAGATTGTCGACAGCTACTTCGAACAAAACAATAGATTAGGGGAGAACGTCGCGTCCTCCTTTAGCTTATTATATAGAGTAGTTGTTGTGTATGGTACATAGAGAGTAGCTACTAGGCTTGGCTATGAAGTGCCCATTAATATTGCAACTAGTATTAGTAGATGGCTGCAAACATCTTGGCAAGTATGTTATCTTTTCACTGAAAAACGAGTGAAGAATTTTTCAAACGTATATGAATAGCGTGGCAAAACTTCAAGGTTCCATGAATAGTGTAGCAAAACCTCAAGGTTCCATTGTTATAAACGTAGATTCGTACCTCTGTGTAACCCGTAGAGGTGGGAAGGCTCCTCACCTTCTCTGTTCAGCGCATCGGCAAGCGTAGACGCCGATGCCGTCGGTGCAGTAGAAGTCGTCCAGCGCAGTGGTGAGAAGTCCAGTGGCACCGGCGGAGAACCTGCAGGCGCGACGGTGGTGGGTCACATCCCGTCGCTGGCAGCACGGCCTTTAGATCGGATTAGGGTTTTCTTTAGGTGGGATGGCGGCTCCAGTCAACCTCGTTACCTGAGCCCCGATCCCCACCTTCTCTATTTGTATGTGCTGTGCGACAGGGGCCCACCAACCAGTTAGGGTTGGGCGCCCCCGATCAGGGCGCAGAGGCAAGGGCCCAATAGGCCGTTGGGCTTATTGGTGGAGATCAACTAACATTCTCCCCCTTGATCTCATTCCATCTTTCACTTTCATATCACTTACTTTTGTTCATTCCATTACAGATTAGCTCATAGAGCATGTCTCATCGTCACGGTCCATTGTCGATAGACTTAACAGCTACAACTCACTACTCTATTCTGAAATAGATACTTATCTCTGAGCCTTCTTTTGTCCAGGAATATTTTAGGCTTTCCCTTAAACCCAAGCTAGCTACAGGTTCTCTGAACACCATGTCCTCTGAACATGTTGGGTGGTAAGCCTTTTGTAACCGGATCCGCGAGCATCCTTTCTGTTCTTATATGCTCAAGACTTATGACTTGATCCCGAACTTTATCTTTCACAATATAATACTCTATGTCAATGTGTTTGGCAGCACCACTTGACTTATGTTATGAGCATCCTGTACTGCCAGATTATAATCGCAGTATAACTTTAGTGGTCTATAGATGTCGTCAACCACCTTCAAACCGGGTATGAACTTCGTTAGTTAGTTCACCTGCCCGTTGCCTCATAACACGCTACAAACTGTCATACATTGTGGACGATGTAGTGACAGTTTACTTTGAGCTTTCTATGAAATAGCTCCCATTTGCGAGATGATAGAAAATCCACGTCTGGATATGCATTCACTCTCGCATAATCAGAATCTGAATATCCCACCATGTGAAGTGAATCAGATCTTCTATATGTCATCGTGAGGCCTTTCGTTCCTTGCAAATAATGCAAGGCTTTTTTTACTAATTTCAGTGTTCTATTCCAGAATTACTCTGGAATCTGCCAAGTAAAACCCGGTAACAAATGCCAAGTTAGGGCGCGTACATACTTGAGCATGTTGCAAGCTTCCGACAGCTGAAGCATATGGAACCACTTTTACTTTATCGATTGAGCTCATATTGGTTCCTGGGGCATTTAAAATCCCCATATATGTCGCCCTTGACTATAGAAGCAGGTGAGGGATTATATTTGTGCATACTGAATTTCTTTAAGATATTTTCCATGTATGCCTTTTGTGACAGTCATTATACCCTTTTCTTCTATCTCAGTGAATCTCGATCCCTAGAACGAACGAGGCTTCGTCAAGATCTTTCATATCAAGTTTTGAGGACAAAACTTCTTTGTCTCCTATAGTAGACTGACATCACTACTAGCAAGTAAGATATCATCTACATACAGGACAAGGAAGATAAACTTCCCATTCTTAAACTTTGCATAGACACAATTATCCTCTACATTCTCTTTTAAAACCCAAAATTCTTTATTGACTGATCAAACTTCAAGTCCCACTGTCTTGAAGCTTGCTTTAATCCATAAATGGATTTCTTTAGGCGGCATCCCATTCGTTCTTTTTCTTCCATGACAAAACCTTTCGGTTGTGCCATGTAAACATTTTTCTCCAAGTCTCTGTTGAGAAATGCCGTCTTTACATCCATATGATGTAATTCTTAATCGTAATGTGCCACTAATACCATTATGATTCTAAAAAAACTTTACATGAGACTGGAGAAAATGTCTCATTATAATCAATCACTTCTCTTTGCATAAAGCCTTTTGCCACAAGTCACGCTTTATATGTCTCTATATTCCCTTGAGAGTCAAGTTTTATTCTGTAGACCCATTTACAGCCTACTGTTTTGGCTCCTTTAGGAATTATTTCCAGGTCCCAAACTATATTGGCATTCATTGATTTCATTTCATCTTCCATGGCCTCAAGCCACTTTGATGAATGATTACTTTTCATGGCTTATTCAAATGAGGTGGGATCATCCTCCATTTGAAATTTCTTAGTGTTGTACACTTCATAATCAGCAGGAATAACTGATTTACTAACTCTTTCAGACCTTCTAGGGGCCTTCACATTTGGCACATCTTCTATTTGAGGCTGTTGTTGTTCCCCTTCATGTGTGGCAATAGGTTCTATAGAATCCTGAAGAACAGGTTCCACATTTTCATTCATTGTTGCCACAGGTGAAATAACAACAGGTGCTGACACCATAGTATTTTACACTGTCGGTGCAGCGACAGCATGTAGTGAGAAAATTGGCTCATGAATCATTGGAGTGGGCGCATACACCCGCTTCACTTCAAGGTCAATTTCTCGAGCTACCATGCTCCCCCTCATCTTTTCATCCTATAGGAAAACAGCGTGTCTTGTTTTCACAAACTTTGTATGTCTCTCTGGACAGTAGAAACGAAAACCTTTTGACTTTTCTAGATAACCAAATAAATGGCAACTTACTATTTTGAGTTAAATACTTTAGCCTCAGCAAGGCTCCCCCACACACACGCAAGTGGTTTAGTGAGGGTACTCTTTCTGTCCACAACTCATACGGTGTTTTGGGCACCGAATTTCTTGATACTATATTGAGAATATGAGTGGCAGTTTTAATGCCTCCATTCACAGGCTCAACAGTAAGGTGGAGTAACTTATCATACAGCCCACCATATCCATCAGGGTGCGATTGATTCTTTTAGCTACTCTATTCTGCTGAGGTTCGTCCGGTGTAGAATACTGGGCTACTATGCCATTCTTTTAGGGTATGCCGACCGTAGTACTCCCCACGGTCAGACCTGACTATCTTAATCTTTAATATCTTAAATTTATCCAATACATCTTTTCTTTCTTTGATTGGATAAATATAGCCATAATGGGAGTACTCATATGTGAATGTTATGAACGAATCATTACCATCCACACTCTTTACAGGAAACTGACCACAGATGTCTGTGTGAATAATCTATAAGATTCCTACGCTTCGTTTGTCATCTTTCTTAATCTTCTTTATATACTTTTCTTTTATGCATTCTCGGCATTGAACTTAATCTGAGAGCTCTAATGGAGGAAGAATATCATTCTTAACTTGTCTTTCTATTCTCCCCCTCGAAATATGGCCTAAACGATAGTGCCATAATTTCGACAACGCATCGTGAGCTCTCTTATGCCACCTTTTCCAGATTAACACTCTGTGACCAGCTGCTTTATCAGCTAAGTGGCATATGTCTTTGAAGAGCCAGTGAACTGACTCTTTATTCTATCGAGGTACTCAGTGACCGTGTCACATTCTGGAATTGAGCCCACAATTGCAGGTTCAATCATGTTCTTTATCATAGCCAAACTTTTTCGTGTTGGTAGTGATTCATTTCCTATGCCCAAGGAGTTGGTAGTGATTCATTTCCTATGCCCAAGGAGTCATAGGATATCTTTTGAGATTCAAAATCCCTTTCTTTAGTTGCCCAAGTGGCATCATTCTCTTTTGTCTCCCTCACCGGTGTCACAAACTCAGTGGAACACGGTGAGGTGACTACCCAGTCCACCTTAGACAAGATGAAAACTAGGTCAAAACTTTTCTTAACATAAAAATAACACCATTTGCATGCCTTGATTCCAACGTTGGTCAAAAACAAAACATACAATTATTCTTATATACTAATTCTACATCACCGTTGGGCAGAAGTAGAAATAATACATAAATCATTAATATTATCAACTTTTCTTATACACTAATTCTACATCACCGTTGGGCAGAAGTAGAATTAATGCATAAATCATTAGCATTACGATATTGTTATTAACAACGTTGGTCAGAAAATAACAACATCATAATCATGTCAAAACTCTTTTTCTCCAATTAAATACCACATTGGTTCAAAATAATTGGAGAATCAACATTTTCTTTAGCAGTGGAAAAAATCTCTTTTTCTCCAATTAAATACCACATTGGTTCAAAATAACTGGAGTATAAACAACTTTTCTTTGGCCGTGGAAAAACTCTCTTTTTCTTGAATTTTACCCACTGGGAAAATTGCTTTTTCTATTTTCTTTAATCCATTAATCAATTTCCAGGAAATAAACATTTACTGGAAAAACCTTCCTTTTCTCCAGTTAAATATCATGTCAGTTCAAAAACACTGGAGAATATACTTTTTCTTTAGCAGCGGAAAACATATACTCAATTTCTTGAATTTTACCCACAGGGAAAAATATCTTTTCTATATTTTCTTTTGAGCCAATTTGTATTTTCAATTTTCCAGGAAATAAAACATTTACTGGAAAATGAAAAACGAAAGAAAAATGACTCAAATTGATCACTGTACTTTTGGCCCGGCCAACAAAACTAGCCCGACCCAGCTATTCTCCGCGCGCGCTGCAGCACCCAGGCCGCAACGTGGGCCTGGGCCGGCAAAGCCGCGCCGGTGCGCTCGCCCGCCTGGGCCGCGGTCAGCCCGATCATTTGCAGCCGTTCGATCTGATCGACGGCTTGCCCACGCGTTTCGGGAGGTCAAAAGCCGCCGCGGCCGGGTTCCTCAGAAACCCTAGTTCATTTTCCTCGCCGCCCTCTCTCTCTTCGTTCTCTCTCTGTCGCCGTTCTTTTCTCAGCGCAGCGCAAGACCGAGAGGACAGCGAGCGAGAGCGAGCACGGCGAGCCAGGCGGTGGAGCGTCCATGGCGCCGTCGCCGGCCCCCTCGCCGGCGCGCGTGCTCCCCAATGGGTGAGCACGCCGCCATCGAGTGGCCTGGCCGCGGCGCCCCCTTGGCCGAGCCCGGAGAGCCAGCTCCCCGGCTCGGCTTCTTCTCCTACGCTGGTGAAGGGACATCCGACGCGCGGCGAGGTAGACTTTCTTCCTTTTCTTTTCAAGTTCATCCGAATGGGAAAATAGGGTTAGGGTTCAGGTTCTGACCCTTCTTTTTCTCTTCTTCCCCAATCGGATCTAGGGTTCCTTTCTTTTCCCCTTCGGATTTGAGCGGGTCTAGGCCGAACCCCTCTTTCTTTGTTTTTCTTTTTGGTGCTCGGATTGAACCGATTTGGATTTCTTTTCTTTTCGGGTTTGATTCCGATTGGGATGAGGGGGTTAGGGTTCCGAATCTCTTCCCTTCCCCTTCTTCTTTTGGGATTAACCCGATTTGGAATGGGGTTACAAATTAGGGTTAGGGTTTCATTTTCTTTTGATTTCTTTTCCTTTTCGGAGTTCATCTGAATCTCTTCCCTTCTTCCCCTTTTTCTTTCTCCGATTTGGACTGATATCTATTTTCCGAACCGAAGGTGGGAATTAGGGTTAGGGTTCGTGTGCCAACCCCTGTTCTTTTCTTTCCTTCCTTTCTTTCTTTGATCCGAACACGGATCTCTTCTGTTCTTGCCGTGCACCGGTGTAGAACAGCGGTGCTATCATCTTTTCACCCCGTGCGGTGGCGGTGGTTTTTCTTTCTTCTTTTACCCGGTTAGGGTTAGGGATACAGAGGCAACCCTGGCTCTGATGCCATTGTTATAAACGTAGATTCGTACCTCTGTGTAACCCGTAGAGGTGGGAAGGCTCCTCACTTTCTCTGTTCAGCGCATCGGCAAGCGTAGACGCCGATGCCGTCGATGTAGTAGAAGTCGTCCAGCGCGGTGGTGAGAAGTCCAGTGGCGCCGGTGGAGAACCTGCAGGCACGATGGTGGTGGGTCACATCCCGTCGCTGGCAGCACGGCCTTTAGATCGGATTAGGGTTTTCTTTAGGTGGGATGGCGGCTCCAGTCAACCTCGTTACCCGAGCCCCGATCCCCACCTTCTCTATTTGTATGTGTTGTGCGACAGGGGCCCACCAACCAGTTAGGGTTGGGCGCCCCCGATCAGGGCGCAGAGGCAAGGGCCCAATAGGCCGTTGGGCCTATTGGTGGAGATCAACTAACATCCATAACTCAGTTTTTCACACTTATTACACGTTCGAGGCCTAAGGGGGAGTGTTAATAAGTGTAAGTGAATTGTCTACCCTTCTCCAACAATTTAAGCTTCTAGGATAAATTGGTTGGTGCAAGCAACTCAATAGATTTAATGCTTTTCATTCGATTGAGTGTCCTTTTTTTCTAAGTAGGTCATGATTTGTTCAACCTGAATGTAAGGAACCTTTGTTTATAGCTACATGACACAACTGCGATATGTACACCACTAAGGCCTGATTTGATCAAAACAAAGGACAGGTGGGGAAATTTTAGAGGATTGGAACTATAGGAAAATTTCCTATGAAACCCTTTGGAACGAAGGACCGAGTTCCTACAAATCATAAATTCCTATGGAATGCTTTGTTCCAGGTTACTAGAGCACGAAATAATCTTGTTGGCTAAAAACCGATAGAAAAGGCCTGAAAACCGCCAGAAATTACATACATTCCTGACGACAAACTATTAGGAACTTGCCAACAGGAGCGACTCGACTTCACGTCAAGGATCATTTCCTTAGAGCTGGTCGTACAGCCTCACATTTGACCAGTCAAGGCAAGCCTGCCGCTATCAGGTTGTACTGTTAGCAAACCACATCAAGAGGAATTATCCATCCTGATGAACAAACCCAAAGGAATCAATCAATTGCACTGACTAGATAATGCGATTATAGCTTTGTATAGCTCCACTACTACAATTAAGTTTAATAGATCTTCTAAAAAATCACAATACACAATAATTTAACATGGAGCCAACATAAGTGATCCATCAAGAGCTTATAATTCATCATAATACAGATTGATCACACATGTTATCAGGGGCGACGCTAGGTTCATTTTGACTTGTGTAAAAAGTATTTTTACCTTTAAAGAGCTACATATTTACCAACTATTCTAACAAAATTATGTATACTTCTTGAGTGTGCACCAGGGAGAATTGGTTACTTGCTTCGCCCACTACAACAAATATGATTTTGGAATACTATCAGTTTTATTTACGGAGGCGGGCAAAACTTGATAGTGTCTCCAGAAATGGACTCTAAACTTCAGAGGCGGTCTATTCATTTATGGAGACACTTTGATACATGACTGTGTCCCTCTACATTGCAGCAAGCCCATGAGCCCAACTCGGTCCTCTTAGAAACCCTAGAATTAATATCAAACCTCCACTGTTGGCTCTTCATCCTCAACTCCCCACCCTCTTTCTCTTCGCGCCCCTCTCTCTGAACCTTCACGATTGACCCTGTGGTGGAGCCCCCTCTTGGTGCTCTCGCGGCCGCCGGTGGAGCTCGCACAGCTGGCAGTGGAGCTAGTGCGGCCGGCGGCAGACCTCGCTCGGCCCCTAGCGGAAGAGATCGAGTGTTTGCTCGCCTTCCTAGCGGCGGCGCTCACAGTTCGGATGAGATCCCGCTGTCTCCCTCTCTTACCTATCTCTCATCCTCTCAGATCTGGTGAAACCAGAACTTCATGTGCAGTGCGACGATGGGGCTCGGTGGCAGCGGCTGGCATGGGAGCAAGCTCAGGAAAGACGACGGTCTGGGAGCAGGCTCGCCGGTGCGCTAGGAAACGGGCTCGCCAGTGGGTTCGTGGCTTTTTTTTAATATATTTCTAGAGACAGGCATTATAACTACCTTTGGAAATACTAATTAACAACATGTTTTAACTGTGTCCGCCTCTAGAAATCTGTTTTTAGCTGTCTCTGAAAACCATTAATGCAGTAGTGGCCCCTGCCTCTAGAAATCTGTTTTGGTCACCTCTGAAGATCTTTAATGTACTAGTGGCCCCTGCAGGTTATCCATGTCCAAATAGCAATAACCAATCATAGTATAGATTGATCAACACATTTTACGCTTTACAAATGTTATCATTTGAGATTCCTATGGAATGGTTTATCGATAATGATACAATTAAGACGTCCCAATGGATGGATGCCTCCCACTGCTCACTCCCACACGCGCCACTCCAACCTATCCTTATCCCTTCTGCGCTCGTGCCCTACCCACGACGATTTGGTTACCTCCCTAGCCAGCGGCGGCGGCCTCACCCATCCCCGTGTGCAGGCTCCCCCACCCCGGCATCCTCCTCCCCCACCCCAGTAGCTCCTTCCCCCACCCCCACGGTGCCCCTCCCCCCACCCCGGCGTCCTCACCCACCGGGAGTGCCCAACGCCTACGGATCCGGTGACCCTCTCCCCCACCCCGACGAGATCCATGGAGGTGGCGCAGCGGAGTTACGGGGAGTCGTCGGCGGATCTTCCCCACCACGGTGCGATGCCCTCTCTTACCCCGGCGACCGAGCTCCCCCCACCCCGGTCACCATGGCGCTCCCCGCCCCTCGTCGCCCACCGTCACCATCGAGCCAAGCTCGGTGCCATTAGCGCCGGTGGTGGTGGTGCTCGCGCACACTGCTGGTGCTGGTGTTGGGTGGTGCTCGCGCGAAGCTGCTCGCCACCGGCTCCCACCCCGTCGGCCAGAATCGACTGGCCCAGGCCTCTCTCCCCCTATGCTGCAAATGTACGTTTTAATTGTTTCAGGCGTTTCAGAGGCATGTTACAATATATAGTTTCATATGTATGTTGTAAAAGTATATCGAGGATGTTGCACATGTTGCATATGTTGCAAGTGTTTTAGAGACATGTTGTAAGCATTTGTTCAAACTGTTTCATCTATTTCCAGACGTATGTTGCAAGTATTTTGATCTGGATGTTACATATGTTTTCATATATGTTGCAAGCATTTTGATATGGATGTTGCATATGTTTTCACATATATGAAGTGTTTTGAGGTGTTTTTTGCAAGTGTTTCGAACACATGTTTCGAGTGTTTCAACTGTTTCATACATATGTTGCAAGTGTTTCAAGTGGATGTTTCAAAAGTAGATCTCGTGTTGCAGCTAGTGTTTCAGATGCATGTTTCATGTGTTTCATCTACCTTCAGACGTCTGTAGTGTTATCTGGATGTTTCAAAAGTAGATCATGTATTGCAATCTCTGTCTTCGCTTTTCTGCTGCCTCACCTTCACCTTGGTGTCTCTTCCTCCTCCTCCCGGTGCCAGCTGGGCATCCGTCGCCCTCTCCCCCTTTTCTGGATGCTGGCGTAGCCACCTACTGTAATTTGCTGGCCGCGTGCATGCGCGTGAGAAGTGGAGGGGTCGCGAGCAGGGACTCCCCATGTGCAGTCGGCCGGGTCGAGCGGTGCATGATGCAGGTGCGCGGGGGGAGACGGAGGGCAGGCGCGGGCGTCTGGGCGCTAGCACCATAGAAATTTTAGACGAATTCTGCTAAAATTGAACCTTGTGGAATTTTTCCTTTGTGCAACTTTCTGATCGGATTCATGTGTTTTCTATGCTGTATTCAAACTTTTAATATTGCAGTTTTCTGTATTTTGAATGTATGGGATTCGAGATATTTATTTTTCCTATTCGTTTGTTTCCAGAACCTGTGTTGTAAAGTGGCCCAAAGTTAGGGAGTGAGGCACACTGTTTAGTATTTCCGTTTCAACTCTATGGAAGAAGTGGCATGCTTGATTTGTTGTCCTACGTACTTACAACTTACCAGAAGGTCTGAAGTTCTGAACATACTATATACCATACTAGAGTTCTGTAATGTTCTCCAACTTCTCTTCCATGATTTGACAGTAGGCTAATTGTAATCCTGTAGCACTGCAAATATATATTGTCTATGCAGCAATCATCAAGGTACAGATTTTTATATTCTTTCCCCCTTTTTTGTTGGAACAATGCCCTGTTCGCTTGGCTGATAAGCCATGGCTGAAAGTACTGTTGGCTGATTTGTTGTGAGAGAAAAATATTGTTCGTGGGCTGAAAAAATACGGCTTATAAGCCAAGCGAACATGGCGTAGTAAACTGACATTATAACCTATGAATGGAGCCTCCACCAGAGGAACAACGGTGCATGCATGCTCTGACTCTCTGATATGCTTAAATAGTATATGCTCCGAAAGAAACATCCAGCCAAGAACTGAAAGTCCAAACGACCCTAGCTTCTGACTTGATGATTACAAAAAACCATGCTACCAAGGATGAAAGCGGCCGGGTGAGTTAAAAAGATTGCGCGCGGCCCACGCAGGCGAATACAATCCACAACTTGAGATTCAGAACGATATATGAACCAGGAATTGTTCAGCCTTTCCAGTTTCGTTGGGGGCCGCGAATCGGCATGGTTGGCGCTGTTGACTCTGGAATTGAAAACTCAAGCTGACGATCTGGCCTTCTCGGGATAGCTGACAGCTGGTGCTAATCTCTGCTGTCTGACGATCGATGCCGGGTTGACATGGGTGAGGGGATGAAAATGCAGGTACAGTTCAGGTTGATATCATTTGCAGAATTGTCAAGGGGGATGAGACAAGATAATTGGATGTTTTTATAGTTGGGGACCATGCTGCCTTGGAAGTCATCTGCTGCTGAAGAATGCATTGCCCCTGCCCCCCTGATCGTTACTGCATGACGTGCCTCCCTCCTTTGTCAAATCTGAATGACCTTGAATAAGCAGTAGACTATTTCAATTTTTCTTAGAAAAAAAATGCAGCAGACTGTTTCGTATATATTATCTTTACAGTAGACTATTGAAGTTTCATGCACCTAGGAAACCTCCTGTCCTGGACTCGTGGTTTAACCTCTGTTTCTTTCCTATAAGACCAGATGCAAAGAATTGCTCTGCGTATAAACAATAAATTGCTCACTTCGCTCTCAGGACATGCCACGTCAGATTGACCAGTAAGCAAGTGACCTGTGGTTTTAAAAAGGGATCGTCTAGCGTCCGGACGTCATTCCCGTCTGGCCCACGCCTACTGCGTCTGCTTCACGTGGGGGCCCATGCCACTCCATGTCCCATGCCCACACCGTGTCGTGAGTCCGCACTGTAACTGTAGTAGGTAGCTGCCGCAGATGGGTCCCATTGCAACATATGCAACACCAAAGATTCACTTTTGCAACATCTATATGAAACACTTGCAACATACGTCTGTAACAATTGAAACACTTGCGACATACATTTGAAACACTAGGAAAACACATTTGTAGACATATGCAACATCCAGATAAAACACTTGCAACATACGTATGAAACAACTGAAACACTTGAAACATACGCTTGCAACATGCATGTATATGCAACACCAAATCTACTTTTGCAACATTTAGATGAAACACTTGCAACATACGTCTGACAAAACGAAATATTTGGGATATACACTTGAAAACACCATTACAACATGTGCAACATCCCGATCTACTTTTGCAACATCGATATAAAACACTTGTAACATACATCTGAAACATTTGAAACACTTGTGAAAGCATCTAGGCCCCTAGTTGGGTTTCGGTAATTAATGACGACACGAGATTACTATGACTAACGTGTGTTTTGCAGTGACAATTTAAGTTAGATCATGGTAATGGAAATTGATTGGGCAATCATGGTTGTCATGCCCCTGTCGATGGAAAACGTTTTGGTCTTCAAAGGATGGACGACAAGGTTAAGGACGGACTAGTTCTAAGTGTCGCTTGGTGTTGAAGAGACACTTAGAGTAGTTTAGGACTTTGTTTTTCCTTTGACCGTACTATTAAGGGGGGTATGGACTATTAGCTTGACCTAGGTGAGTCTAGTGGGTTAGGTGTGGTGTACACTTGTCAAACCTAGCACTAGGTAGCTCAGGAATAGGCCTAAGATCAATTGGAGTCAACTTTATTCACATAGGATTTTGAGTTGGAAGCGAATGGAGGGTCAAAAGACTGACCGAATGCTGGTCTGGTTGTGACCGGACGCTGAAGGGTGAGTCCGGTCAGTTCATTTGATCAACTGCAGTCGTCTGGTACTGACCAGACGTTGAGTGGAGGAGCATCGGACACTGGGGTGCCTGCGTCCGGTCAACTCCAGAAAGGTTCCAGAGAGGCTTTTTCTTGACCAGACGCTGATCAGAGTCCGGTCAATCAACTGCAGTCGTCTGGTACTGACCGGATGCTGAGTGGAGGTACTAACCGGACTCTGGGGTGCCTGCGTCCGGTCGACTCCAGTAAGGTTCTAGAACGTGTTTTTCTTGACTGGACGCGTCCGGTTGATGCTGATCAGACCCTGGTCAGAGTCCGGTCAGAACTTAACGGCTCTCTCTGACAAAATGGCGGGTATAACTAACCGGTGCGTTCGGTCACCATGACCGGAGCGTCCGGTCAGCCCGCAGAGTGCTGACTCAGCCTCCAAACGTTATGTTTTGAATGAGGGGGTATAAATACTTACTCCACTCGTCCAAGGGAGGTCTCTTACCCATTTGTTCAGTTGAGAAACCCTTTGGAGTGCAAGGGAGAGCAAGAGCCTAGTGAGGTGATTGAGATTTGATAATTCAAGATTAAGGACCTCATTAGTGCATAGAGAGTAGCAAGTGTGCATCCACCTTTCTCATTAGGCTTGTCTTGATCAAGTGAGAGTTTATGCTTGTTGCTCTTGGTTATCGCCATCACCTAGACGGCTCGGTGGTGATTGGGAGCTTGGTGATCATCCGACGGAGCTTGTGGATGACCCAAGTCAAGTTGTGAGAGGTTGTGGGCGATTCACTGCGACGGAGTGTCAGAGAATCAGCTCGTAGAGAGCACTTGATCCTTGCGCGGATCAAGGGGGAGCTACACCCTTGCTTGGGTGCTCCAACGAGGACTAGTAGGGAGTGGCGACTCTCCGATACCTCGGAAAAACATCGTCGTGTTCCTTTTCCTCTCTTTACTTTGAGCATTTACATTTGAGCAATTCATTTCATGTCTTTGCATTCCTAGAATTGCCATGCTAGAGTAGGATTAGAACCTAGGGTGCAAAACTTTTGTGCGAGAGAACAATAGAAATACATTTTAGGCACAAGGGGTGAAGTGGGCTAAGTATAGGACTTAATTATTTTAAAATTTTAGAATTAGCCCAATTCACCCCCCTCTTGGGCATCTTGATCCTTTTAATTGGCATTAGAGCCTCGTGCTCCCTAAATTAAGCTTAACCGTCTAGAGCAAGATGTCCCACGGGGATGGACCCCCTCCTATCTTTGAGGGAGATGATTTTCCTTATTGGAAAATTCACATGGAAGCATACCTAGAGGCTTTAGATGTTAGAGTTCTTAGAGCCACCTCACAAGGCTTCCCAAAACCTAAAGATACACCAACCTTCAAGGCGATGAGGTTAATTATGAGAAGTGGAATGCAAAGGCTAGAAACACCCACTTTAGAGGCCTTTGCAAGGATGTCTTTAACCATGTGCGGAACCACAAAGACACCCATGCACTATGGTCGGACATTTGTGCGCTTCATGAGGGAACCAAGAGTGAGCCTGAGGAACGCTACCACCTTGTTATGAAAAAGCTTAATTCATTTGAGATGCTTCCTAGAGAAAGTGCAAATGAGATGTATTCACGCTTGAATGTTCTTGTAGAGGAAGTCATTGGGCTTGGACTCACACAAATGCAACCCTCCGATGTTGTAAGAAAGATCTTGAGTGTCCTCCCCATTGACAAATATGGGCATATTGTGACAGTGCTTCATCAAGGTGATCTTTGCACCAACTCAAATTTTGGGGAAGATCAATGCACATGAGATGTACATGAACGTCACTCCACAAGATGGCTCTTCTTGCACCAAGAAAAAAGATTTGGCATTTAATGCTAGCCAATAGAAAAGGGGCAAAGTAAGAGTTGATCATGATAGCTCAAGTGATGAAGATGCTCAAGAAGCCATATAAGAAGAAGGATGGCAAGAAGAAGGAATTTCACAAGAAGAAGAAGAATGGCAAGGCATACATTATTGATGATTGGCTCACGGATATTGAATCGTCAAGTGGCTCATCCGATGATGAAAGTGAGAATAAGAACGAGAAGGTGGCCGCTATTGTGATTGATTCTTCACTATCTTCACCGACACTGCCACCGTCATCCTCTACACACCTATGCCTTATGGCCAAGGGTGAATGAAAGGTACAAAATGATGATGATAGTAGTGGTGATGATAATGCTAGCAATGATGAAAGTGGTAGTGATAGTGATGAAGAATTTGAATCACCTTCTTATGATGATCTTGTCAAGTTGCTAAACCAATACACTAAAATCATTAGAAAGACAAGAGCTAAAAAATGAAAAGCTAGTACTTGAGAAGGACTCACTCTTAGCAAAGTATGACATAGCCGAAAAAGCTAGTGTTGAGCTTAGAGAAGAAAATAAAATTGTCATCCAAACTCAAGGAGCTCAAATCCTCAAAAAAGGAGCTTAGAGAAAAACATAATAAACTTGAGGAGATACATAATGAGCTCACCACTAGTTACAAGTTGCTAAAAGAAGAGTACACAAATCTCAAGATTAATATAGCTATCTCTCATGAGTTATTATTCAATGAGCCACATGATGCTACTAACAATGTTGTTAAGATTGATATAGCTATATCATGTGATGACTTCATTGTTGAGAGCATTGAGCAAGGTTCTAGTAGCAATGGTAAGAAAGTGGTTGAGTCCAACAACTATGATGAGTATGTCAAGCTTAAGAAAGATCTTGAAAAGCTATCAACCACCAACACAATTGTGATAGAGAATCTTGACAAAGATTATGATATGGCTCTTGAGAATGAGATGCTTAAAGAAGAGAACAAGAGAATCAAGGTGGAGAAAACTCATGATGAACTTAGAGAAGAAAACAAGAAGCTCAAGTTGGAGAAAGAGCATCTTAAGATCGGTTTGAGCAAGTTTACAAGAGGCCAATATCTCCAAAGTGAGCTACTTATAAACACCGTGATGAAGATGGATAGAAGTGGTATTGGGTACTTGGCAAATCAAGAGAAGAAAGCTCAAGCTCAACATCAACAACAATATAAGTCAAAGCCTAAGCCAAAGAGATGTTTTGAGTGTGGACAAGAAGGTCACTTTGCTCATGAGTGTCAAACTCCACCACCACAACCCTTGCCCAAGCATGCTAGACCCTTTGCCTTCAATGCTCACTACATGCTTAGAAAGGATTCGAGCGGAAAAATGAAAGTCATGTTCTTAGGTCCACCCAACAAGAATAAGCCTAAGAAAATTTGGGTTGCAATGTCACTAGTTGAGAAGGTCAAGGGCCCTCATCAAGTTTGGGTCCCTAAACAACAAGCTTGATCACTTGTGTATAGGTGAACTACAAGACTGGTGGAAGTCATTGGGTTATTGATAGTGGTTGCACTCAACATATGACCGGTGATCCTCGTATGTTCACCTCACTAGACGAAGAAGTAGATGGTCAAGAAAGGATTACATTTGGTGATAATTCAAAGGGCAAAGTTCAAGGATTGGGCAAAGTTGCAATATCAAATGATCATTCAATATCAAATATGCTATATGTTGCTTCATTGAGTTTCAACTTGCTATCCGTTAGTCAATTGTGTGATCTTAGCTTTCAATGTTTGTTTACCGAGAAGGAAGTGGTTGTATCAAAGAAAGATAATGATCAAGTTATATTTAAGGGTTTTAGATACGACAACCTATATCTAGTGGATTTCACCTCCGAAGATGCAAACTTGAAGACATGCTTATTCACCAAAACTTCACTTGGGTGGCTATGGCATAGAAGACTAGCACATGTTGGGATGAGCTCACTCAAGAAGCTAATGAAGAATGAGTTTGTGAGAGGTTTGAAGGATGTGAAATTTGAGAAGAACAAGCTTTGTAGTGCATGTCAAGCCGGCAAGCAAGTTGCAAACATTCATCCAACCAATGCTTACATGTCAACAACAAGAGTACTAAAGCTTCTCCACATGGATCTATTTGGACCTACAACTTACAAGAGTTTGGGAGGCAATCTCTATTGTCTTGTGATTGTTGATGACTACTCTAGATATACTTGGGTGTTCTTCCTTCATTACAAGACCGAAGTGGCCGCAAGTTTCAAGAAGTTTGCCAAGAGAGCACAAAATGAATTTGAAGTGAAGCTCAAGAAGATAAGAAGTGACAATGGAAAAGAATTTGACAACACTAACATTGAAGCATATTGTGATGAAGTAGGGATCAAGCATGAGGTCTCCGCAACATACACTTCTCAACAAAATGGTGTAGTAGAGAGAAAGATCGAACACTTATCACCCTTGCAAGAATAATGCTTGATGAGTACAATACACCCGAAGCTCTATGGGTGGAAGCTATCAACACCGCATGTTATGCATCCAATCGCCTATTTCTTCAAAAGTTTCTTGGCAAGACCCCCTATGAGTTGCTCAATGGGAAGAAGTCGGACGTCTCATTCTTCTGGGTGTTTGGTTGCAAATGCTATATCTACAAGAAGCGGCAACACCTAGGGAAGTTCCAAAGATGTTGTGATATTAGTTTTCTTGTTGGTTACTCATCAAAGTCCAAAGCATATCGAGTATTTAATCATGTCACCGGCTTGGTTGAAGAAACATATGATGTGGAATTTGATAAATCTAACGGCTCCCATGGAGCACATGAGAATCTTGATGATGTAGGTGATGAACCATTGAGGGAGGCCATGAAGAACATTTTGGTTGGAAACATCAAGCCCAAAGATGATGAAAATGGTGTACAAGTGATTGATCCACCTTCTTCATCAAATGTGCCACAAGATGATGATAAAGATGGAAGAGTAGAAAATGAAGATACTCATGTCTCCCATGATCAAATGGTGGCACAAGCTCAAGATGTTGATGCTCCACAACCTCCCCCTCAAGTGGTTGATAGAAGAAAATCACCCCTACAACAAGCACATCCACAAGATCTCATCATAGAGAGTCCTTCAAAGGGTGTAATGACTCGCTCTCAAAAATTTGCTTCATTTATTGAACATCACTCGTTTGTTTCTTGCATTGAGCCTACGAATGTAGAAGAAGCTCTTCAAGATCCGGATTGGATAAATGCCATGCATGAAGAGTTGAACAATTTCACCCGCAGTGAAGTTTGGACACTTGAAGAGCGACCACAAGGTGCAAGAGTCATTGGAACAAAGCGGTTGCTCTGCAACAAGCAAGATGATTAAAACATTGTTGTGAGGAACAAGGCAAGACTAGTTGTAAAGGGGTTCTCTCAAGTTGAAGGGTTGGATTTTGGAGAGACCTTTGCACCGGTTGCAAGACTTGAAGCCATTCGTATCCTCCTTGCATATGCATCGCACCATGAAATGAAATTATATCAAATGGATGTTAAAAGTGCATTTTTAAATGGCTTCATAAATGAACCTAGGTTTGAAGACCCTAGATATCCTAATCATGTTTATAGGTTGTCCAAGGTGCTATATGGACTCAAACAAGCCCCAAGAGCTTGGTATGAACGCCTTCGGGATTTCCTCATTGAGAAAGGCTTCACCATTGGGAAGGTCGACACCATACTATTCACCTAGAAGCTTGATGGAGAGATCTTCATTTGTCAAGTATATGTTGATGATATCATATTTGGCTCATCAAATGAAGATTATTACAAAGAGTTTGGTGAATTGATGTCGAAGGAGTTTGAGATGTCGATGATTTGAGAGCTTACATTCTTTCTTGGTTTTCAAGTCAACAAATGAGAAGGAATTTTCATCTCTCAAGAAAAGTATACCAAGGACCTTCTCAAGAGGTTCAAAATGGATGAATGTAAGCCAATCAAGACACCTATGCCATCAAATGGACATCTCGACCTAGATGAGGGAGGTAAACGGTTGATCAAACTCTCTACCACTCTATGATTGGTAGCTTGTTATATTTGACCGCATCTAGGCCCGACCTCATGTTTAGTGTGTGTATGTGTGCTAGATTTCAAGCTAATCCTAAGGAAGCTCATTTGGTTGCCGTTAAAAGAATCCTTAGGTACCTTAAGCACACACAAAGCATTGGTCTTTGGTATCCCAAAGGAGCTAGATTCCAACTAGTTGGCTATTCCAATTCGGATTATGCCGGTTGTAAAATTGATAGAAAAAACACATCCAGAGGGTGCCACTTGCTTGGTAGATCACTAGTGTCTTGATCCTCTAAGAAGCAAAATAGTGTGGCATTGTCCACCGCCGAGGCGGAATACATTGCCATGGGTGCTTGTTGTGCACAAATTCTTTACATGAAACAAACTCTTCTAGACTATGGTGTAGTTCTAGAAAAGGTACCTCTCTTGTGTGACAATGAGAGCACGGTAAAGCTTGCTAATAATCCGGTTCAACACTCTTGCACCAAGCACATAGATATCCGTCATCATTTTCTTAGAGATCATGTTGAGAAAAAAAATATATCACTAGAAGGTGTAAGGACCGAGGATCAATTGGCGGATATCTTCACTAAACTGCTAGATGAGGCTATATTTTATCAGTTGAGGAATGAGCTAAATGTGCTTGACTTTAGTAATTTCACTAAAAAATGAGCTTGTGTTGTCCCTTGCATTGCATTGTAATATAGAACATGTTTAATTTTTTAGTAATGCACTTAGGGCTTGTCTAATATGGTTAAGATAACCGCCGAAAAGCGTGTGAAGAAGCTTAACCTTGGATCAAACTTGACAAGCTACTAGACTTACTTTCAAGTATTGCATGGCATGTGCATGTGTGTTGCTTTGTCGTTTCTTTTCGTTTATCTTTTGAGCACCCGCTGTGTTTATCCACAAATAGGGAAAGCATTTGAAGCTCCTATTGGTCATAAAACCCTATTATGTGACCACATGTTGCTCCTCGCCCCTTTTATTGCCTATTTTCTTAAAAAGAATTATAGCCTAAGGCAAAATACTTTGAAAATTTTGAGGGCTTGAGAGAGGTCTCTCACATCAGTCCCAATTGGTGTTTATTTGTGTCTTATTGAAGTTGGGACTTGATTGGGAAAATGCAGCGCGAAGGAACTTTGAAGATTTGCTGAAAAATGGTGATCGAACGCTGCACCGGACTCTGCTTCCAGTGTCCGGTCAGTTCATAGGAGGTGAACAGATGCAGCACAGGAGTGACCGGACGCTGAACAATGTTCCTTCAGCGTCCGGTGTGAAGATGGCCCTACGTCCGATCAAATGAAGAAGATGTCAGGATCGACCGAACTCTGTTGAGCATCCGATCATGAGGCACCAGACGCATCCAGTCGCGACTTGAGGGGTTTTGGACCTCTCTATTGTCGACCCGACTCCGGGTGGCAGCGTCCGGTCATTGCCACCGGTGCGTCCGGTCAGTTGAATCCAAGTGGATCTAAATTCCTTTTCTTTCCTTGTCTTTCACGAGGGGCCACCATATATATCATTCTTCCTCCGTACGCCGCACCGCTAGTGCCGTGCTACTCTGCTCCGCCACGCTCGTGCCTCCCACGCTATGCCCACGCTGATATGCTCCACCCGCGTCGTGCCCACGCTCGCACCTGCCTCGCTGCGCCTGTGTCCATGCCCGCATCACGCCGTCATGCCCTAACCGCGCCTCCGCCGTCTTGCTCGCACCTATGCCTCCACCACCGCACCCGCGCCTATGCCTACATCATCGCGCCCGCGCCCGTGTCACCACCGCACCGCGCCGCCACGCTGCTCAGCTACGCCATGCCCGCATGCACCCTCGCCGCCTGCCCGCACTGCCGTGCCACCACACGCGCCATGTCGTCACGCAGCCTGAGGACCCGAGCCACTTGCGTTGCGCCACCACGGATCTCGCCCACACCACCATCCACTGTGCCGTCGCATTTCCTTGGCCGCCGTACCGCTTCGTGTCGCCAAACCCTATCCCTAGGCGTAGCCTTGCTAATCCCGAGTGGTGCCCCGTGATCCTCTCCTTTGCTTGTCGGTCACCGGATCGTCGGATTTCATCAGGTAGCAAACTATCGATTTCAATTTCTTATCTACTGCTTGCTTCTTAGGGTTTCTCACCTCTAGATGAATATAGTGATTATTTATATTTCCTATCTATTCCATCGTGCAGCGAGTCGGTGCTCTTGTGGTTGATTTGATTGTGGCAGTTTTACTTGGGGCTAAGCTCGCGAGTACGGATTGAGGCCAAGCCTCACGAGTCTCAATTGGCAGTTGTTTCTTGTCAGTGGCAGTGATTCTAGTCAACTTCAAAGATGGCACATTGCAAGAATGTAGGAGGTGGTCCCGGTGATGAGGATCCAAGGCCTCCTCCTCGCCTAACTGCTCAGCAAAAGAGAAAGGCAAAAAAGACTACAAAGAAGAAGCAGAAGTTAGATAATGTTGAGGCAGAGAGGGCAGCAGCAGTGGCAGCCGCCGCAGAGCGTGCAGAGAGAGGTGGAGCTGGCAATGGCGTTCGCATAGGCAATCAGTTGTCACCCACTCAGAGGGCCACCGTTGAGAGGATTGAGGCCAGTCTTGGTAGTCCACCTGGGACTGTCATGCTTTGAGGACGATGTGTCTCTTTAGAGGAGAGTCAAACTCAGGGGGAGACTGAGCAGCAGACACAGTTGGCAGAGTAGACAGAGGATGCTCAACAAGGAGAGCAGGTTGAGGAGGCAGAGTAGGCAGCATAGCCACAGTTTTAACGCTCTAGTCGCACATGCACTTAGGTGTCACTGAGGCTTGAGACACAGAGGTGGGGTTCTCGTCCACCTCCCAGATCACAGGGTCCACCTCCGGTGGTACACCTTGACCTAAGGGCAGCCACAGCCAGACAGGTGTAGCAGCTACGGTTCGTACAGTTGGAGGATTGGTTTTCATCGAGGTGGGATGAGCGTGCCTCAGCGCACTTCTACACTGTGTTGCAGGAGGACTTCTATAATGCATATCTCAACAACGGTGTTGCTTTCAGATCTCAGCGAGTCTGCTCCATAGAGTCTCTTGTTGCAGCTGCAGGCGAGCAGATTCGTCCTCACCTTTCTTATCTGCCATGTTTGATAGATCTTCTTGGATGGATTGGTCACTATGTTCCATCATGGGTTCATGAGTTCTACTCCTCTCTATGGATTGACCTGAGGCACAGATTTATTCACTTTGCTTTCAGAGGCCGTGACTACAAGCTCTAGAGCTCGAGGGTCAGAGAGATACTGAGGATTTTAGAGTCACCTATTTGGCTTCACGAGGTATGCTATGGACAGACAGAGCCTCTGAGATGCCCTCACAGCGGACTTGTGCCCCCTACAGATCTTGTCAGACCTTGCTTCACAGTGCCAATTGGTGAGGGGTCGAGCAAGACACCACGTGACCTTACACCTACAGCTCGGCTCCTTGATTCTATTATGAGGAGGACTCTGCTTCTGAGGACGGGCTACCATGAAGGCCTGACACGTATTTAGCTATGGTTATTGTATCACCTGGTGTCTCATACTGTCTTTGATATTTGGGATGTGATGCTTTTAGAGATGGAGAATACACTAGCAGAGGGCTTCAGAGGTCACTGTCAGCTACCTTATGCTCATTGGATCACTTTTCTAATCCAAAAGGCAGTTACATAGAAGTCTCCTGAGACAATGGCAGAGTACATATGTGCTACTACTGAGTTTCCGCCACATGACATGAGCCAGATGCTACGTCATAGTCATGTGAGGACACCTTGCTAGCCGAGTCGTCGCCCAGAGGTACCAGAGACAGTAGCTTAGAAAGATGAGATCATCAAAGGCATTACAACTACAGAGGAGGAGCATCTTGATGCACAGTAGGAGGATGTGGTCGAGAGTGACCCGAGTGATAGCTCTGATGATGACTATTAGCAGATTCCGTAGATGGCTCCTTGACCACACGACAGAGAGGCTAGTGGCTCTAGCTCCTCTCCATCACAACCACAGCAGACAGACCCAGCTCTTCTAGCTGTACTTGAGAGGATGAGGTAGGACCAGGCACGCCAGGCATAGGAGACCATAGCTGCACTTGCTCAGGTTCAGGCTCGACCGAATGAGTTTCAGAGGTAGTAGCAGGCCATGCAGCAGCAACAGCTTATGATTCAGCAGCAGTTACTTGGCTTCATGCAGCATGTATTCACTGCTATTAGGGTTGCTCCTCAGCAGTCTACACCTCAGATAGGCCAGCCTGCTACCACCACTCCTATGACTCCAGCTGTATAGCCCAGTGGGCTTTAGAGTCAGGGACAACTAGCTACTCAGTTTGCTTCACCTACAGAGCAGGTGCTCTAGTGGTTTGCTTCACCAGTGATAGCTCAGGGTCCTCACTTTACTTCCTATTGTTATGGACTTCACTCCGACTCAGAGTTCTTCAGTGTTAGTGATGGACACCCCAGTCTCCAGGAGTCTCGGTGCTACCTTCAGTGAGCTTACATGGCAGCCTACACCTCTAGAGTTATGAGTCCCTGTCCCTACCATAGTTTCTCCAGTTACTAGGACTATAGAGATGATTCTGTCGTCTATTGCATCATCCGAGCCACCTCAGACAGCGACAGTGACAGAGGTAGATGTGGCTCCACTTCCCATAGTGACACTTCTAGAGTCATAGGCCACGCTAGTTACTAAGCAGACCCCAATCGCTTCACCTTCACTTCTAGCTATAGAGGGTCAGACCACTCAGAGTTCAGGGTCAGGGGATGATGCAGCTCAGTTTTAGATCTCTCACCGCACCTCAGCACCCGACTCGACTGCTCCTGTCCCACCATCCGACCGTTAGGTTTTGGTGCTTGACGCCAAAGGGGGAGAGGGAGCGAGTATGTTAGATCTAGGGGGAGCATGTGAGATGGTCTCGATTCGATTCTTTTGGTTCTTTGTTTGATTCTTTTGTGTGTGATACTTCGTGCATTCACGTTTACTTTCATGCATTGTATTATATACATGTGATGGTGAGACTTATGTGACATGTGTGCTCTCTACATTGATATAGATATATATGTCATATCACGTGGTTATGCTCATTTGCTTTGCTTCCGCGTTTTACTCCGATTCAAATGAGCTTTACTTCATGTATTCATGCTTAATTCATATCTTTTGAGTACACCATGTTGGCTTGGGTCATATAAGCATGTCTAACCCCTTTGTTCTTATTGTCAAAAGCTT
The DNA here is from genome assembly GCA_904845875.1 of Miscanthus lutarioriparius. Taxonomy (NCBI): domain Eukaryota; kingdom Viridiplantae; phylum Streptophyta; class Magnoliopsida; order Poales; family Poaceae; genus Miscanthus; species Miscanthus lutarioriparius. The sequence goes on along the minus strand of CAJGYO010000009.1, from coordinate 86,457,382 downwards.
ATATGAACCAAGCATGTTGAAAATCTCACTCATCTCTTTTACATACTCGAGGTTGTGTTGTCATCAATCACCAAAAAGGGGGAGATTGAAAGCATCTAGGCCCCTAGTTGGGTTTCGGTTATTAATGATGATACGAGATTACTATGACTAACGTGTGTTTTGCAGAGGCAATTTAAGTTAGGTCATGGTAATGGAAATTGATTGGGCAATCATGGTTGTCTTGCCCCTATCGATGGAAATCATTTTGGCTTTCAAAGGATGGACGACAAGGTTAAGGATGAACTAGTTCTAAGTGTCGCTTGGTGTTGGAGAGACACTTATAGTAGTTTAGGACTTTGTTTTTCCTTTGGCCGTACTATTAAGGGGGGTATGGACTAGTAGCTTGACCTAGGTGAGTCTAGTGGGTTAGGTGTGGTGCACACTTGTCAAATCTAGCACTAGGTAGCTTAGGAATAGCCCTAAGATTAATTGGAGTCAACTTCATTCTCATAGGATTTTGAGTTGGAAGTGAATGGAGGGTCAAAAGACTGACCGGACGTTGGTCTGGTTGTGACCGGACGCTGGAGGGTGAGTACGGTTAGTTTATTTGATCAACTGCAGTCGTCTGGTACTGACCGAACGCTGAGTGGAGGAGCATCGGACGCTGGGGTGCCTGCGTCTAGTCAACTCCAGAGAGGTTCCAGAGAAGCTTTTTCTTGACCGCTTGTCAGAGTTCGGTCAATCAACTGCAGTCGTCTGGTACTGACTGGACGCTGAGTGGAGGTACTGACCGAACGCTGGGGTGCTTGCGTCCGGTCGACTCCAGTAAGGTTCTAGAACATGTTTTCCTTTATCGGACGCGTCTGGTTGATGCTGACCGAACGCTGGTCAGAGTCTGGTCAAAACTTAATGGCTCTCTCTGACACAGTGGCGGGTATAACTGACCGGTGCATCCGGTCACCCTGACCGAAGCGTCCGATCAGCCCGCAGAGTGCTGACTCAGCCTCCAAATATTATGTTTTGAATGAGGGGGTATAAATACTTACTCCCCTAGTCCAAGAGAGGTCTCTTACCCATTTGTTCAGCTAAAAACACCTTTGGAGTGCAAGGGAGAGCAAAAGTCTAGTGAGGTGATTGAGATTTGATAATCCAAGATTAAAGACTTTATTAGTGCATAGAGACTAGCAAGTGTGCATCCACCTTTCTCATTAGGCTTGTCTTGGTAAAGTGAGAGTTTGTGCTTGTTACTCTTGGTGATCGCCATCACCTAGATGGCTCAATGGTGATTGGAAGCTTAATGATCATTCGACGGAGCTTGTGGATGACCCAAGTCAAGTTGTGAGCGGTTGTGGGCTATTCACCGCGATGGAGTGTCAAAGAATCAGCCCGTAGAAAGTACTTGATCCTTTCACGGATCAAGAGGGAGCTACACCCTTGCGCGGGTGCTCCAACGAAGACTAGTGGGGAGTGGGGACTCTCCGATACCTCGGGAAAACATCGTCGTGTTCCTTTCCCTCTCTTTACTTTGAGCATTTACATTTGACTAATTCATTTCATGTCTTTACATTCCTAGCATTGCCATTCTAGAGTAGGATTGGAACCTAGGGTATAAAACTTTTATGCGGGAGAACAATAGAAACACATTTTAGGCACAAGGGGTGAAGTGGGCTAAGTATAGGACTTAATTATAGCAAAAATTTAGAATTAGCCCAATTCATCCCCTCTTGGGCATCTTGATCCTTTCAACTTTCAAAGCATCTAGGCCCCTAAGTGGATTTCGGTGATTAATGTCAATACAAGATTACTATGACTAACGTGTGTTTTGCAGAGGCAATTAAGTTAGGTCATGGTAATGGAGATCGATTGGGCAATTGAGGTTGTCATGCCCCTACGATGGAAATCATTTCAGTTTTCAAAGGATGGACGACAAGGTTAAGGATAACTAGTTCTAAGTGTCAATTGAAGTTGGAGAGACACTTAGAGTAGTTTAGGACTTTGTTTTTCCTTTGGCCGTACTATGAAGGGGGGGTATGAATGGGTAGCTTGACCTAGTTGAGTCTAGTGAGTTAGGTGTGGTGCACACTTGTTAAAACTAGCTCTAGGTAGCTCCTATGAATGCCTAAGATCCTTTGGAGCAAACTTCATTCACATATGATCGAGAGTTGGAAGTGAATGGAGGGTCAAATACTGACCGGACGCTGGCTCCGGTGCGACCGGACGCTGGCCGCAGGGTCCGGTCAGTTCATTTGACTGAGGAGAACAAGTCTGGAGTGACCGGACGCTGGAAGGTCGTGTGACCGGATGCTGGGGGCCAGCGTCCGGTCGACTCCAGTAAGGGTCCAGACTTGAGAAAGTGTGACCGGACGCGTCCGGTCAGTGGTGACCGGACCCTAAGTATCCAGCGTCCGGTCGATTACAGTAAGCTTCCAAGAGCGATCGGACGCGTCCGGTCAGTGCTGACCGGACCCTGACAGCGTCCGGTCATCACTTGGAAACTGTTGCGCGGATTGAACTGACCGGAGCGTCCGGTCAATACGATCGGAGCGTCCGGTCATCCCGCAGAAGCTCATAACGGTTCGTTTTTCAGGCTGCCTTATAAATAGAAGCTCCACTCGTGTGTGGAGGTACTTTTGCTCATTCCAACAGCTGAGAAACACGTTTGTGAGTGCCAAGAAGAGCAAGGTCCTAGTGAGGTGTTTGTGATTTGAGAATCCAAGAGTGAAACTTCATTAGTGAATCAAGATTAGACAAGTGTGCATCCATCTTCTCATTAGGCTTCGCGTGGTCAAGTGAGAGTTCATGCTTGTTACTCTTGGTGATCGCCATCACCTAGACGGCTTGGTGGTGGTTGGAAGCTTGGTGATCACCCAGTGGAGCTTGTGGGTGACCCAACTCAAGTTGTGAGCGGTTTTGGGTGATTCGCCTCGACGGAGTGTCGAAGAATCAACCCGTAGAGAGCACTTGATCCTTGCGCGGATCAAGGGGGAGCTACACCCTTGCGCGGGTGCTCCAACGAGGACTAGTGGAGAGTGGCGACTCTCCGATACCTCGGCAAAACATCGCCGCGTTCCCTTCTCTATTCACTTTGAGCATTTACTTTAAGTATTTACTTTGAGCAATTCAATACTTGTCTTTACATTTATAGAATTGCTATGCTAGAGTAAGTTTGAAACATAGGTTGCAAGTCTTTTGTGCGTTGATTTGATAGAAACACTTTTCTAGGCACAAGGGGTTAATTGGGCTATCCGTAGGATTTGATTATTGAAAGAAAATTTAGAATTAGCCCAATTCACCCCCCCCCCCTCTTGGGCATCTTGATCCTTTCAATTGGTATCAAAGCCTCGTGCTCACATTTTTAAGCCTAACCGCTTAGAGCAAGATGTCTCACGGGGATGGACCTCCTCCTATCTTCGAGGGGGATGATTTTCCATATTGGAAAATTCGCATGGAGGCTTACCTAGAAGCTCTAGATGTTGGAATTCTTAGAGCCGCCTCTCAAGGGTTCCCAACACCTAAGAATGCCGCACAACTTCAAGGCGATGAAGTAAACTATGAAAAATGGAATGCAAAGGCTCGCAACACCATCTTTAGAGGCCTTTGCAAAGATGTGTTTAATCATGTAAGGAACCACAAAGACGCCCATGCACTATGGTCGAACGTTTGTGCGCTCCATGAGGGAACCAAGAGTGAGCGTGAGGAACGCTATCATCTTGTGATTAAAAAGCTAGATTCTTTTGAGATGTTTCCCAAAGAAAGTGCTAATGAAATGTATTCTCGTTTAAATGTTCTTGTAGAGGAAGTCAATGGGCTTGGACTTACTCAAATGTCACCATCTGACGTTGTGAGAAAGATCTTGAGTGTCCTCCCCATTGACAAATATGGGCACATTGTGACCGTGCTACATCAAGGTGATCTTTCCGCCGCTACACCGACACAAATCTTGGGAAAGATCAATGCTCATGAGATGTACATGCACATCATGCCACAAGATGGCTCATCCTCTACAAAGAAGAAAGAGAAGGACTTAGCATTCAAAGCTAGCCAAGATAAGGGCAAGGCAAGACTTGAGTATGAGAGCTCAAGTGATGAAGATGATGAAGAAAGTCTTGCTCTCATGGTGAAAAAGACCGCCAAGATACTAAAGAAGCTAAACAAGAGTGGCATCAAGTTTGACGGCAAGAAGAAAAAGTTCTTCACTAGCTCAAGAAGAAAGCCAATCTCCGAGATGGATTACTACAATTGTGGCGAACTTGGCCACCTAGCTCATCAATGCACAAAGCCCAAGAAAGACAAGTTCAAGAACAAGGGCAAGAAAGATGATTCAAGTGATGAAGATGAAAAGAAAAAGAACAAGCCATACAAGAAGAGAGATGGCAAAAAGAGAGACTTCTACAAGAAGAAGAAGAGTGGCAAGGCCTATATTGTCGGTGATTGGCTCACGGACATTGATTCCTCAAGTGGATCATCCGATGATGAGAGTGACAATGAGAAGGTGGCCGCCATTGCTATTGATCTTGCATCCTCACCACCACCATCGCCATCATCCTCTACACACCTATGCCTTATGGCCAAGGGTGAACGCAAGGTAACTAAGAGTGATGATAGTAGTGATGATGAGCAAGCTAGTGATGATGATAGTGATAGCGATGATGATTCACCCACATATGATGATCTTGTCAAAATATTAAGAAAATACACTAAGATCATTAGAAACAGTAGAGCTACAAATGACAAACTTGATGCTAAAAATGATTCACTCTTAGCTAAGTGTGATGCATTGGAAAAGGCTAATGATGAGCTCAAAGAAACAAATGACTCTATATCATCCAAACTCAAGGAGCTCAAATCTTCTAAGAAAGAGCTTAAAGATAAACATGATAAACTTGAGTGGGTGCACAATGAGCTTATCATTAGTCACAACAAGCTAAAAGATGAATATACAACTCTAAAGATCAATTATGATACCCTTGTTATTGCACAAGAATTCTTACCAAATGAGCCACATGTTGCTACTAACCATGTTGTTAAGATTGATATAGCTACCTCATATGATGATTTAATTAATGAGAGCATTGAGCATGGATCTAGTAGCAAAGGCAAGCAAGTGGTTGAGTGCAATGACTATGATGAGTATGTCAAGCTCAAGAGTGACCATGAGAAGCTCATGAAAAATCTTGAAGAGATGAAAAGTCACAACACCATTGTGCTAGAAACTCTTGATCATGACAAAGAGTTGATCCTTGAGAATGAGAAGCTCAAAGAAGAAAACAAGAAACTCAAGGAAGAGAAGAACAATGATATTCTCATGGAAGAAAACAAGAAGCTCAAGATGGAGAAAGAGCATCTCAAGGTGGGATTGAGCAAGTTCGCCAGAGGCAAGCATCTCCAAAGTGAGCTACTCATGAATACCGTCATGAAGATGGATAGAAGTGGCATTGGATATATGGCAAGTGTAGAGAAGAAGAAGGCTCAAGCTCAACACCAACAATCAAAGCCAAAGCTAAAGCCAAAGAGATGTTTTGAGTGTGGACAAGAAGGCCACTTTGCTCATGAGTGTCAAACTCCACCACCACAACCCTTGCCCAAGCATGCTAGACCCTTTGCTTTCAATGCTCACTACATGCTTAGAAAAGATTCTAGTGAAAAGATGAAAGTCATGTTCTTAGGACCCCCCAACAAGAGTAGGCCTAAGAAGATTTGGGTGGCTAAGTCACTTGTTGAGAAGGTGAAGGGCCCTCAACAAGTTTGGATCCCTAAAGCTTGAATCTCTTGTGTGTAGGTGAACTACAAGACCGGTGGAAGTCATTGGGTTATTGATAGTGGTTGCACTCAACATATGACCGGTGATCCTCGTATGTTCACCTCACTAGATGAAGAGATAAATGGACAAGAGAAAATAACATTTGGAGATAATTCAAAGGGCAAGGTTAAAGGATTGGGCAAAGTGGCAATATCAAATGATCATTCCATCTCCAATGTGCTCTATGTTGCCTCATTGAGTTTCAACTTGCTATCCGTTGGGCAATTGTGTGATCTTGGTTTCCAATGCTTATTCACCGAGAAGGAGGTTGTTGTATCCAAAGTAGATGACAAACAAGTGATATTCAATGGATTTAGATACAACAACTTATATCTAGTTGACTTCACCTCCGAAGATGCAAACTTGAAGACTTGTCTATTCACCAAAACAACACTTTGGTGGCTATGGCATAGAAGACTTGCTCACGTTGGGATGAGCTCACTCAAGAAGCTTATGAAGAATGATTTGGTGAGAGGGTTGAAGGATGTGAAGTTTGAGAAGGACAAGCTTTGTAGTGCATGTCAAGCCGGCAAGCAAGTTGCAAACACTCATCCAACCAAAGCTTTTATGTCAACCACAAGAGTGCTAGAACTCCTACACATGGATTTATTTGGACCAACAACATATAAGAGTTTGGGAGGAAATCTCTATTGTCTTGTGATTGTGGATGACTATTCAAGGTATACATGGGTATTCTTCCTTCATGACAAATCTGAAGTTGCATCTTGTTTTAAGAAGTTTGCCAAGAGAGCTCAAAATGAATTTGAAGTGAAGCTCAAGAAGATAAGAAGTGACAATGGCAAAGAGTTTGACAACACAAATATTGAATCCTATTGTGATGAAGTTGGAATCAAACATGAAGTCTCCACAACCTATACTCCTCAACAAAATGGTGTAGTTGAGAGGAAGAATCGGACTTTGATCACCCTTGCAAGGACAATGCTAGATGAGTACAACACCCCCGAAGCTCTATGGGCGGAAGCAATCAACACCGCATGTTATGCATCCAACCGCCTATTTCTTCAAAAATTCCTTGTCAAGACACCGTATGAGTTGCTCAATGGGAAGAAGCCGGACGTCTCCTTCTTTATGGTGTTTGGTTGCAAGTGCTACATCTACAAGAAGCGGCAACACCTAGGGAAGTTTCAAAGACGTTGTGATATAGGTTTTCTTGTTGGTTACTCATTGAAGTCCAAAGCATATAGAGTATTTAATCATGCCACCGGCTTGGTTGAAGAAACATATGATGTGGAATTTGATGAATCTAACGGCTCCCAAGGAGCACATGAGAATCTTGATGATGTAGGTGATGAACCATTGAGGGACGCTATGAAGAATATCCCGGTGGGAGACATCAAGCCAAAAGATGATGAAAATGATGTACAAGTCATTGACCAACCTTCTTCATCAAATGTACCACAAGATGGTGAAAAAGATGGGAGAGTAGAAAATGAAGATACTCATATCTCCCATGAGCAAATGGTGGTACAAGCACAAGATGTTGATGCTCCACAACCTCCTCCTCAAGTGGTCAATAGAAGAAACACACCTCTCCTACAAGATCTCATCATACGGAGTCCATCAAAGGGTGTGATGACTCGATCTCAAAAACTTATTTCATTTATTGCTCACCATTCTTTTGTCTCTTGCTATGAGCCTACCAAGATAGAAGAAGCTCTTAAAGATCCAGATTGGATCAATGCCATGCATGAAGAGTTGAACAACTTCACTCGCAATGAAGTTTGGACTCTTGAAGAGCGACCAAAAGGTGCAAGAGTCATTGGAACGAAGTGGGTGTTCTGCAACAAGCAAGATGATCAAGGTGTTGTTGTGAGGAACAAGGCAAGACTAGTTGCAAAGGGGTTCTCTCAAGTTGAAGGTTTGGATTTTGGAGAGACCTTTGCACCGGTTGCAAGATTAGAAGCCATCCGTATCCTTCTTGCATATGCATCACATCATGAAATGAAACTATATCAAATGGATGTGAAAAGTGCTTTTTTTAAATGGCTTTATAAATGAACTAGTCTATGTTGATTAACCTCCCGGGTTTGAAGACCCTAGATATCCTAATCATGTTTATAGGTTGTCCAAGGCACTATATGGGCTTAAGCAAGCCCCAAGAGCTTGGTATGAGCGCCTTCGGGACTTCCTCATTGAGAAGGGCTTCACCATTGGGAAGGTCGACACCACACTATTCACCAAGAAGCTTGATGGGCATATCTTCATTTGTCAAGTATATGTTGATGATATCATCTTTGGATCATCAAATGAAGACTCATGCAAAGAATTTGGTGAATTGATGTCGAAGGAGTTCGAGATGTCAATGATTGGTGAGCTTACATTCTTTCTTGGTTTTCAAGTCAAGCAAATGAAAGAAGGCATCTTCATCTCTCAAGAGAAATACACAAAAGATCTTCTCAAGAGATTCAAGATGGATGAATGTAAGCCAATCAAGACACCAATGCCTACAAATGGACATCTCGATCTAGATGAGGGAGGTAACCCGGTTGATCAAACTCTCTACCGTTCTATGATTGGTAGCTTGTTATATTTAACCGCATCTAGGCCCGACATCATGTTTAGTGTGTGTATGTGTGCTAGATTTCAAGCTAGTCCTAAGGAAACTCATTTAATTGTTGTAAAAAGAATCCTTAGGTATCTTAAGCACACACCAAGCATTGGTCTTTGGTATCTCAAAGGAGCTTTATTTGAATTAATTGGCTATTCCGATTCGGATTACGCCGGATGCAAAGTTGATAGAAAGAACACATCCGGAGGGTGCCATTTGCTTGGAAGATCACTTGTGTCTTGGTCCTCCAAGAAACAAAATAGTGTGGCTTTGTCCACCGCCGAAGCGGAATACATTGCCGCGGGTGCTTGTTGTGCACAAATATTATACATGAAACAAACTTTGCTAGACTATGGAGTAGTTCTAGAGAAAGTACCTCTTTTGTGCGACAATGAAAGTGCGGTAAAACTTGCAAATAATCCGGTTCAACACTCTCGCACCAAGCATATAGATATCCGCCATCACTTTCTAAGAGATCATGTGGCTAAAAATGATATATCACTAGAAGGTGTAAGATCCGAAGATCAATTAGCGGATATCTTCACTAAACCGCTAGATGAGGCTACATTTTGTAGATTGCGGAATGAGCTCAATGTACTTGATTTTAGTAACTTCACTAAAAATTGAGCTTGTGTTGTCCCGTGCATTCATTGTAATATACGACATGTTTAAATTCGTGGCAATGCATATAGCGCTTGTCTAACATGGTTAAGATAACCGCCGAAAAGCGTGTGAAGAAGCTTAACCTTGGATCAAACTTGACAAGCAACTAGATTTACTCAAGTATTGCATATGCATGAATGTTGTTTTGTCGTTTTGTTCCGTTTGCCCTCTTGTTGCCTATTTTCTTAAAAAGAATTATAGCCTAAGGAAAAATATTTTAAAAAAATATATGAGGGTTTGAGAGAGGTCACTCACATCAGTCCCAATTGGTGTTTATTTGGATCTTATTCAAGTTGGGACTTGATTGGGAACAGGCAGCGAGATGGATGTTTGAAGATTTGCTGGAAAAGGTGCACCAGACGCTGCACCAGACGCTGTTGTCTAGCATCCGGTCAGTTCACAGGAGGTGAACTGCTGGTGAAGGAGTGACCGGACGCTGCGTCTGTGCGTCCGGTCAGGAAGGGTTCAGCGTCCGGTCGATCGAAGGAAGACCAAGTTGTATTGACCGGACCCTGCCTGCGTCCGGTCATGGACCACCGGACGCGTCCGGTCCCGATTCCAGAGGATTTGGACCTCTCTGGAATCGACCGGACGCTGGGTGGTAGCGTCCGGTCGCTACCACCGGAGCGTCCGGTCAGTGGATCTCGCGCGGCTTCAGGACTCCTTTCTCCAATTCCTTTTCTGTCGCGTGTGGGGAACTATTTAACCGCAAGCCGTACCTTTGTTCGCCCTCATCCCGCCTTGCCCTAGCCAGCGCCGCCGCCTCTTGCGCCTCCTCTGCTCGCCAGCCGCGCGCCGCCGTGCCCTTGCCTCGCCGCGCCACCGCGACCCTGCGCCGGCCACCTCGTGCCCACGCCGCCGTGCTCTAGCCTCGCCACGCCACTGCGCCCGAGCCTTCCCATGCACCACCGCGCCAGCACAGCACGCGCCACCGCAGCTCGCGCGCCACCGCACCAACGCCGTCGTAGCTCACCGGAGTCGCCCTGTCCACGCCTCTGCTCTGCCTCTTGCCGTGTGCCCTAGCCTCATCTCCTCTCGGTAAGGCTAGCCCCTTGTTTCAATTTCAAATTGCGTAGATCAATTTGCAATACAATGCACTGATTTCACAAATACTAGGGCCACCAGTTCATCATTGCTCCGTGTAACCCTAGCCGGTTCCGAGGTTCCCCCGCGTGACATCTCATCTTTTCACGGATCGCTGATCGTCAGGTAGAAAGCCATTCGATTCAATTTCGCATCTACATTGCTTTCTCTGTTAGGGTTTCGCCTCTATTAGCAATATGGTATTTATTTGTATATCCATCTATTCTATCGTGCAGCGAGTCGGTTCCGTTGTGGTTCTTGTGGCAGTTGGCAGTCAACTCAGAGCCAAGCTCGCGAGTAAGGATCGAGGCCAAGCCTCGAAAGCAGCAGTTTGACAGTTGATCTTCATCAGCGGCAGTTCACCATCTTGTCAGTTCAGATGGCTCGCACCAAGAACGTTGGTGGTGGCCCAAGTGATGATGATCGGAGGCCCCCGCCTCGCCAGCCAGCCGGATCTAAGGGCAAGTCAACCAAGCAGGTGACATCCAAGAAGCGGAAGTATCCTGATGTAGAGACAGCAAGAGCAGCAGCTGTTGCAGAGGCCGCAGAGCGTGCCAAGAGAGGTGGTGCCCGTAGCGGAGTTGTCATTGTAGATCAGCCAGTTTCACCAGCACTCAGAGCTGCGATTGAGGAGGTTGAGCGTCATCACGGTAGTCCAGCTGGGACTGTCACGTTTGCAGGACGACCGGTTGCCATTGAGGAGGGTCCGTCAGCACAGCAGCAGCCTCCACAAGCAGAGCCTCAGCAGACCTAGGAGGCCGAGGAGACCGAGCCGGCACCCCAGCTTCACCGCTCTGGACGGACCCGTGTACCAGTCTCGCCGAGGCCGCCGACATAGCGGAGAGGATCACGTCCTCCACCTAGACCACAGGGTCCACCTCCAGTGGTACACCTCGACTTGAGGGCCGCTACCGCTAGGCAGGTTCAGCAGCTGCGTTTTGTTGAGTTTGAGGTTTGGTTTCCTCCAAGGAGGGATGAGAGAGCAGCTGAGGGTTTCTACACGCCACTACACGAGGATTTCTACAATGCTTATCTCAACAGTGGGGCAGTGTTCAGATCTCAGAGAGTTTGTCAGATAGAGTCTATTGTGGCAGCAGCCGGAGAGAGCATTCGGCCATACTTGTCATATTTGCCAGCACTGATAGATTTGATTGGACGGATGGGGATATATGTACCATCTTGGGTTCATCAGTTTTATGCTTCACTCTTCATCGATCCACATCACATGTTTATTCACTTTGCTATCAGAGACAAAGACTACAGAGTGACGAGTGGCAGGGTCAGAGAGATACTGAGGCTACAGGAGTAGCCTGTCAAGATACATGAGGTCTGTTATGGACAGCAGGAGCCTCCCAGGCGTCCACATGGAGGGTTGGTGCCTCCTACAGATTTAGTGCGACATTGCTTCAAGGAGCCTTTTGGAGAGGGGTCGAGCAGGAACCCCAGTGACTTGACTCCTACAGCGAGAGTGCTAGAGGCCATTATCAAGAGGACACTGTTTCCCAGGTTGGGATATAGAGAGGGTCTGACTCGCTTACAGCTCTGGCTTCTTAATGCTCTGATGCAGCAGATAGTATTTGATATCTGGGACCTCCTTCTTTCAGAGATGGAGGATACTATAGCTGAGGGATTTAAGGGTCGCAGGTAGCTTCCCTATGCTCACTGGATCACGTTTCTTATCCTCAGAGTAGTGCTTGATAAGCCCCCTGGTATGATGGATGAGTATACAGGTGCCACCACAGAGTTCCCAGCTTACAACCTGTCACAAAGGATCAGACATACCACGCCTCAGGCACCTAGACAGCCTAGCCGTCGTCCCGACGTGCCAGAGTCCACAGCTCAGCAGGATGAGATCATCAGAGGGATTGCAGCCACTGAGGAGGAGGAGCTAGAGGCACAGCGGAGGAGGTGGCGAAATGCGATGGCAGCTCTAATGATGACTATCGCCTATTCCTTAGATGCCTCCACGCGAGACACGATCAGAGGCAGTAGCTCCGATTCTGCTCCACTGCTCCATGAACAAACCCCGCTCTCATTGCTATTCTTGGCGGATGCAGCAGACCACAGAGATAGACGAGCACGAGAGACAATTTGCTACTTTTGCCCTGGGCCAGACTTCGGCAGGGCGAGTTCAGAGGCAAGCGGCGAAAGAGCCATGCAAAGAAGAAGAGCGAGAGCAGCAGCGAGATGCATCAACAGCGAATACTCTTGAAGCAGCGGCTTATGGGTTTCATCATGCAGACGTAGTAGCAGCTCTTGAGCCCCACACCCACACAGACTTCGCCTGAGCTTGCTCAAATTGCTTCCACCACGATGACTCTCGGCTATTCACCCGGCCGGGCTTGTGGTCGAGGACAGCCTCCGGCTCAATTTGCTTCACCTCTTGTACACAGGTGTCCCAGTGGTTGGCCTCACCCGTGGTAGCCCCGCAGTTCACTCCACTTCAGACGGGCTTCACACCAGAGCAGTCCTCCTCGCTATTCGTGCCTGACATGTCAGTCTCCAGGAGTCTTGGAGCATCCTTGCCGATGAGTTGACGGCATGCCTACTCCGCCTCATATGCATTCTACCGATCCGTCTCTGATGAGACCCGATTCTGTTGTGACTACTCAGAGGCTCCCCTCATCTGTCGCCTCGTCAGATCCTACGACAGACATACTAGCAGCTTCACAGGAAGCACCAGCCCCAGCTCAGACCCAGACCGCTTCAGCGACACTTCCTGCCACAGAGGGTTAGTTAGTTCAGAGCTCAGGGTCAGATGATGATGGTGCCTGGTTCCAGCTTGCCCCACGTTCTTCAGCGCCCGACTCGTCCGCTGCTGCCCCGCCGACCAACCCCTAGGTTTTGGTGTTTGACGCCAAAGGGGGAGAGGGTGTTCGAGTATGTAGTCTCAAGGGGAGCTACATTTAGGGGGAGCTAGTTATCTTGTATTAGCCTATTATATACATTTGGAGTTCTATTTGTGTGATACACTATTACTTATGCATTCGTGTGTTTACTTTCATGCATACTATTATATATGTGGTAGTGCTATCTACGTGATTGTGAAATATGACATGTGTGCTTTCTACTTTGCATTATTTAAATGTCATATCACTTGTGTTATGCTCATTTGCTTTTGCTTCCGCGTTTATACTTCGAAGCAAATGAGCTTTATTACTTGTACTCATGCTTAATTCATATCCTTTGAGTACATTGTGTTGGCTTGGGTCATATAAGCTTGCCTAACTCTTTTGTTCTTAACGACAAAAGCTTATATGAACCAAGCCCGTCAAAAACCTCATTCCATAACATACTCGAGGTGGTATTGTCATCAATCACCAAAAAGGGGGAGATTGAAAGCATCTAGGCCCCTAAGTGGATTTCGGTGATTAATGTCAATACAAGATTACTATGACTAACGTGTGTTTTGCAGAGGCAATTAAGTTAGGCCATGGTAATGGAGATCGATTGGGCAATTGAGGTTGTCATGCCCCTACGATGGAAATCATTTTGGTTTTCAAAGGATGGACAACAAGGTTAAGGATAACTAGTTCTAAGTGTCAATTGAAGTTGGAGAGACACTTAGAGTAGTTTAGGACTTTGTTTTTCCTTTGGCCATACTATGAAGGGGGGGTATGAACGGGTAGCTTGACCTAGTTGAGTCTAGTGAGTTAGGTGTGGTGCACACTTGTTAAAACTAGCTCTAGGTAGCTCCTATGAATGCCTAAGATCCTTTGGAGCAAACTTCATTCACATATGATCGAGAGTTGGAAGTGAATGGAGGGTCAAATACTGACCGGACGTTGGCTCCGGTGCGACCGGACGCTGGCCGCAGGGTCCGGTCAGTTTATTTGACTGAGGAGAACAAGTCTGGAGTGACCGGACGCTGGAAGGTCGTGTGACCGGACGCTGGGGGCCAGCGTCCGGTCGACTCCAGTAAGGGTCCAGACTTGAGAAAGTGTGACCGGACGCGTCCGGTCAGTGGTGACCGGACCCTGAGTATCCAGCGTCCGGTCGATTACAGTAAGCTTCCAAGAGCGACCGGACGCGTCCGGTCAGTGCTGACCGGACCCTGACAGCGTCCGGTCATCACTTGGAAACTGTTGCGCGGGTTGAACTGACCGGAGCGTCCGGTCAATACGATCGGAGCGTCCGGTCATCCCGCAGAAGCTCATAACGGTTCGTTTTTTAGGCTGCCTTATAAATAGAAGCTCCAGTCGTGTGTGGAGGTACTTTTGCTCATTCCAACAGCTGAGAAACACGTTTGTGAGTGCCAAGAAGAGCAAGGTCCTAGTGAGGTGTTTGTGATTTGAGAATCCAAGAGTGAAACCTCATTAGTGAATCAAGATTAGACAAGTGTGCATCCATCTTCTCATTAGGCTTCGCGTGGTCAAGTGAGAGTTCGTGCTTGTTACTCTTGGTGATCGCCATCACCTAGACGGCTTGGTGGTGGTTGGAAGCTTGGTGATCACCCGGCGGAGCTTGTGGGTGACCCAACTCAAGTTGTGAGCGGTTTTGGGTGATTCGCCGCGACGGAGTGTCGAAGAATCAACCCGTAGAGAGCACTTGATCCTTCCGCGGATCAAGGGGGAGCTACACCCTTGCGCGGGTGCTCCAACGAGGACTAGTGGAGAGTGGCGACTCTCCGATACCTCGGCAAAACATCGCCGCGTTCCCTTCTCTATTCACTTTGAGCATTTACTTTAAGTATTTACTTTGAGCAATTCAATACTTGTCTTTACATTCATAGAATTGCTATGCTAGAGTAAGTTTGGAACATAGGTTGCAAGTCTTTTGTGCGTTGATTTGATAGAAACACTTTTCTAGGCACAAGGGGTTAATTGGGCTATCCGTAGGATTTGATTATTGAAAGAAAATTTAGAATTAGCCCAATTCACCCCCCCTCTTGGGCATCTTGATCCTTTCAAACTTAAAAATAGAAGCTTGCAACATGCAGTTTAGCGCAACATTGCTGCTTGGGAGAATGGATCCTAATCTATGTGTGGAGTTCTATCCCGACCATAGTGGGCAGCACATGGGCGAGTTCTGCCCCAGCCACGGTGAACTAGTTAGGCGGGCGCGAGATGTGCATGGGCGGGCTCTGCCGGAGATGCCATGAACTGCACACGGGCGAGCTCCACACCCGGGCACAGCGAGTTGGGCAGGCAGAGGGGGGTCTTCCTAGCCACCAACTAGGTGTTCGGCCTCCGTGTTGGAGGCGGCAGCGGTTTCCTTCACCACGGGCGAGTGGCACAGCGAGGCCAGTGGAGCTCGTGCGTACACAGCTAGCGGGGGCACTCGACGTTCGTGCGTATGTAGATGGCGGCCATGCTCGTGCAGATGCGGGCGCTAGCAGAGCTCGTGCGTACACGACCAAAGGGCAGACGGTTTGGTGGAGCTTATGCGAATGGAGAAGTCAAAATGTCGCTCTCTTTTCTTTTCTTTTATTCTTCAGAGAAACTATGTATGCCGATGAAGGAAGCAGGCCTGTCGACTGGTCTATAGCCTAGCTAGCCGCGTCTGGACTGATCAACGGGAACGGTCACTCGTGTTGGAGCATTAGCCTTTCAAAAAGTTGTCCCAAAGGTTTCCATAAATATTAAAGGATTGATTTTGCAGCAGGTAACATAACACTTAGAACATGGACGTGGCTCTCGAAAAAGAGAGAATGTGGGCTAGAGACCCCACTTCTTGAGGCTACTTGGAATCCCAAGGCCTAACCCACTTCGGGAATATTGCTCCCAACTGCCGTGAGCCTGGAGGAGCCTGTGGTGATGGATATGCCTTCAGTCCATTATAGTCGGCCGACTGGCCTGTCACTATAACCTCACCTTCCAACTTGAATTTTAGTCTTGCACTCTGTCGACACAGAATTTTCATCCCGTGCTGAGGACACACGCAGCAAGCCAGAAGGGTCTGCTCGATTGAGCTATAGATCCACCTAGCTTCAGCGTAGGGGTGGTCAATCCTGTGCACTCCTCCCGAGACATGCCAGTCAATTTGACCCTGTAATTGACAAGAAGAGAAAGTGCATCAGTAATTAAGGGTGGAACTTACCGGTGTTGCTAGACAGTCTCGAATGTGCGACTATGAGAGCCGATATGGAAGGAGATCGACTAAATAGTCGATTCCAGCATATTCATGAGAATAAATCGATTAAATCTCATTGGGTTGTATAAGAAGAATCTGTTATCTTTCAGGGCAAATATCATCAATCGAACAGATATTAATCAATGGCAATAAGATGTCAACAATGATTGGTTTGTGCAGAGCCAATGATTATAAGTAACCGAACCCCTTTTTATATAAAGAAACAATTCAACACCATTTAACTGTTTGATAAAGATAAATCTAATGAACATGTTAGATCTCATCTATCGCTATGACCAGTGGGGCAAGAGGCAGAATCATGCAGGCCGTAGAAATAACAATAGACTCGACGACCCTAACTCATTACTGATATCAGTGGGGCATGAGGCAGAATCATGCAGGCCGTAATACAATAATAGGATCATGGGGCTAACATATCTTTCAACCTATCTTTACTTCAACGGTTTCGTGATGCGAACTGTTCGTGAAAGCGCTCGATATCGGCTAAAACAGCCGATTCAGGCATAGCGCACAGTTAAAGTCATGCCTTATCAGGAATATATCTACCAGATAACGGTCCCCACTCCACGGTGCTAATAGTGGGGTGTGAGGCAGAATCACACAGGCCGTGATAACGGGCCATAGAACGGTTCTCGCTAGCCAATAAATCTACTCAAGACGCAACACGCCTTAAC
This sequence comes from Miscanthus lutarioriparius, assembly GCA_904845875.1. Taxonomy (NCBI): domain Eukaryota; kingdom Viridiplantae; phylum Streptophyta; class Magnoliopsida; order Poales; family Poaceae; genus Miscanthus; species Miscanthus lutarioriparius. The sequence goes on along the minus strand of CAJGYO010000009.1, from coordinate 86,440,521 downwards.
CGCACGCTATGCATGATCAGGATTGACATAAAACAGCCGATAAAACATAACTCATCGTTTAAGGTGTAGATTAGATCAATTTGAGGTTAGCAAACGATGGGCTAAACAAGATATAAGGCCGATCTAGATCAATCCCAATCGGGCAGAATGATATTATTGTAATTAGATAAATAATGAAAGCAATAAACAATATCGGTAACTTAATGAATCTACCAAAGGTTGCCATCCTAAGGTAGAGCCGATAACTTGACCTTGATCTAGTTCATGCAGTGGGGGTCGACCGGATCGATGCAGCCATACTTGAACTAGGCAAGAGTCGATAACTAACTTATACCAGAGTCGCAGTGGAGGTCGACCGGATCGATATAGCCATACGAATAGAGGTATAAGCCATGACGGTACTTACAACAAGCAGTGGAGGTCGACCGGATCGATGCAGCCGTACTGGCTGAAGAACTCGCCGAGATCTACTCTACTCCTACTCCTAAGGGTGGCCGGAGCCGAAAAAGTAAATAACTTGTGTATTGGATTGATTGATTGTCCTTTTACAATAACCGGAGCTTGATATTTATACCCGGGACCTGCGCATGACTCCTATCTAAGCACGACTCATCACAAATTTTGACTCTAAAGAAAACATTCCTAATTTAAGATAACTTGGACTCTAATCTTTCTCTTTTTGCAGACTCCAACATGTTTCGTCCTGGCGACGAATTGTAGTCTTCGTCGTTATCCGCTGGCGATATCTGGAGAAAGCCGATTCCAGTTTTTGCATCCGAATCAGCTGGTTCTGATCTGCACGCAATTGATTCCTTGATGACATGATTTTAGGAGCTTTCGAGTCCCTGCGACTTTTCTTCTAAATTTTGGTGTAAACACATTCTAAATGCTAGTACACAAAATAATGAAGTTTTAGTACAGGACCAAACAAAAAGTCATAAGATTTCACTACTATAACAATCCAATTTATATACTATTGAACAATAAAACTTTAACGCTAGAAGATCTTAAAACGTACAGTAAGGAATAATAGTTTCTTTTCACAATTACTAGAAATAGTACAAAATACTCTCTCGTCCCTAAAATTAAGACACCATATAGGCAGATTAGTAGAGAGGTAAGATGACCTTGGTGAATTTAGCGCATTCTGTGGAATTCCTTAGCTTTTTTTAAAAAAAAAACAAAAATTATATACCTCAACTTACTATATTCCGTGGAGCAGTCACAAACACCCTCATAATCAAGGACTCCGGATGCGGGACAGGGCTCGTTTTCTTCCGAGGCCCAGGGCAAGTAAAAAAAAAAGAGGCCCCAAATTCAATAATAGTGCTTAAGTAAGTTTTAACCATAAAACTAATATAGTAAAGATCTTAGAAGAAAAAAATGTCAAAAGGAATTGTCTTTTTTTTCAAAGCAAACTATGGTGGGAGAGATTACCCGCCTGGATAGTATTAATTCATCATTGACAGACTCGTTTTTAGAGAACTAAGGCAAAAAAAAACCTTGTCATCTGGTTAATTTTGGAAAGCCAGACTAAAACCAATACAACTGCCCCCACACAAGGGCTAGATTGTGGCGGATCCACAAATACACAAAAAAAAGAGAAAAAGAAAAAACTACAACACCAAGGCATAGGACCTCTTTGACAATGCCTCCAAGGAGGTGGATGACGCCGCAACATAACCATTGTCAGCCAAGCAGCAAGAGGTGACATTGCATGAGCTTGGCAAGGCTTTTGCCCAAGCCTTGTGCCGAGGGGTTGAACGGGCCAACCATGGAGAAGCAACAGCAAGAGGTTATTCAGTGACGCCTTCAAGAACAATATCCTCGTCACTAGCGTCCAGACTGATTTGAGTTGAGCTTTTGCCCAGAACCTTTGCTGGTGCTCCCATTAACCCACCCATGATGGAGGAAGGCATGCATCGGTGAGCATCCGCGCCTGGATGGGGGCTGCTAGTCGTCACCACACCGCACGGAGCCATTGTCTAACTCGCCCGCGACGGGGGCAGGCATGACCTGCTAGCGCCCGTGACTAAACAGAGGAGGAGGGTGTCGGCCGCCGCCACACCTCGCCACTACTACACAAATCTTTTCCGAGGCGGGAAAAAATTATTAATCAAGGCGGGCATCCCAACCGCCTTGGCTCTAAGGTCACGGTTAATAGATCTTTATCGAGGCGGTTGAAATGCCCGCCTCGGTTAATCAATAAAAAAACAAAAAAATCCAGCAAGCCTGTCGATGTGGCCCGCTGAGCCCATCGACGAGGCTCACCAAGCCCATCGAAGCATCGCTACCGCTCGTCGCATCCGCTTGCGCTGCCGTCGCTGCTTCTCAGATCCGGACAGCCGCGGGCACTCGCTGCCGCGCCGCCATGCGCACGGGTGGCAGCGAGCCCCCACCACCGCCGGACCCGCATGTCTGTGCTGCCATGCGCTGGGGCCGTGCAGGACCAGCGCCGCTGTGCTCCCGCCGTATGGGCATGTGTCCCCCAACGTAGATTCGCCGCCTGGGGGCAGATCGAGCATCGGAGGCATAGATCCAACGCTGGGAGGGCATTGCGCGGCCCTCGCTCGTGCGCCCGCTGTTGTAGCCGCTCCTCGCCACCGTAGCCATTGTAGCCGCTCCCCGCTGCCGTGGTCTACACGCCGGATCCATAGAGGGGATGAGGGAGAGGGAGGATGCTAGGGCGTGCGACCCTCCACCTCCACACTGTCGCAGCGTGCCGAGGAGGCCCCGCGCCGCCATAGCCTATCGTTGCCACCCCATGCACCGCAGCCTCGAGGGTGGCTGCCTTGCGCCGCCGCTGCATGCTCCCTCGATGGAGAGAAGAGGGCGAGTGAGGGAGAGAGAGGAGGGCGAGTGAGGGAGAGAGACAGAGGAGGCGTCAGGTGTGGGGAGAGAGGAGGCGTCGGGTGTTTGTGTGGCTGGGAGAGGGATGGAGTTGGAGGGGGTGAAACCCTTGGTGCTGTTTATATAGAAGCCCGATAGAGCATTGGAAATGGGCTTTTTTGTGGGCTTCGCTGTATATTTTCTGAGGCGGGCGTTATAAGTGGCCCGCCTCCAAAAATGGAGGCATTTTTTGCGGTTCTTTTGTAACCGCCTCGGTAAATTGATTTTGCGAGGCGGTTGACTATAACTGCCTCAGTTAATCGCAGGCATTAACCGAGGCGGTTTAAAAGTCTGCCCACCTCCGAGGCTAATTTAAAAATGCCTCACAAAAGATTTTCCTAGACTCACCCATGAGGATAGGAGACGCGCACTGGCAAGCGTCCGCGCCTGGATGGAGGAGGGTGTCAGTCACCACCACGCCTCATTGAGCCGTTCCCTGACTCACCGACGATGGTGGGAGGCGCACACTGGCAAGCGTCTACGCCTAGATGAAGGGGGGTGCCGGTCGCCACCACACAGCGTGGAGCCATTGTTGGACTCGCCAGCGATGGTGGGAGGTGCGCACCGATAGGCATCTATGCATGGACGGAGGAGTGTTTTGGTCGCCGCCACATTGCACACACTGGCAAGTGTGCGTGCCTGGACAGAGGGTGGGTGCTGGTCATTGCTACACTACATGGAACCACTGTCAGACTCGCCCACGACAGCGGGAGGCGTGTGCTAGCAGCCATCAGCACCTAGATGGAGGGGTGCTGGCCGCCACCACACCACGCGGGGTCATTCCTGAACTCGCCCATGATCGTGGCCCCACACTTGTGCCCACCACAACCACACACAGCCCTGACTACGTGGCCAAGGACATGCTCCCGTGGTCCACTGTAGTTGTACGTTATCACGCTCGTAGACCACCGAAGCCCGCAGCAATCAAGTCAGACGCATCGCTCCCACACTCAACGCACATGTGTGGATCCGCCCGTGACAACATGCGAACAGCCAGCGAAGAACCAGATCAAGACCGGAAGGGTTGGATCTAAGCTCCACCAGCATTGGGCAGGAGCCACAACACCAAGTCATTGGATCGACGCCGAAGAAGGTGGTCGCCACGGTCACCAGTCGCTAGCCTAGCTACCATCCGTCGTCATGCTGTGAGGCCGTTGCCGCCCCTTCCTTGGCCGCAGTGGTGCCTAACCATAGCTCCGTCCACCAGCCGGCTAGGGAGGCCGTCCACCATTGCCGTGAGCTGGTAGGTGCACAAGTCGCAGACCCGGTAGACGCATTCCGGAGCTAGCCAGTGTTGCTATTTCTTAACGACTATTGGAGGATTTTGTAAGCGCACAGAACTATCGTGTAGCACTTCGCTCGGTGAGTACCGAGTGTCGAATTTATATTTTTCCCACAAGAAGGCGGAAGGCTAGAATTTATAATTGGACTAGGATTTGCTAAGGCAAGGCTAAGGTTGATCCTAGGTAGGTGAACGATAGTGAAGGGTGAATGTGAACTACCTAAACTAACTACTACTAACAAGCTAACCTAGAGATAGCTAGGTGGGAGAGCGAGCGTTTTATCTTTCTAGTAACTAAGGGTAAACAAATGACTAGGAGAAATGCGATAGTACTTCAGGGCACAGCCCGCCTACCAACTAGGAGAGTTAAATAGACAAGGTCTACCACGAGCCCTACGATTTAATAACTAGACCTAACATGGTAGAATACAGAGGATGGACAAGGCAGTCACCACTTGCCACCTACCACAATCTATCCGGAGGTCTAGCCGTATCCATAGGTAATCTATAGCCTAAGCATCACACTTAATCTACTGGCTTACTACTTCGATCCGAGCTCCGATGAAATAAGATCAAAGCACCCTAACCAGACGGTGGAACCGGTACTAACAAAAAACTACTAATTATAAGATAGCCTATGCTACTAATGCCAAACAACAAGCACCTAAGCTCACTAATGATGAACACTAATGACTAAGTACTTAAAGTAAAGCAAAGCAATAATACTAGAATAAAGTACTAAAATAAACACTAATGACTAAGTAGGGCGCCGGCCGGCGGCAGTAGGGCGTGGGCCGGACCTTGGATGCACCGCCTTTGCATCCAAGGGTGCTGGTTGCTCCTTCAAGGCGATTGTGAAGCCAGCACGTGGTGAAACTTGGCAGGTAAGTCGGTGGAGAGCTCCCAAGTCTATGACAATGGGCCCATGAATCCACCATGAACAAATCTTGTCCATTGATCAAACCGACTTGAATGGAAGCTTGTGATTGGCTCTGGAGCAGCTCCCACGGATCAATGACATGGCAGGGCCACTTGGGGGTGGGGCGGTGCCCATGCGGGGTCGGTTGGTGGGCACAAGTGGGCACAAGGCCTCCTATCATGTCCATTTGCTTCCTTGGTCCATGTTTGTCACCTTTTTAGCCAAATTTTGCCATATTTCCTGCATACAAATAATTCTATAAGCACAAGTGGAACTAGGTGAATTATTAACAAAATTCTACACATGTGATGATGATTTACCTTACTTTTCTATACTTTTGGGTGAAATGTTGATGGTCAAAATGGGTGTTAGTGATCGTCAACAGCCAACAGCCAGCCGTTCGCTGACCCCGAATGTCATGGACACCAGCAGAGGCCATAGGCACTCCCTGCGTTGGGGTAGGCTGACCACGGCCAATAGTCGAGGAGGTAGATCAGGCCACTAGGGACCTAGATCTGGCTAGTTGGCTGCCGATCCAGGGGCGCGCGGCCCTGGAGACGCCTTAGGTCGCCCGGACGACACCACCGCCCTAGGGAGCACGGATCCGTCCGATCGCTGACGATCATCGCTAGAGAAGAGTGTGGAGGGGGTAGAGGAGGAGGAGTGATGGGGAGGGAGACGGAACCGGCCGTCGGAACTTGTCGGAGATGAGGAGGAGGAGGGGGTATGTGCCAACCGCCGCCACACCTGCTCAAGCGACAACGAGGTTAGAGATGGAGGGGTGGGGTGTGGACGATTGTTAGGTTTAGTCCCACATCTATAATTGATGGTGGGGGAGCACAACATATAAGGCATGGGCAGTCCTCACCTATAAGGCTAGTCTTTTGGGTTGAGTTAGGCCCAAGGCCTTGGTATGTTGTAGGCTCCAATGGACCTAGGCCCGAGGACCACTGGCTCGTGGTGTAGCGAGTCGGGTTGGATTCTGTTGTGCACTCTAACAAGTGGTATCGGAGCCAGGTTGGAAAAAAACTAGGAAGATCTTAGGGGTCACATGGTGACGGGGGAGCCTGTTAACGTCTCGGAGGTCACATGAATTGTGTGTGATATGGAGCGTTGGACTCGGGGCCTGGATAACGTCTTCTGTAGATTGCACGGGGGTTGTGTGATGTGAAGAGTTGGGTCTGATGTGTGATAGGGGAGATTGTTAGGTTTAATTCTACATCGGTAATTGATGGTGGGGGAGCACAACATATAAGGCATGGGCAGTCCTCACCTATAAGGCGAGTCTTTTGGGTTGAGTTAGGTCCAAGGCCTTGGTATGTTGTGGGCTCCGGTGGACCTAGGCCCGAGGGGCACGGGCTCGTGGTGTAGCGAGTCGGTCCGGATTCCGTTACGCACTCTAACAGAGATGGTGCGATGCAGCAGCCTGCGATGCCCGCTCCAAGCCGTGTTGCCACCCCGGCCGCCAAGCACGTCTCCTGCACGGAGGGGCTCGCGGCCGAGCTAGGCAAGGAGCCTCGCCGCCGCCATCATAGGGAGCCGTGTGGGCCTCCCGGCCGCTCCGTCTAGCAGTGGTGATGGCAAGGGAGGGATGGAGTAGCAGCGGCGGCGTCTAGGGTTTTGCCGCCTGAGCCGCCCGTGCAGGAGGCGACACGGGCGTCTCTGTGTTTCACGAATTGTCTATGACATGTGCTTGCTTAAGCACACAACCCATTTTTTACTACACTAAAATGTTTCAGCTATATCTAGATGAAGCCGAAGGGGAACAAAGATGTTACATAATTGTATGAAAAATATAAAGAAACCAGAGTCTGTTATTAATTTTCCATGCATCATTAGGAAAAATCTTCATGCCGACGATTTTGAACTGAAAGCATGTTGAATGAATGGTCTCTCTTATTTCCTCGTTACGCTGCAGCAATATTTATGACCACTAACACCACAAAGGTAAACAACCATTACCAACAGCCACAGGGACAACCATTACCATTTCTTGGCAGTGTGGTGTTGTTGGTGCTCTTTTTCTCACCTTTTTACTTTTGTGACTCTGGATTCATGACCTATAATAATATAACTACCGTTACCAGCTCTTGCCATATATAATCTATGGTACGAAATTCAGGTGGGCCAAGATAATTCATCCCCGTGACCTTTCAAAAAAATATCTAGAACCACTGCCAAGGAATGGTCTCTGCTGGATAGAAGCTTATTTATACGCATTAGATCTGTTTTCCAAAGAACATCTATGGGATATAAGACATAATGTGGTTAGAAATCTATTTGGTGACACATTTTTTTTTTGCATTTTATAATACAGATATATCAGTTGCAGCTACAGTCTGCAGTGACATATCCAGCATCATTACTAATTCCTCGTGAGCCAATGATTGATCTGGGCGGAGCTGTTGTACTGGTTATAGATGGAGCATTACTACCAGTTCTGAACAGTAGTATATGCCAGCAGTGAAGGCCGGTTCTCTAGCTGCCAGTTTTTTTTTCCCCTTTTTTCTTTTTCCTTGATAAATTGGCTCACACAGTCGCACATCATCCACAAAGAGTCATTTTATACGCGCCCAAGTGGATTCAAATGGAACTGGAAATCTTCGATGAATATTTTACTTAATCAAAGATAAATATCACAGTAGTTATGGTTTGATCCATTTTATTTACTACCAGAGTTTATATCTTGATTGTTGCCTCTGAACTCCATTAGCAATGACAGCCGTCTGTCTACACGATGTCCTTGTATGGAAAAAAAAAACAGATAGGATTTGTTAACTTCTCAGCTCTTGCAAATTGTTGCTCAATACTATATATGAATGAATCTGAGAATTTACCAGATTAGGCAGCAGTCCAGCAGGCGAATTATCGCAGAGATCTTTCGACGTTTTATCTTGTCTACACCATGAGTTGCCTTCTCTGCAGGAGTCAGTAGATCAACGATGCAGTTCTACCCACGACCTATTTTCAGAACTAAGGAAAACCCCAACTAGCTTTACACAAAAAGCTCGTGGCGTCTGCTCGTCATGGCACTGATTGATACATAACATTTGTGATCACATTTGTACCACACTTCTATTCATCTCGTATATCTTTTCCTAAAATTTCTTCTTGTATATCAGTTCATCAGTGGAAGAGGTTGGCCAAAGGCAGCCCGAAGTTCTGGTACACACGGATCTCGCCGCCACGGCTCGCGGTCACCAACACCATCCCCCACGCATTGCCGCCCTCCGCGCCGCCGTGCCACCGCGCGGAGGACTGCGACTCACGACGGGACAGCTCTGGCCGCAGCAGCTGCCCGCCCCCACCGTGGTACGCCATCGGCCCGGACTTGGTCCCCCGTGGTACGCAGCCGCCGGCGCCGCCCACGACGTCGTCATGGCGCGACGAGCTCTGCTGCTTCCTGGGCGTATCGCTCTTGCCGTTCCGGGACGCGTCGCACGGCGGGAAGGACGGCGGCGACCCGGGCCACGGCACGGCCACGGACACGTCCCGGCAGAAGAAGTACTCGTAGGAGCGGCTGGTGAGCCACGTCTTGGCCCTCACGCTGATGCTGGCGCCGCCGCCGCCGCCGCCCGTTCCGCCGCCGCCAACGCCGCTGACGCTGCCGGGGACACGGCGCCACACGTAGACGTTGGAGTCCTCGCTGGCGCACACCACGTAGCGGCCGTCGGCGGTGTAGGACGCCGAGATCTGGCTGCTGGTGTTCTTGAAGCCTGGCAGGAAGAAACACGGGTTCCCTTTTTGGGTTGCGGAGTTCGTGCATGGCGTCCTTGATGCGTGCAAGGGAAGGCTGGGGCGTGCGCTCGCCGCCATGGCCGCGTACCTTTGAATTTCTGGAGGACGCTGATGCCGTTGAACACCCGGATCTGCGAGTCCGCCGATGTCACCAAGATCTCTGACGGGTTCCCCGGCGCAAACTACACAACCAATGCAACTTTGTTTTTTTTATAGATAATGGAACTATTACAGGTGAGCTCGTGGAATCAATCAAGTAACAGTAATGGACATACATGGAATCCTGTGATCTTTTTTGGCCTGCGATCTGCGTTTCTTTGTTATGCTCATGTCGATTTGTGCCTCTTGGTTAAGCTTGCAATCTGACATGGAAATGATAGTTACTTGTCAGCAGTTCAGCACAGGACTGAATGAATCTGAATTCTGCACGCACCTGTTGTCTTGTAGAATCGGCAGCTCCCCTTGTGCGACCCAATAATCGCAGCCTAGAAAAGGCGAAAACTGTCAGCTATATATCAGTGACATGAACATTTTGGAATTTGCTTTTGTAGTTTGGTGCAATAATAAGTGAGTAACTGAGTATAATGCATAGGCAAGGCAACGCACTTGGCCGTCCGGGGTGTAGCACGCCGCGGTGACCATGTCGTTGAGGTCGCTCCAGTCGACGACCTGCCGGTCCGGCACGCTCCAGATGCGCACCTTGCAGTCCAGCGAGCCGCTGATGAAATAGCCATCGTCCACCGGGTTGAACTGCACGCAGGTAACTGCGGCGTTCATGGCGCGCACAATCAAGATCAGTCGCTATGCAAACACAACCTGCAGACAAGTGCAGGCTAGCAAACTCACCGTAGTCACTGTGCGGGAACACCCTCAGGCACGTCTTGGTGACCACGTCCCAGAGCCGCACCGTGTGGTCCATGGACGACGACAGCAGCTGCTGCAACCAACGATGGCGCCCACGGCACGCACGTCACGCTCTCTTTTTACGGAGCAGCAACAATCGCGGCAACAATGGCAGGCAGAGTGCAACGGCGTGCAAACCTGGGACTTGGACCACGACAGGTCGAGCACGTCGTCTTGGTGGCCTTCCAAGGCGCACGACGGCTGCTCGGCGAGCGTGAACACGGACTCCGGAACGACGACGTGCTCCGGGAGCACGTCCTTGCTGCTCCTCCCCCTCCTCACTCTCCTGGACAACTGCGCCGCCAGCCCCGGCGCCGCCGCCGCCGACCTGCCGTCCGTGGATGCAGGCGGCGGCTGCGGAGGCAGGGAGGTGGAGAGCTCCTGCGCCACGGCGGACGAGGAGACGTCCACGTTCAAGACCTCCCAGACGCGCACCACACTGTCCTCGCCGCCGCTGGCGAGGAATCGGCCGTCGGGGCTGAACTTGATGCTCCATATCGAGCCCTCGTGCGCGCGCACCTCCTGCCGCATGTACAGCCCGGTCAGCTCCCTGCTGGACTTGCCGTAGTGGTGCACCTTGAGCCGCTCGGGCCCCGTGGCGGCCGACGACACGGCGGCGTGGGCCGACGCCGACTTGGACATGGTCACCGAAGGCGTCCGTGCCGGTCTGCTGCCGCCGCCGCCGCCGCCGCCGCCGCCGTCGCCGTCCTGCTTCTCCTTGTCGGTTCTGATCCCGGCGGCAGACGCGACGAGCTTGATGTTCCTGAGCCACCGCGTTCTCCTCTTCTCGACTGGTTTCTCGTCGCCCTTGGCCGCCCCGGCCGCCGGCACCGGCTGGCTCTGACTGCGGCGCACGGGCTGCGTCACGAACGCCGTGTGGGTGATGAACCGCTGGAGCTCGTCGATGTTCAGCGGCGCACTGCGCTGGGCTTCGTTCAACTGGCCGTTCGCCACGATTTCCTTGCCGTTGCCCGGGTGCTTGAAGCCACCGCCCGTGTCGCCGGCAATGGCATTGCCAGTTCCTCCGTCCTTTGACGGCGCTGATGGTAACGGACACAGGGCAGCCGCGCGGAGAGCCTTGTGGACCGGCGAGCCTTGCAGCCTGTGCGGCAGCGAGCACACGCGGCAGAATAACGACGGCTTCCTCGCGGCGCCTCCGAGGACGGCGAGGCGGCTATCGGAGCATGATCGGGTCAGGACAGCGTTGCGCTGGTGTTCCGCGATCTCGGGAAGGGCCGCGGCCACCACCGGCGCGGCGCTCGTTGTGTTCGGCGCTTCGGCAACGGCCGCGGGCGGCTGCTGTTTTCGCCGGGGCACGTAGCGGGGGATGTCAGGCGGAAGCCTCGCCCTCGCGTTCCGGCTCCGGAGGAGGTCCTTGCTGCTGGTGAGCCCCATCCCCTGGAGCAGCCGGCGGCGGCGCTCCTGGATGGACACGGGCTCCGGCGCCATCCACGTGCCGTAGTCATACCTGGATGTGTCCTCTTCCTCCTCTTCCACGTCCAGGTCCAGCTCCGCCTGCTCCTCGAGGAGGTGGTCACCGTCGGCGGTGGCGAAGGAGAAGCGGACGTCGTCACCGTCACTGTCGTCGTCGGAGGGAAATTCGACCCTGGCGTCGTGCAAATGCAGAGTGTCGGGGGGTTGTTGCTCCTGATCAAGGCACTGAAAGAATGGCTCCTGGCCACCACCATGCTCTTCGTTGTCTTCTTCCTCCGAATCGGCATCGGCCCCGCGTCCGATCGTGCCATGGACGTGGTCCTTGTCGTCATGGCTGTTGGCAACGCCGGCAACCTCCCCGTCGGTCTCTTGGCTCATGATTCGTGACGGTTCTTGCATGGTGGTGGCCAAAAAGGTCCCAAGCGAAACGAGTGGCCGACCGGTGAGCTCCCGGCCGCCCCACCCTTGCTCTCATGTTTACTAAACTTAGATGGATGATTTGTAAGCCTGCAGTGATCCTGTCCCATTGAAAGCCTTTTAGCAGTAGTGATTTCTCGATTTGGAGGAACAAGTGCAGATTGCTTGAAAATTGATTGGCACAGTTTAAGAAAATTGTACTGCTCTCACCACAGATTTAGGGGCAACCGTATTAGGATCAACCTTATCGGCATGATAGTACTCATTCCATTTTGGATCTAATAAGCCTAGTTCGGCTGAGAATTGTTCTCCTATATTAATATGTCATATACTAATTCCGTTCCAAATTATAAAGCATTTTGGCTTTTCTGGATACATTGTCTTTATTGTACAACTAGACATAGTATACATGTAAGTGCATAGCAAAAATCTATCAATCTATAAAAGCCAACATGTCTTATAACTTAAAATAGAGAGAGTATTGTCTTAATATTAAGCCAACAAAATAGAGACCCTTGTAGGCCAAGTCCAGAATTTTCGGCTCTGTAGTTGTTTCCCCGTATCTTGTGCGTTTGATCTTCGAATTGAGTTCCGTCTTTTGCATTGGATTCCCATAGATCTAAGAAATATATCTGGGTACTCTTTTGACCAGTTGGCTTGGGTATTTTAATTTAGGAACTCGCTTCTTCTCAAAAGGAGTTGAGTATCTATTTTCGGTTCCTCGATTCGGTGTGAGTGCTTCTCAGTCCGTTTGCTTTGTGGTGTCCTCAATTTTCTAGGAAACATTTACCCACTTTTTTAGGTCGTGGACATCACGGTGTATGCTTCAAGTGTTTGGCGGTGATCTTGGGACAACGGCCAATTATTTAGAAAAATAAATTTGAGGCTCCCTCCCATTCACGCCCCTCTTTAGTTGTTGTTTTCGGTCCTTCATGGGGAGAGCCTGGGATATTTTTCGGGCCTTGTTTGGACATGCATTTAATCACCTCAATCATATGGATTGAGGTGAATTCATGAACATGCAAACAAACCCTCAAGAGTTTTTTTCTTTGCGGAGTGCTTTTTCTCCTTTTTATTGTCTGGCCCACTGCTTTTCTTGGACACAATCCTTAGGGCACCCGCAATGGCTGACTCATAAGCTAGTTTTAAACATTTTTTTATATTTTAATAGAAGAGAGAGAAAAGCTAGCTCTTAATCAAGAGCTAGGCTCATACAAATATTTCAAGATCATGCGAGAGTTCCATGTGAGCCTAATCATACTATGAGTCATTTAGCTAACACTGTTGGAGAGGTTGACTAAGAGCTAGTAACCCTATTATAGCATTGTGGGTGCCCTTTGCCTAGCGCAGGATGCGGGTTTCAAGACGTTTTTCGCGTGCATGCTCGATCCATTCAGCTGCAGAACTTGGCAGCCTAAGTTTTTAGGTATTTTTCCTGTGTCTATAAAATACCCGAGAAAGAAATATTCATACCGATAGAAAAAAAATCATCTTTGTTCCTATTGGTTCGGTTATATTTGTGTCGGTTACCACGCACTGTCAGGACGATTCGTATTTTTTCTGTTGGTGGAGGCCGTACCGATAGGGAATTCCAGTTTCCAGCAGTGGTATTTATGGAAAAAAAAAACTAGAGTTTGGTGTAGGTTCATGTTTGTCGAGCTTAATGAGCCCATCGGCAGTCTCATAAAAATGAGATTCAGCTCGGAGTGTTTGAAAGGCTGAGCTGAGCCAAAACTATGAACTGAGCTAAGCCGGCTTTTGCAGCCACATGGAAGCAGCTTTTATTTATTTATTTATTTAAAACAGACGATATTAACATACAGTTGGTACACACCTGACAGCAGGTAACCACGCATGGCTGCAAATGCACAAGATACTGAAAAATCAAAACCAGCAACGTCGTCTTAAACAGATCGACGCAAGTCACGAAAGCAAATTAAATACAACAAGCACCTAAACCAATCGAAGCCCAAGCAAGACTACTTGGGCTACGTACTTGAATGTTCAGCCAATTTATTCTTGGGCCATCGTCGCAGCCAAAACCACACAGGGCACGCACAGCCGGAAGAGATCTAGCGGCCAGCGAACAAACCAGCTGGTTTGCAGAGACAGATCGGGGGATAAGAAGGAAGGGGAAAGCAGCCAGGTGGGCAGGGATCGCCAAGTCTATTCTCTACTGCAGCAGCAGCATCGGCAGGGAGCACCGGCAGGGAGGCCGGTTTCCTGGCAGCACCAGTCCTAGAATTTTGAGGGCCACCTGACGAAGTCGTCGTGAAGGCCGCCACATATAAAATTTTATAATATATAGATGTTAATTTTTGTTATAAAGCGAAAACAAATGCAGTAATATATTTTTAATTTAACATGTTTGATAATTATCGAGAAACAATGTAAACTAAAATGGCCCAGGAGTGGCCTGTAAACTCCATTTCTCTCAAAATGTAAACATTATGTAAATATTATCGCGGGCCACGAGCGCCAAATAAAATTCAGGTGGCGAAAACTCCCCCGGTGACCGTAAAAAAAAGTAAACTAAAACAATAGTATATTTGTACTTCTAAAACTAAAATGATTACCACATGGAAGAATAGAACTCCATAATATCCATTACTTCTCATAAAAAGATACTTCTTCGGGCACTTCTTGATGCAGAATCATCAAAGAACGGTATTGAGATCAATAATGTCCACTTATGTATAGCACCTTTATAAGATTCAATAAATTTATCTTCTAGTTTTTTCCGTTTTCTTTTCTGAGATCCCGACAAGTGTTTCTTAGGTAACATTTTAAGATTCTAACACCTAAATTAAAAGAAAAACATGACTATATGAGTACGAGTACTGGAAGTCTGAAATATTAATTTGGATTAAAAAACGATCATGGGAAAAAATACCTAGGTGCTAGGGCCTGATCGGCCGATGAACTAATGAAGTGATGATTGATAAACTGGCTGATCCGCCTGATCGCGTCGTCGTCGAGTCGAGCCTGTGAGTGCGTCGTTTCCGTGTTTCCGGCTCTCCGCGGTGGCCAGCGGCGGCGCGGCGTGGCTTCGTCTCCGACTCTCCGTGACTCCTTGAAACCGTGACTCTTCGCCCTGGGCGCTCGCGTACGTAGTAGACTCGCGGACGGGGGAAGCAAGCGCTCGGCGCTCCTGATCCTGAACGTCTCAGGCTGCCTATCAAATGCCATCGGACTATAGGGCTGGGGTCTACAGTGTACATGAGCCTGGCCCCCTCCCTCCCCTGAGCCCTCAGCCGTCGCACCTCTAGCACCTCTCCGGGGCTGGCACTGTTTCCCGGGCACCTCGCGCCCCTCCTCCGCAAGCAGCCTCCGAGGCTGCGGCGACGCACTACTAGCCATTAGCAGCTGGCCCATGGTCAGCACCAGCAGCAGCATGATGACGGCGGCCGTCTTGACAGTAAAAGCAGCGGACGCCATGGCAGCTTGCAACTAACGTCGCTGATCGAACTGGAAACGATAAGTACTTCTGAGATCAGGTCTGAAGAGAGGCGCTGAGGATGGCTTCGTGGTTCTGCGCTATTTATGGAGGAGGCGTGGATGAGCATGCCACGCATGAAGTCAGACTAAACACAATGCTAGGTTTTATAAAGTGGGCATGGAGTTTCTGCTGGGGTTGCTATCAGCTTGTATGGTCGGCCGGCCGGCAAACAGCGACAGGCCAACAATACACCGAAAACTAGTGGCAGGAAACCAAATTATATGACCCGTTTGATGTGTCGTTTCCTTCACGTTGGGCTTGTTGGGCTTTAATTTAATCTCCTGAGCAATGTATACTATCCAGAAGAACTTTTCTTTGTAAGTCAAACAAAATGTTGTTTTAGCTCGGCATAGCGAAGATGACTCATACTCATATGTTTAATATAATCTATCTATCTATCTATCTATCTATCTATCTATCTATCTATATATATATATATATATATATATATATATATATATATATATATATATATATATATATATATATATATATATATATATGCAAATGTTCATTGTTCCTTATGTTTTCTTCCCGCAAAATGGATTTGCTTGAACTTTCTAAGTATAAACTCATGAAGTAATTGAGTTGCATAAAATGGGAACATATATGTTGGCATGTGATTACATACAGGATAACATAATGTTAGGTCCACCATATAGTGCCTATTGTATTAGATAACTCATTTGCTGTGGTGGGCGGCAAAACCCTAAGCCAACTAGGTTCCAATTAACCATTGAACCCGCAATGCATATATATATATATATATATATATATATATATATATATATATATATATATATATATATATATATATATATATATATAAATAGGGAGGTGACATGCCTAGGTGCCTGACCACATTTTTTCCTAGCAGCAAACACACCAACCGTTCTATTAGGCAAGGCTTTAGGTGGCTGTCGACCCACGTCCTTGTACTGTTGATGTAGATCTACATCGAGCTCTTTATCAACCAGGAGAAACATGCTCCAAATCATATGAAAACTAATTTAAGTTTCTACATAACATCTCCACATCAACAACTACTTCATCGTTGAGGCAAATCTGGCCACCATTTGTGACGTGGTTTGCACACAAGGAGAGAGGGGAGGAGGTAATGACGATTTCGATTGTGGATTTCTTGTTAAGAGTTGGAGTATGGACAAGGCTCAGCCATGGCGGCCTTGCTGGTGCATTTGGAGTTTATGGGGAATTCAAATTACGGGAGGGGAAGAGACAGGACAAATGGTTGGAGTAGTTGATATGACAGCAGGCAACCTGCAAGCATGGCTGCAAATGGACAACATGCTGTAAAAAGAAAACCAACAACGTGCCGTCGTCTTAACCAGATCGACGCAAGTGACGAAAGCAAATTAAATACAACAAGTAGCTGAACCAATCGAAGCAGCCCAAGGTAAGACTACTTGGGCTACGTACATGCATGTTGAGCCAGCCAATTTGTTCTTGGGCCATCGCACTACCGGACTCAGTGGCTTTGACGAGTGTCAGGGCACTCGGCAAAGTCCAATTTGCACTTGACAAAGGCTTTGTCGAGTGCTGCACTTAGCAAAGACCACTCGGTAAAAAATGGGTCGGCAAAGGCGTCTTTGTCGAGTGTCTTTTGTCGCCTTTGCCGAGTGCCCGACACTCGGTAAAGTTGGAACCCAAAAAAAACACGAAAAATGGGAATTTTTACCAAAAAATTGGAAACTTTTTTTTAATCCGTGGAGGCCCCAACCAGCCAGCGTCCACCCATGTCCAGCATTTTTCGCGTAAATTTCGCGGATACGCGGCCGGCGGGATTCGAACCCGCGACCTCCCCTGCGCACGAACCTCCTCTACCATTACACCACACTGTCACTTGTGTCTGAATTCCGTTTTAGTTCCCAACATATTATATTAAACCGAGTGTAAATTGCTTGTTTGAGACCCTAAACGAATTCAAATAAAAAGTTGTAAACTATAAAGTTTCATAACTTTTCGAGATCTACACTTTTAGTTTATGAAGTTTTTCCATCCGAGGTCGTTTACAAAATTTGAATTTCAAAATTTTGAAATTCAAATGCAGTTTTGCATGACAAAATGATTTCAAATCAAAAAGTTGCCAACTACAATGTTTCATAACTTTTCGAGATCTACACTTTTAGTTCAGGAAGTTTTTCCATCCGAGGTCGTTTACAAAATTTGAATTTCAAAATTTTGAAATTCAAACACAGTTTTGCATGACAAGATGATTTCAAATCAAAAAGTTGCCAACTATAATGTTTCATAACTTTTCGAGATCTACAGAGTTTATTTTGGTTGTTTTTTCATCCGAGGTCGTTTGAAAAGTTCAAATTTTAAATTTTTGAAATTCAAACATAGTTTTGCATGACAAGATGATTTCAAATAAAAAAGTTGTCAATTACAAAGTTTCATAACTTTTCGAGATCTACAAAGTTTATTTTGGTTGTTTGATCATCTGTTCATCCGACATGGACGTTCTAACATTGTTCACAAATCTTATATATCTCTCTTATAGTTTCATAAACTACAATAGAGATATGTTAGATTTGTGAACAAATTTACTTTCACTTTGTCATATGAAGAAAAGACCAAAACAAATATTGTACATCTTGATGAGTTATACAACTTTATAGTTGAAAACTTTTTCATTTGAATTAATTTACTGCTTCAAAATGTGATTTGAAATTTTCTTTGCCGAGTGTAAAAAAAACACTCGGCAAAGAAGCTTCTTTACCGAGTGTCAAAAAAAACAAAAAAAAATTGCCGAGTGTCAAAAAAACACTCGACAAAGGCGTCTTTGCCGAGTGCCTGAAAAACAACACTCGGCTATCCACTTGGCACTCGGCAAAGAGCCGGTCTCCGGTAGTGTCGTCGCAGCCAACCACATCCACACAGGGCACTCACAGACGTTCGTTGGAGACAGAGCAGGAAGAGGTCCAGCAGCCAGCGAACAAACCTGAAGACTTACAGCCTGTACGTTCATTGATTTCAGTCGAGGCTTATCAACTATGATACAGTATTTTCCTCTCACAACAAATCAGTACCAGCCGAACTTATCAGCTCAGAAAACCAACCAACGAACAGGCAGTTAATTGGGCAAAAACAGCCGCCCCAAAGATCTTCAAAGCCGCTAGGTGGGCAGCCAGGTCTATTCTCTACTACAGCAGCATCGGCAGGGGGCACCAGAGAGGCCTGTTTCCCTGGCACCTCGCGCTCCTCCGCAACCGCAAGCAGCCGCCGTGGCTGCTGTGGCGACGCATTAGTCATTTGATGCCCCATGGTCAGCGTCAGCACCAGCATGATGACGGCGGCCTTCTTGACAATAGCAGCGGACGCCATCATCCAATTGATGTCGGAGATCGAACTCGAAACGACGAGTACTTGTGAGATCAGGTCTGAGAATTGAAGTGCCGATGAATGATGCATGGATGGCTACAAGGTTCTGCTTATAGGCGGATCTAGGTAGTAAACTGTGGGTGCGCCCGCACCCATAAAATTTTGAAAAAAACGGTGATAGCATCTAAATTTTTACCATATTCGTACCTTTATGATAAAAATCTTCGCACCCAGAAGGCAAGCGCACCCCCTCAAATTTGCTCTAACTCTGCCACTGGTTCTGCTATTTATGAACTAGGCCCGACCTGACCAGGTGGATGATGACACACGAGCATCGGGACCTAAAATCTATTCAGCGCACGTGCGTCGGGACACGTCGCAACGTTTGAGGGAGTGAGAGACATATGGAACCAGCTGTTCACCTAAGGAACAGTATTTTCTCTCACAACAAATTAGCGAACAATACTTTTCAGCTTGTCTTTTCAACGAAGCGACATTAGGCATTTATTGCTGCTACAAGCAATAGACTGTAAACATTATGAAGCTGCACCACGAGAAACTGACACCAAAAGTTCACCTTAGCCTGTCCATCCAAAAGAAATAAAATAACATTATTTCTTTCTCTTCTCTCACCCATCTTACTCCTTTGCACGCCTGACCGTTGGTGTTGGTGCCACCGCTAGGAGCTCATCGGAAGAGACAGAGTAAAGTCCTCTTGGAGGCACATCTAGCACCACCGCCTACAGCAGTTGAAGAACAATGCAAGAACAACAGATTCAGGAGCTTTGGCTGCCGCTGCGGCAACATCAATGAGTGTGGAGCTAGGAGCCGGAAGACGAGATGCGCGGCGCCTATCCTGCTCGTGCTCACCACCGGTGTTAGGGAAGAAGACGGTGTCTGGGGGTCCGGGAGAGCTCGCTGGTAGCTGGGGCGGCCGCCCCACCCCGTCGCTAGGGTGGCACCATCACTGATGGAGGTATCGTCTCCGCTCTTACCAGCCCTATCTCATCTTCTGTTTTTCCATGATAATACGGGGCTGATTTGGCATGTTCAGCATCAAAAATAGACCTCCATCTACCACATGGTGAAAGGTCCTAATGGCTAGAGGGGGTGAGTAGCCTATTAAAAACTTCTACAACAACACTTAGCAAACCGGTTAGAGAAATATGAGACGAATCGAGTGTTGTGCTAGCCTACTAAAAATACAAGTCACATACTACAATTATAGTTTCTATAGTCTCTATCCACACAATCACTATGTTGCTACACTAAGTTAGTGTGCTCTCAAAGGCTAACTAAAGAGCCACACTAACCAAACTAACAAGCTCTCACGACTCTAAAGAGCTTGATAACTAGTTTGCGGTAATGTAAAGAGATAGAGCAAGATGGTTATACCGCCGAGTCGAGGAATGAACCAATCAATCATAAGAATGAATACCAATGAATACCAATGAATACCAATCACCTCGGAATCAAATGATGATACAATGATTTTTACCGAGGTTCACTTGCTTGCCGGCAAGCTAGTTCTCGTTGTGGTGATTCACTCACTTGGAGGTTCACGCGCTAATTGGCATCACACGTCAAATCCTCAATAGGGTGCCGCACAACTAACACAAGATGAGGATCACACAAGCCACGAGCAACTTACTAGAGTACCCTTTGACTCTCCGCCGGGAAAAGGTCAAGAACCCCTCACAAACACCACGATCGGAGCCGGAGACAATCACCAACCTCCACTCCATGATCCTCGCTGCTCTCAAGCCGTCTAGGTGGTGGCAACCACCCAAAGTAACATATGAATCGCGCAGCGAAACACGAACACCAAGTGCCTCTAGATGCAACCACTCAAGCAATGCACTTGGATTCACTTCTAATCTCACAAAGATGATGAATCAATGATGGAGATGAGTGAGAGGGCTTTGGCTAAGCTCACAAGGTTGCTATGTCAATGCAAATGGCCAAGAGAGTGAGATAGAGCCGGCCAAATGATATTTATAGACACCCAAACAATAGAGCCATTGGCTCAATCATTGGGCTAACCGCGAGATGACCAGACGCACAAGTTGTGTGCACCGGACGCGTCCGATGTGGTGACCGGACATGTCCGGTTGCTGCATCTGGTCACTATTAGACCACCACGTGTCCCATTCAAACGAAGTAGCTGTTATTGCCATGAGTCCCACACTCAACTGTGATCGAACGCGCTGTTAGAAACGACCGAACGCATTAGACGCAGCGTTCGGTCGAGTCCAGAGAGCTCCTAGAGCTGCTCTGGGCCGACCGGACGCGTCCGGTCACACCGGACCGGATGCGGGAGACGTAGCGTCCGGTCGAGTCTAGAGAGCTCCCAGAGCCGCTCTAGGCTAACCGGACGCGTTCGGTCACACCGGACTAGACACAGGAGACGTAGCATCTGGTCGAGTCCAGAGAGCTCCCCGAGCCTCTCTGGGGCGACCGGATGCGTCCGGTCACACCGGACTAGATGCTCCCACCGTCCGATCAATTGTAGCGCTAAAAACCTAGACTTCCTGGTTTATACTGGACGTCGGTCACTTCTCTGCAATCTTGTATCGGCTATATCACTTTGACCTGACGCTGAACAGTAACTCATCAGCGTCCGATCACTCCACAGAGCCAGAGTCCGGTCACTTTCACTTAGTCGCTCACCTCGGGTTCAAATATCGGACGCGTCCGGTAGCCATACTGGACGCGTCCGATCACTTCTGTCTGACTACCCCAAGTCTGGATAAAATATCGGATACGTCCGATAGCCATACCAGATGCGTCTGGTCACTCTGTGATCAACGTGACTAACTCCTTTTCAACTCTATCTTCTTTACCCTTGCTCAAATGTGCCAACCACCAAGTGTATCATCTTGTGCACATGTGTTAGCATATTTTCACAAATATTTTCAAGGATGTTAGCACTCCACTAGATCCTAATGTATATGCAATGAGTTAGAGCATCTTGTGGCACTTTAATAACCGCATTTCGATACGAGTTTCACCCCTCTTAATAGTACGGCTATCGATCCTAAATGTGATCACACTCACTAAGTGTCTTGATCACCAAAACAAAAAAGCTCCTATCAAGTTTCACCTTTGCCTTGAGCTTTTTGTTTTTCTTTCTCCTTTTCCAAGTCCAAGCATTTTATCATCACCATGCCATCGCCATCATCAAGTCATGATCTTCATTTGCTTCACCACTTAGAGTAGTGCTACCTATCTCATAATCACTTTGATAAACTAGGTTAGCACTTAGGGTTTCATCAATTCATCAAAACCAAACTAGAGCTTTCAATCTCTCCCTTTTTGGTAATTGATGACAACCCTGACACAAAGATATGAATTGAAATTTAATTGAATCCATGTTGCTTGCCCAAGCATATTTACCATGTGTAAAAGAATATGGATAAGTTTCATGAACCCCAAATGATAGCAATTGCTTCCCCTACATATGTACTAAGAGTTTGGATTGTAGCTTGCACATATGCTTAGATAGGAAATATAGGAGACAATGTCTACCAAATGATGCTAAGGTATAAGAGATGGACCTTTGAAGCATGATACCAATCGGAGTGCACTAATATATCAACCTTAGCACCATTAGTAAATAGACATACACAAAAACTAGAATACCCCATGAGATCAACATTAGAAACAAGGGTTTAGTTTTTATAATGTGAGCATGAGTCTAGTTACTTAACCTATACATGCTAATTTTTCATTTTATCATTCAAACCTACAACTAGCATATATCACACAAGTATGGACATTGAAATTTAAAACTTGTGCCATGCAAGCAAACATATGAAATGCACATTCAAATGTATCAATCAAGTTTATAAGCTTGCTCCCCCTAGTTGTGTTCTTAAAATGTTAATTTATCCAAATCTCTTTGTCACAACTCTCCCCCTATGTCAATTTCTCCCCCTATCACTTACATCTTTGTTTCTCCCCCCCCCCCTTGTCGTCTTTTTACTATCTTTGTACACTATTTCTCTCCCTTTGCCATCAATGACAACAAAGGATTAATATATAGATAGGTTAGGATTATCAATGTCAATCAATGGGGTGAGGATCATTTTCTCAAATTTGGTTCAAACTAGAGTACTTGCCAAAGATATTTAACTCAGTTTGGTCCAAGGACAAGCTTCTTCACACCTCCAAATAAGGGTTATCTTGTATCATGTTGAGTTAAGCACTTAGAGCTAATTTTCTAGATCAAACACCAGGTTTACAAGCCCACAAACATGTCATATGCTACCAATAGATCAAGGCAAGCATAGAAGCAATAGTGGTACCATACAAATATCAAAATCATTTGATTTTCATGAATGAACCTATTATATGTGAAAAATGACTTGATGCACTAAACATGTCCTTAGCAAGGATGTATGTCATGCCAATCAACTTTTATCTTGGATTGTTCGAAGGAGAGCCATGTCATATAAGTGGGGGTGCATCAACACATATTTGAGAAATCTAATATGTTCAACACATTCCTTAGCTTGCAAAACATTTTCTCATCTAATGGCTTGGTGAATATATCGGCAAGTTGATCTTCGGTACCCACACTCTCAATGCAAATGTCCTATTTTTATTGGTGATCTCTTATGAAATTGTGTCAGACATCAATGTGCTTTGTTCTTGCATGTTGATCCGGATTGTTGGTTAACTTGATTGTACTCTCATTGTCACAAAGCAATGGCACTTTCATGAACTTGACTTCAAAGTCACTCAAAGTGGACTTCATCCAAAGTATTTATGCACAACAACTACCGGCGGATATGTATTCGACTTCGGCGGTTGATAATGCAACACTATTTTGCTTCTTTGATGACCATGAGACAAGTGATCTTCCCAACAATTGACTTGTGCCCGAGGTACTCTTTCTTTCAACCTTGTATCCTGCATAATCCGAGTCAGAGTAACCAACTAGCTCAAACTTTGTTCCTTTGGGATACCACAAACCAGCATTTTGTGTATGCTTTAAGTACCTCAATATTCTCTTTGTAGGCTTTAAATGACTTTCTCTTGATGATGCTTGAAATCTTGCACACATGCATACACTAAACATGACATTCGGTCTTGATGCGGTCACATAGAGTAGGCTTTCAATCATAGACTGATACAATTTTTGATCCACCATATTGCCACTTGTATCACTGTCCAAGTTGCCATTTGTTCCTATTGGTGTACTAATTACTTTGCTATCACTCATGCCAAACTTTTTGATCATGTCCTTGATATACTTGCCTTGACTCACAAATGTACCATTCTTCAGTTGCTTGATTTAAAGACCAAGGAAGTAACTTAACTCTTCAATCATGGACATCTCAAACTCATTAGTTCAATTGCTTGATTTGAAGACCAAGGAAGTAACTTAACTCTCCAATCATGGACATCTCAAACTCATTAGTCATCATCTTTCCAAATTCTTCACAAAAGTCTTGATTGGTTGATCCAAATATGATGTCATCAACATAGATTTGCAACACAAATAAGTCTTTGCCAATTTTCTTGACGAAAAGAGTGATGTCAACCTTGCCCATCATGAATCCTTTAGAGAGTAGGAAGTCCCTCAATCTCTCATACCATGCTCTAGGTGCTTGCTTCAAGCCATACAATGTCTTCTTCAACTTGTACATATGGTTGGGCTTCTTGTCATCTTCAAAACCGGGAGGTTGCTCAACATATACTTCTTCATTGATGTAACCATTAAGAAATGCACTCTTAACATCCATTTGATAAAGCTTGATGTTATGTGCACAAGCATAGGCTAGCAAGATTCTAATTGTTTCCAATCTAGCAACCAGGGCATATGTTTCTCCAAAGTCAAGACCTTCAACTTATATATATCCTTGTGCTACCAATCTTGCTTTGTTCCTTACTACTATCCCGTCTTGATCTTGTTTATTTCTAAAGACCCATTTGGTTCCAATCACATTGTGTCCCTTTGGTCTCTCTATTAATTCCCATACTTGATTTTTTGTGAAGTTATTCAATTCTTCATGCATAACATTCACCCAATCAACATCCTTCAATGCTTCATCTATCGTCTTTGGTTCAATGGATGACACAAATGAGAAATGCTCATAAAATAAAGCCAATCTTGATCTAGTTTGCACACATCTTGAAATATCACCAATGATAGTATCCAATGGATGATCCCTTATAATATTAGTTGGTTGGAGCATTGGAACATGATTGCTTGCACTTGCTTGATCATTGGATTGAGATAATGTACTAGCCACTTGATTTTGTTCATTGTCATGAGAGCCACTTGTACTAGCTTGATTTGTATCATCTTGCACATTTGAGTTAGAGAGCACTTGCACTTGATCATCTTCATCATCATTCACATGCTTAGGTCTCAATTCACCAACATCCATGTTCTTCATGGCATTTGAAAGTTGAATGTCTCTGACATCTTCCAAGTTCTCATTTTCTTCTTGTGAACCATTGGTTTCATCAAATTCAACATCATGAACTTCCTCAAGAGTACCACTATTCAAATTCCAAACTCTATATGCTTTGCTAGTAGTTGAGTATCCAAGTAGGAATCTTTCATCACATTTTTTTGTCAAGCTTGCCCAATCTAGTGCCTTTCTTCAAGATATAACATTTGCACCCAAAGACCCAAAAATATATAATGTTGGGCTTTCTACCATTCAAGAGCTCATATGGTGTCTTCTCTTTCAATGGGTGACAATAGAGGCGGTTGCTACAATAGCAAGTCATGTTGATAGCTTCGGCCCAAAAAGATTGACTCACATTGTACTCACTAAGCATAGACCTTGTCATATCAATGAGTGTTCTATTCTTCCTCTCAACAAGGTCACTTGATTGTGTAGTGTACTTGGTCGAGAATTGATGTCTAATTCTAAATTCATCACATAACTTATCAATTCTAGTGTTCTTGAACTCACTACCATTGTCACTTCTAACTCTCTTGATGATTGTTTCAAACTCATTGTGAATGTCTTTCACAAATGATTTGAATGTTGCAAACACATCACTTTTGTCCACTATAAAGAATATCCAAATATATCTAGTATAATCATCCACTATCATAAAGCCATATTTGTTATCACCAATGCTAGTGTATTGAGTTGGCCCAAACAAGTCCATGTGTAATAACTCAAATGCTTTACTAGTGCTCATTATGCTTTTCTTAGGATAGGTGTTTCTAACTTGTTTGCCGGCTTAACAAGAGCTATAAAGCTTATCTTTCTCAAACACTATATCTTTTAAGCCTCTAACCAAGTCATGCTTAACCAATCTATTCAAGTGTTTTATTTCAACATGACCAAGCCTTCTATGCCATAACTAACCCATGCTATACTTAGTGAACAAATATGTAGATAATTTAGCTTCACTAGCATTAAAATCAACCAAGTATAGATTCTCATATCTAAAGCCTTTGAAAATCAAGTTAGAGCCATCTACACATATGATCTCTACATCATCTACCCCAAATATGGATTTGAATCCAAGATCATACATTTGAGCCACGGATAGCAAATTGAAGTTCAAGCTCTTTATTAGCAACACATTGGATATGCTCATATCATTGGATATTGTAATCTTACCAAACCCTTTGACCTTGCCGTTGTCATTGTCACCAAATGTGATACTATCATAACCATCATTGTCATTGGTGTTGATTGAGTTTAACATTCTTGCATCACAGGTCATATGTTGAGTGCACCCACTATCAAGAACCCAATGCCTTCCTCTGGCTTTGTAATTGACCTACAAGAGAAGATCAATTCTTTTTAGGTACCCAAACTTGCTTGGGTTCTTAAAGGTTAGTCACTAAGCTCTTTGGAATCCAAATGACTTTCTTCTTTGTGCCCATCCATGGTGCACCAATGAACTTAGCCTTCACACCATTTGTACCCTTAGTAAGCATATAGAAAGAATTAATCTTAATTGATGATACATTAGCATTTTTGCTCTTGTTCTTACACTCATGCTCTTTATGACCAATTTGCTTGCAACTAGTGCAAAACCGACCATTGTTCTTTACAAAACTAGTCTTGTGAGGAGCAAAGGCCGCCTTGCCTTTCTTGGTGATATAGCCTAATCCCTCTTTGTAGAGAGAAGCTCTTTGGCTACCCAAGCACATAAGCAAGCGGTACTCACCACCATAGGCCTTAGCCAAGGTGTGAGTGAGCTTATTGACCTCCTTCTTGAGGGTCTCATTCTCAACCATTAGTGAGGCATCACAAGTGAAACCATCACTACTAGATGAGGTGAAAGTAGAAGTGCTACATGAAGGGTTAGCAGGAGCAAAATGATAGGCTTATATAATGATTCATCAATTATGTCACAAGTTAAGCCTACATTACATGTCTCAACATGCTTCTTTTCATTTTGCTCATTAAGCAAAGAGGAATGAGCTTTTTCAAGCTTCTTGTGAGCCTTGCCAAGCTTCTCATGGGCTTCCTTTAGCCTCTCATGAGATGCTTTGAGCTCATCAAAAGCTTGCTTAAGGGATTTTGCTTCCTTATTCAAGCTTTTGCATTCCCTTCTCTTAATGTCGAAGTGTTCTTTAGCATCATCTAGCATGTCAAGTAGTTCATCCTTAGTTGGTTCATCATCATCACTATCACTTTCATTTTTATTTTTATTTTCATTATCATGTTCCTTATCACTTTCATCATCACAAGTTTGTACCTTAGTGGTCTTAGCCATGAAGCATGATGGAGTGTCGAAGAGAGAAGGCTTCTCATTGATAGCAATGCTAGCAAGTGCCTTCTTTTTGGTGGTCTTGTCATCATCACTATCATCCTCATCACTTGAGAAAGCATCACTATCCCAAGTGACCACATATGAACCATCCTTCTTCTTCTTGAAGGTCATCTTGTCCTTCTTCCCTTTCTTTTCCTTCTTATTCTTCTTGTCATCATCATTGTCATTATTATATGGGCATTGAGCAACAAGATGATTCTTGCTTCCACAATTGAAGCACCTTCTTGACTCTTCCTTGTTTTTGGATGAAGACTTCTTTCTTCTAGCTCGATAGCCCGTCTTCATCATAAACTTGTGAAATCTCTTTACAAAGAGAGCCATCTTCTCATCATCCATCTCATCAAAGCTCAAGTCTTTATCTTCACTTGATGATTCTTGCTTTGCTTTGCCCTTGGATGATGTGGCCTTGAATGCCACACTCTTCTTCTTGTCATCCTTCTTCTCCATCTTTTCTTCCTTCTCATCATCATCTTTATAAGCATCATTGGTCATGATATCTCCCAAGATTTGGTTTGGTGTTATTGTGTCCAAACCGGTCCTCACTAGTAAGGTGACCAATATGTCAAATCTTGCGGGTAAGCATTTCAAGAACTTATGAGAGAAGTTCTTGTCCTCCACCTTCTCGCCAAGTGCTTTGAGATCATTGACAAGCACTTCCATCTGATGGAACATGTCCGGCACACTCTCATCTTCCTTCATCTTGAAGCTAGCAAATTTCTCCTTGAGAATGTATGTCTTTGCACCCTTCATTGCCTTAGTGCCCTCGAATGATTCTTCCAACTTCTTCCAAGCCTCATGAGCCATCTCAATGTTCTTGATTTACTCAAATGTTCTCTCATTAATTGCATCATGAATGACACTTAGAGCAATATCATTGTTTTGGAAAAGCACTTCTTCGGCCGCTGTGGGATTCTCCGGATCGGCAATCTCAATTTTGGTTTCTACCACCTTTCACATCCTTCTATTGATTGACTTGATATGTGTGGTCATCTTTGACTTCTAATATGGATAATTTATGCCATCAAATTGGGGTGGCTTCTTGGTATTGTTGATTTGAGCTATTTTTACACCGAAGGTTGTTAAGCCTCAAATCACGGTGACCTCGGCTCTGATACCACTTGAAAGGTCCAAATGGCTAGAGGGGGGTGAATAGCCTATTAAAAGTTTCTACAACAACACTTAGCAAACCAGTTAGACAAATATGAGACGAATCGAGTATTGCGCTAGCCTACTAAAAATGCAAGCCACCTACCACAATTCTAATTTCTATAGTCTCTATCCACACACTAACTATGTTGCTACACTAAGTTGGTGTGCTTTCAAAGGCTAACTAAAAAGCTACACTAACCAAACTAATAAGCTCTTACGACTAGCTACACTAAAGAGCTTGACAACTAGTTTGCGGTAATGTAAAAAGATAGAGCAAGATGGTTATACCGCCGAGTTGAGGAATGAATCAATCAATCACAAGAATGAATACCAATCACCTCGAAATGAAATGATGACACAATGATTTTTACCGAGGTTCACTTGCTTGCCGGTAAGCTAGTTCTCGTTGTGGCGATTCACTCACTTGAAGGTTCACGCTCTAATTGGCATCACACGCCAAACCCTCAATAGGGTGCCGCACAACCAACACAAGATGAGGATCACATAAGCCACGAGTAACTTACTAGAGTACCTTTTGGCTCTCCGCCGAGGAAAGGTCAAGAACCCCTCACAATCACCACGATCGGAGTCAAAGACAATCACCAACCTCTGCTCGATGATCCTCGCTGCTCCAAGCCATCTAGGTGGCGGCAACCACCAAGAGTAACAAGCAAATCCCGCAGCGAAACACGAACACCAAGTGCCTCTAGGATGCAAACACTCAAGCAATGCACTTAGATTCACTCCTAATCTCACAAAGATGATGAATCAATGATGGAGATGAGTGAGAGGGCTTTGGCTAAGCTCACAAGGTTGCTATGTCAATGCAAATGGTCAAGAGAGTGAGCTAGAATCGGCCAAATGATATTTATAGACACCCCCAAACAATAGAGCTGTTGGCTCAATTATTGGGCTGACTGTGGAATGACCGGACGTGTAGGTCGTGTGCACCGGACGCGTCCGCTGTGGCGACCAGACGCGTCCGGTTGCTGCGTTCGGTCACTACTAGACCGCCATGTGTCCCATTCAAACGAAGTAGCCGTTGCTGCCACGAGTCCCACGCTGAACTGTGATCGGACGCGCTGTTAGAAATGACGCAGCATCCGGTCAAGTCCAGAGAGCTCCCAGAGCCGCTCTGGGCCGACCGGACCGGACGCGGGAGACGCAGCGTCCGATCGAGTCCAAAGAGCTCTCAGAGCCGCTCTGGGCCGACTGGAAGCGTCCGGTCGAGTCCAGAGAGTCCAGAGAGCTCCCAGAGCTTCTCTGCAATCTTGTATCGGCTATATCACTTTAACCTTACGCTGAACAGTAACTCATCAGCGTCCGGTCACTCCACAGAGTCTGGTCACTTTTACTTAGTCGCTCACCTCGGGTCCAAATATCGGATACCTCCGATAGCATACCGGATGCGTCCGGTCACTCTGTGATCATCGCGACTAACTCCTTTTCAACTCTATCTTCTTTACCTTTGCTCAAATGTGTCAACCACCCAGTGTATCATCTTGTGCACATGTGTTAGCATATTTTTACAAATATTTTCAAGGATGTTAGCACTCCACTAGATCCTAATGTATATGCAATGAGTTAGAGCATCTTGTGGCACTTTGATAATTGCATTTCGATACGAGTTTCACCCATCTTAATAGTACGGCTATCGATCCTAAATGTGATCACACTCACTAAGTGTCTTGATCACCAAAACGAAAAAGCTCCTATCAAGTTTCACATTTGTCTTGAGTTTTTTGTTTTTCTTTCTCCTTTTCTAAGTCCAAGCATTTTATCATCACCATGCCATCCTAATGCGGGGCGGAGCGGCACAGTGGCAGAGGCACAGGGTATGCCAGGCATACCCTGCGGCACCGGTGAATATACTATTATATATACGTATTGCATTTGTATTTGTAAAAGAAAAAAGAAAAAAAAAACTTACCTGGAATGCATCACGCCACCATGAAAGGCCCACTTGAGGCACCCCAAGCGGCCCACGCAGCAAAAAAGGCGTTCACGAATGGACCACGCCCGCAACGCAGTTAGGTGTAACTTTCCCCTAATCTAATCTCGATCAGAGGCGACGGACGAGCAGAGCGAGAGACACGGTCACGGTGCGTCGCCGGACATCCTGACGGCCTGACGCCTGACGACAGAGTCACAGAGACGCGGTGAGTACGACTACGCCACACGTTCGCAGTTCCCCTGATCTAATCTCTTGTGTTATTTGCTAACATTAGCATAATAAATTGTTTCATTATTTAGCATCGTGTTTTTTTAATATTCGAGCAGTTACAAAGAGAAACTCGGATATTGCATCTCTTTTTCAAAAGCATGAAGCAAAGAAGGCAACGGCGGCAGCTGCTATTTCTAATCGTTCCCCTGATCCAATTGAACATGTGGTGGAAGTGTGGTGGAAGAACAGACTCAGGAGAGTAATTGAGAAAATTGTAGGTTCTATGCCACCACCACCGCCACAGTCGTCTTCACTGCTTGATAGCTTCAAAGGTCTAGATAATATTGTTGATCTCTCAGTTAATCTTGTTAAAATAAAGAGGCACAAAGTGTATGATATGGTTTATCAGCTTATCAAATTAGTATTGCTTCTACCCATAGCAATAGCAAATGTTGAAAGGGTATTTTTTGCAATAGTTTTTAGTGAAAACAAAGTTACGAAATAAGACGGGAGATTGTCTTCTGGATGATTGTCTAGTCATTTTCATTGAGCGGGATATTTTCTTTGAAGTTGATGAAGATGATATAATCAAGACATTTATCTCTTCAAAAACGTCGAATAAAATAGTCAGAAGAATAGCATTATAAATCTCTGATACTCTTTTATGCCTCTATTTTAATTATCGGTATGGCTTTTGGACTATTTATATTGTATTTAGTGGTTGGTTTTAACTTAATCCATGAATTTAAGCCTTATCATGTTACTTAGTGCATATATACCGAATCATGTTGTCAATTTTATAATTATTATGGAATTGCTAAATGCTTTTACTGAATTGGATATGAATTTTTTTAAGGTGGCATACCCTAAACTTTTTTTTGCGACGAAAGAAGAATTATATATTAGATAATAGTTGGGTACATCAACACGTTACAAGCACTTTGGATTACATAAATATCCAGAAATTGATTCTCATCTAAATTGTATCCATATTGTGAATAGCTCCAGATCTCAAAACCAAACCTGTACGACGCTTTGCAGTATAGATGATCGCATAGGCAAACACTCGGCAAAAGGTCTGAGAACATATGTCCAACGAACGACGGCCAACATTCATGTCGGTGGAGTTGAGAAACTTCTTCTTTCTGATGTCTTCCTCCTTCTTCTTCTTTCTGTCACCGAAGAATAAAAAAGACTGATCTAAAAATTATTCTCTAAGTCCTTCGTCACGATCAGATCTAACTACGATAAAACGGAGAAGAGACCGAAGAAAATTATTTTCATGACGACGACATGGTCTCCTTATGATTCGCCACTGGAGCGGCGCACGCGCGGCTAGCGCGGCGCCACGGCGGCACCCATAGCACACGCGCACGGCGTCCGGACTGCCACGCGAGGGTCCGCGAGGAACGAGGAGCGCGCGGCTGCGACCTCAGATCCGAGACCCTGAACACCGCTATCGAGTCGCCGCCGCCCTCCACGCGTAGCTCCTCCCCCTCCGACGCAACGAGGATTTGGTACAACCGCGTGCATATACCCACCTTGATCGGACGGTGCAGGAGGTGGACTGCCAGTGCGAAGGGAAGTGATAAGGTCCGTATGTGCCAAGTTAGCACAAGAGAACATAAGAGATGACCTGGGGAAGACTATGAAGTTGCTAGAGAAGATTGAAGAGTCTGATGTTGAAATGGATGTTAGATTCAAACTGGATTCAGATGGGAGAATCATGAGAATGTTGTGGTGCACAGGTCGGAACAAAGAAAGATACAAGCAACTCGGCGACACAATCACGTTTGACAGACCTGTACAACTTACCATTTGGGCTGTTTGTGGGGTTTAACAATCATTTCCAGTCAACTGTGTTTGGTGGAGTGCTGCTAACATCTGAGAAGACAGAGGACTTTGAGTGGGCTTTCAAGAGCTTCGTAGATATCATGGGGGGAAAAGAACCCCATACAATACTAACAGGTATGAAATTGGATCAATGCGCTCTCAAATAAGTTGTTGCATTGTTGCATACTAGCAGGGCGCCGTTTAGTCGCGTACGTATCTGATATATCCTGATTTTCTTATGTTTGCAGATCAGTGCCAAGCAATGGCTGCAGCAATAAGGACGACGATGAAGGATACAAGATACCGCTGGTGCAAATGGCATGTACTTAGGAAGGCAAAGCAGTGGATAGGGAATGCATACAGCAAAAATGGAGGATTCAAGAAAGAATTCCACAGGCTAGTGACAGAGGAAGTGTCGGCGCAGAAATTCGAAGGGAGGTGGCGTCAGCTAATAAGGAAATATAAGCTGGAGAAAAACAAGTTCCTTAAAAGGATATACAAGAAAAGGCCATACCTCATGAATGTATTCTGCCTGCCCGATGGCCACCTTTGTCACCGGGGCCAAGCGAGGCCGCTCGCCAGGCATTGCTCGTCGTGCCCCCGCTCGGAGGCGCCGTTCCCCTGAGCGCTGGAGGCCGCCTCGAGATGACACGGTCTCGGCCCGCTCTGTGTCCACTGGCCGCTTGCCGTCGGTACCACGTTGCTGTGCGCCTCCCAGCCCTATAGCTGTGGATCAGCCAGCCTCTGCTGATGCTACCGTTGCACCGGCGCCCGCCGCGGTGGCTTCTGGGGGCCTCGGCTCTGACCACACTGAGCGACCGGCAGCGCCGCAGGCCCAGGCGCCGCCGGATGGGGGCCGGTCGTCGCGACCGCGTCTGCAGCTCCGGCGTGGCAGCCGCCGGCGCCTTCAGCCTGTTCAACGCCCGGCGGTTGAGTTGGTCATCGTCCCGCGCACTGCGGAGATTCAAGCCGCGGAGGACGCCTTGTCGCTCGCTCTGGTGGCCTTGGTTGGCGGTACCAGGCCGCCGGTGACCCCCGCTATGGTGCGCGAGCACCTTCGTGACCAGTTCAACATCGAGGACGACGCGATGTCGGTTCTGCGGCACGCCCCAGAGGACTTCATCGTTCGTTTCCGCAGTCGGGATGACCTCGAGCGCGTCCTCAACTCCAGGCCACCACCGGTGGCAGCTTCGCCGTTCGTGTTGCTCTGGCGACGCTGGTCTCGCCTTTCATCGGCGATGGCCGGTGCATTCACCTACAAGGTCCTGGTTGGGATTAAGGGCGTTCCTGCCCATGCCCTCAACGAGGATGTGGCTGCGCACCTCCTTGGGTCTTCCTGCACCCAGGTCGAGATCGCCACGGCCGATGCTGACGGGGTTGACGACGACGACGCGCGTGAACTATTCGTCGCTGCCTGGTGCCTTCACCCGCTCTTGGTGCCGGAGCAGAAGCTCCTTGTCATCCCGGAACCGCGGGAGCCGCATGACCCGGGCATTCTGTTTCTCCGGGAACACGAGATCATTCACTCCGAGCTGCCCATCCTGCATTACCTCGCTCGGATGCGTGTCGTCGAATATCAGGATTGGGACCCTTCAATCTCCTCTGATGATGGTGGCTTCCCGGGCACTGACGACTCCGACGACTGCGGTGACAGTAATTACAATGGATATCACCCTGGTCTGGAGGATGGCCCGTCGTGTACTTGGCCGTTTGGCCCGGCCACCTTCCGCCCGGGTGGGAGGGACGGCCTGTCGCTGGGGTGTGGCTCTGGTCCGGCGTTCTGGCCGCGATGCCATGCCGCCGGAGTTGCAGACGACGTACGCGCATGCATAGGTGGTTCAGGGTGGGTCCCTCATCCGCAAGGGCTTCTGATGAGGGCCAATCGTGGCTCGGGGGCAAGGCATGGTCCTGGTGTGGGACGCGTCACTTCAGTGCTGGTCCCCGGGTGCGCAAGATAGCGGATGTCGCGTCGCCGTGGAAAAAAGACTGAGAAAAGTCTGCAACTGTTGCTGTTGGTGCTCAGATGTCAGGCACGCCTACGGGCGCTGGCAGCCCTGACGCGCGGTCATTGGTTTGGGAAGTTGACTTCCAGGCCAGGGATGCAGACAACCCCATTCACCTTGGGGTACAGGAGGATCCGATGCTGATTGAGGCCGGGATTGTGACGAGGCCTTCTGTGATGGCTTGCCATGGGTCGTTCTCTTCGCCGGAGCTGGCACCTGTGCATCTGGCCCAGCCCATGTTGGCGAGTCATTTTATTGCTGATCACTTCGATTGCAGCCCGGGCATTCGCGTGGGTACCAGTGGGCTCCTTGCCTTCGTTGGGCTGGAAGATGCCGACGCCTCCGAGCAGGACGATTGCAGCTTGGGCGTTCGCGTGGGTAGCAGTGGGCTCCTTGCCTTGCTTGGGCCGGATGATGCCGACGCATCTGAGCAGGACGTCGCTGCGACTGTTGTGTCACCGGCTACCCCCGCAGACAAATCCGGGCATGTCGCCCAGGCCGGGACTGCTACACCCGCCGTCGTCGATACTACTCCCCCCGCTGAACAAGCAGAGCCGTGCGTGGAGGCGGAGCCTGACGAAGCCGCCGTTCAGAAAGAGCTTGAGGACATGATCTGCGTCCCCTTGCAGTCCCCCCTCATTCGCAGCAGGCCACGCCTTCGTCATTCCCGCACACCGATCTCCGTTGGCTCCCTACGCCGCAGCGGCTGGCTTGCGGCAAAGCCGCGGGCGGCGAATGCCACCAGGCAAGCACAGATTGTGCTACTTAAGAAGCTCGGGGTGCATGTGGATACCAGCGCACCAGACCTGGAGATCGAGCGGAAGTTCAAGGCCACGTTCCGTGGGGGCAACATGTCGGCCAACAAGCAGTAGGCACTGCAGATCCTTTTTAACAGCGACTTCGACCCAATGGCCATGGGCCTTGACATGGCTGAGTTGGACGTTGTTGAGACGTAGTCTCTGGTGTCCCATGTTTCTACCACCGCACAACTGTTTCTTTATGTCGTCCTTGCCCACATGCTTCATCTGGAACGTGCGCGGACTAAACGGTCGCGCACGCCGCAATGTCATGAGGGAATTCTTGGTCCAGGAAAGGGCCACCCTCGTCTGTATCTAGGAGACGAAGATCTCCGTCATGTGTAACTCCATAGCTAATGAAACGCTAGGATCCGCCTTCGACTACGACTATGTCCCAACGATCGGTGTGTCTGGTGGCATCCTGCTAGGGTGGAACACGGATATGTGGGCCGTGAGCGAGGTCGCCAAAGGGCGCTTCTCGATATCGGCCAAGATCGCCGAAACAGGGTCGTCAAATACACCGTGGTGGATCACGGTTGTTTACGGCCCACAGCCTGACCACGAGAAGGTGGAATTTCTCGATGAATTGCTCTCCTTCCGTGATGTTCACCCTAGACCTTGGTTCCTGTGTGGCGATTTCAACATGATTTACCGTGCGCAAGACAAGAACAATGGATGGCTTGATCGTCGCTGCATGAGGCGCTTCAGGGCGTTCCTCGACCGAGCGCACCTGGAAGAGCTGCACCTGATCGGCCGGAGGTTCATGTGGACGAGTGAGCGGGAACGTCCAACGCTGGAGCTTCTAGATCGGATGTTCGCGTCGATCGACTGGTTTGAGGCGTTCCCAAACCATGTTCTCAAGCCCCTATCATCCGATTGCTCAGACCACTGCCCGCTGCTACTACAGATGCATGCGTTGCTGGGGACGAAGCGGTGCTTCCGGTTCGAATCCTTCTGGACTAAGTTGCCTGGTTTTCTTGACACCGTGGCGGCTGCTTGGACGCCCAGGGACACTGACCCTTTTCGGATGCTGGACTACAAGTTCCGGAACGTGGCAAAGGCTGTGCGAGCTTGGAGCAGTACCAAGATTGGCAGCGTCCGCCTACAGCTTGCGATGGCGCGGGAGGTGATTCTGTCGTTGGATGAGGCCCAAGAAAACAGACAGCTAGTGCAGTGGGAGAGTGACCTGCGCAAAACCCTCAAGTTGAGGGTACTGGGGCTTGCGTCCTTGGCGCGCACAATCGCCAGGCAGCGATCGAGGATTATGTTCCTGGCTGAAGGTGATGCAAACACCAAGTTCTATCATCTACAGGCCTGCCATCGCAGCCGCAAAAGCGGGATCGATTCATTGCAAGTCCAGGGGGGCGAAGTGGTCACTGATGCAGCAATGGCCGACACACTGTTTGACTACTTCAATAGCATCATTGGCGCTAATTTTGAGCGCTCCAGAAACATTAACTTGGCGGCCATTGGGGTACCAGCCATGGAGCTCTCGGCCCTGGAGGCCTTATTCACCGAGGAAGAGGTTCGATCCGTCATTGTTGAGCTGTCAAGTGACAAGGTACCGGGTCCGGACGGATTCACTGGCCTGTTCTACAAGAAGACTTGGAAAATTATCAAGGACGACATCTTTATTGCTTTGAACGCGTTCTGGTCCAGAGATCGAAGAAGCTTTAATCACCTCAATGACGCCTTCATGATACTGTTGAGGAAGAAAGATCACCCGATGGAGATCAGAGACTACCGGCCCATAAGCCTCATACACAGTTTCGGTAAATTGGTGACTAAGTGCCTTGCCAAGCGACTGGCGCCCATGTTGGATGATTTGGTGATGAAAAATCAGAGCGCGTTCATCAGGGGCAGGCGCATACATGACAATTTTCGTCAAGTTCAGCTTGCGTGCAAGGCCATCGATGCTCGACGGACGCCGACGGTTCTGCTAAAAATAGACATTGCCAAAGCCTTCGATACAATGTCATGGACATTCCTTCTGGACGTGTTGCGTCACATGGGTTTCAGGCAGCGGTGGCGGGACTGGATATCTGCCATCCTATCTACATCCAGCACCAAAATCCTCCTCAACGGCCGGCCGGGGAGGAGAATCTGCCATGTGCGTGGTCTCCGGCAGGGTGATCCCCTCTCTCCGATGCTATTTGTCCTTGTCATGGAAGTACTCAATCGCTTCCTGCGCTGGGTCGAAGGGCAGCACCTCCTGTCACCGTTGCGCTGCATCGACGGTGCACGGGTCAGTCTATACGCCGACGACCTCGTGCTCTTCGTCGCTCCCAATGCACGTGATCTGCAATTGGTGAAGGCGCCGCTATCTATCTTCGGATTGGCATCCGGCCTCTTCTCAAACCTCGGCAAGAGTGTTGCATGCCCGCTGCATTGTAGCGAGGCTGACGTCGCAAGAGTGCGGGACATCCTGTCATGTCGGATAGAGGGTTTCCCCTGCCGCTACTTGGGGGTGCCACTGTCGATCCGCAAGCTCAGGAGATCGGACGAGCAGCTGCTCATCGACAAGGTGGCTACCCGTATACCCACATGGAAAGGGAAGCTGCTCAATATCGCAGGTCGGACGGCGTTGGTGAAGGCGACCATGTCGGCCATCCCGGTGCACATGTCGATTGCCCTCTGCCTATCCCCGTGGGCGCTCGATTCGATTGACAAGCTTCGTCGAGCTTTCCTTTGGTGTGCCTCAGATACCGTTGGCGGAGGCAAGTGCAAGGTCGCTTGGGAGATTGTCTGCCGCCCGAAGGACTTAGGTGGCCTGGGCGCCTCCGACTTACGGCGTACCGGCATCGCCTTGAGGGTTCGCTGGGAGTGGTAGGCTAGGGCAGATGGTCGTTGCCGCCACACATCATCAGAACGTGTAGTGCGGGCTGTGTTTCAAGCAGCTACTGTGTTGTCCCTGGGAAACGGGGAGTCGACCCTGTTCTGGACTGACAGATGGTTGAATGGTTCGACCATCAAGGGCATTGCACCGGCGATCTTTGCATCTGTGCGCGCCAGGAAGCGGAGAGCAACTGTGGCAGAGGCGCTCAACAACCACAACTGGGTACGTCATATCACTGGACCTTTGACGATGCAGGTGCTTCTGGAGTTCGACCACCTTTGTGACTTGCTTGAGAACGTACATCTATCCAACGTGCCAGACACTTTCTGCTGGTCGCTCACGGCAGATCGTGCCTACACAGCCGCATCGGCTTATGGTGCGATGTTCTTGGGCTCATCGATGCCACTCGGCGCCAAACAAATTTGGAAGACCTCTGCCCCACTGAGGGTGCGTTTCTTCTTCTGGTTGGTCATGCATGGACGATGTTGGACGGCCGAGCGGAGGTTTCGGCATGGATTGCAATACTCCGCCACTTGCATTATCTGCGATCAAGGAATTGAGACGATGGAACACATCTTGCTTGGCTGTTGCTTCAGCCGAGAAGTTTGGGATCATTGGCTCAGGAAGCTTCATCTTCAGGAAGTTATTGTCATACAGGAGGAGCCGGTTATGCAGTGGTGGCTGCGTTGCAGAAAACTGATCCCTAAGGCCGCTCGCCGTGGTTTCGACTCCCTCTTCTTTCTCATCGAATGGTTGATTTGGAAGGAGAGAAACGCGAGGACTTTCGGCAGGGATACTTCATCGTCGGCAGGGCTGCAGGTGGTCATTCAGGAGGAGATACACGCCTGGTGCTTGGCTGGCTACAAGCACCTAAGGACCCTGATGGCGGCGACTTGATCCCAGAGTAGCTCTTCTTTGTCGCAAAATTCATGATTGTGTAATCACACTCGCGTGCTATGCTCTGCTTGTGTAGCTTCTAGCTTCGGTAACCTTGGATTACCATGGCCATAAGGATTGTAACAAAACTCCTTTCTGCTTAATGAAAAACGTGCTTCGGCACGATCGCTAAAAAAAATGAATGTATTCTGCGCTGGAATGACAAGCACGCAGAGAAGCGAGAGTGCAAACCACATGCTAAAACAATTCATCCGGCGGTCAGCCCCAATGCACTTGTTTGTCAGCAAATTCAACGAATTCCTATGCGACCGGAACGAGCAGGAGGACAAGGAAATCCACATCACAAAACAGGTAAAGCTACGTCATGAATTCTGAAAGCGTTGTAATCAGTAGAAAGCCATGCATAACAATGTCTAACACAATAAAAAAATTTGACAAGATTTGATGGTATCGACTCTTGTACTGATGAGAAGAAAAAGAAGAATTGGGGTGCCAATAGAGCGGCACGCGGAGGAGATTTACACGAGGGCAACGTACGAGAGGTTCCACTATGAGCTGTACCATTCGGGGAGCTACTCAATAAGGCAAAGGTTGGGCACCCACGATTACATGGTGGCGCATTTCAAAGAGACTGAGGACCCAGAACAGAGAGCATTCATCGTCAGATATGAAGAGCATGATGTGATAAAGTGCAGCTGCGGTGTGTACGAACATGTGGGCATACTATGCCGCCACGCGCTGAAGGTAAGATGACGTGTTCGTGTATGTAGCATCTATAATCAAATCGAATTCGATAGCAGTCATGATTTTTGGATGAAAGCAGGTACTTGTACACATGGAGAAAACTGAGATACCAGCAGGTAACATCATGGCTCGGTGGACAAAAAATGCTACAAAAGAGAAGAATAATGGGATAGAAGAAAGTGGTGCAGACTACGACAACGAGACAACAGCGTACATCCGGAAGCAACTATTGCTGAAGAAGGTGTTGACTGCTGCTGGCGTGGACGGAACGATTAAGGGGGGAGCTGTGGCAGCCCTAGACAAGCTTACCTCATTGAGGACAACAGTTAAGGGGGGAGCTGTGGCAAACGTGGGAGAGTGCATTGGCTCAGACGACGAAGCACTACCAAGCCAATGTCCACCAAGGCCAATCCGTCGAGGGCGGCCACGAAACTCAAGTCTAAAATTCTATGAGAATGAGAAGAAAAATCAAAGTGCGGAGTCGTCCAGACGACACAGGCAAGAAGGTGGCGACATCCACAGACGAGGAGAACCCCAGAAATGGCAAGACAAAAAAAAAAGGCTCTTAACGAGTTATTGATTCCTGTGTGAGTTATCACACGGTACTCCTGCGCTCATGCAAATCAGGTATATGTAATGAGTACTGTCGTTTATTAGAACCTGATCAGAATCCTATGATTTTATTATCCACGTGTTATGTGATCACTGGTAGAGAACAGAGCTTTACTCCCGGTGGGGAACCCCCTCTAGTCCCGGTTCCCCACCCGGAAGCAAGCATCCGGGACTAAAGGGGGTCCTTTAGTCCCGGGTCAGGAATCGGGACTAAAGGAGGACCTTTAGTCCCGGTGGGTAACACCAACCGGGACTAAAGGTGCCTCCTGACATGCCACGATGGCCGGCACCTTTAGCCCCGGTTGGTAATACGAACCGGGACTAAAGGTTTTTTTTCCTTTTTTCTTTTCTTTTCATTTTTTTTGTTTTCTTTTCAAAATAGGTTTTCAAAGTCGTATTGTACGCTGCTAATTATACATTTATACGTGCGTATAGTATGTTTCGGTTCAAGCACAATGAACGTATTAAATCACACAATTCAAGCATAGAAATATATATATATATATATATATATATATGCATATGTGTATTTTACATTATATTATTTCATGTGCATATATTACAAAATATTGCATTACAGTTGTTGTGATATAACAATTTCCTTTCATCCTCTAGCTTGGCTTCAATGGCAGTGTTGGGTCGAAGTAGAACTCGTCCTTGGACTTGATGACCTGCTCATTAAAAAATCCGGCTATAGACTCTTGAATTGCTTTGATTTGGTCTTGCCGTATGACCTTTTCCTCCAACCATCGAGTCTACAGGTTTGAATTAAAGGAAAATAAATTAATATATGTACATACATATATATATATATAAAGACATAGTAACACAATCAATAATAATAATTAAATGAATATATAGTGTATTTTTAACGTACTTTGAGTCTCTCTGTAGGAGTTCTTTGGGAGATCACCTTGATAAACTTGCAAACATAGTAACCACAGTAGTTGTTCCCCTGTTCCTGCCTCAGACACCACTTTACGAGAAAAGATTTGTCATCCAATCTGGTGATCCGGTGAAAGCTATATGTTTAATTAATAAAGATGATGCGATTTAGGGGACTTACTTTCAAATGGATTACATTCAATGGTGCTTTGCATTTTCCCATGTGTTGCTTCTCAATAAAGGTTTTCCAAACACTGCCCAATAAAAAATTTGTCACATCATCAGATATAGTTAATCATCATGTTTGTGTGTATATATAGTTGCTAGAGATACCGAAATTATCTCTGGATAATATCTATCATATCTTGGTAGTCTTGTTGTGGTTTTCTCATCAAGTCATAGATTATCAAGTGACTTTTCACCAGATCGATGTCCATCAATATCCAGTGATTGCTGCATGTGTTTATAGGATATAACGCATAACACTCATTAATTAACTAGAATCAACATATGAGCCATTAAGGATGATCGACATTATTAACACTCATTTGAGGTTGTAGGGAAAGAGTATATCCTTCTTGTGGCGTTGGTTCACTAAGAAGTTCATGAGGTTACTCTCTGACTCAGACTTCCAATTAGTCTTTGGAGTAACTGGGTCTTTGAATATTATATGGGGATCAACAAAACCAATTTCATTGCAGCCTTCCTTTCTGAGCTCTATCATTGTAAATCTGCATATATATAATACTTGTTAGGATAATTTATATGCATATACACACATATGATGAATTTAATAATAGATCGAAATAATTATTACTTACAGTCAATAGCAGCTAATGACAACTTTGTCCATAGAGGTCAGGTGGCATAGTTGATGAAATTCTGCAAAGTCAACATACATAACATCATTGCCACGGAACCAATGTTCGTCTCTAATTCTGACACCAACGCAGAAGTCTCCACCGGTAGACGCCTGCATGTATCACTTGTTTAGCAGGTACATTTACGCCCCCGGATCGAGATAAGGCTTGAGGGTTGTATAGACTCGGCCTAGTATAAATTTTTTTCTTCCAAATATCAACTTCCGCAAGACTCTCAATGTTTCCATCACCAAACATCTCGGTAAAGGTCGAGACCAGATCTCTTGAATAAATTTACCAAGGTGATCCAAATCGACATCCGGAGGTATGTTTGCTCGATGCATTAATCCTAAATTTGAACCATATTCATTACCAACAACTAGCGGGGGGACTGATTGGTGCAATTGTTGTCCGAGTTGGGCAACTCCTTTCCCCGCCCGCTTTTTTTTACGTGTCGCCTCAATTGACTTGGTGAGAGTGCGGTCATAGTCCGTTAACGTTGATTTGGACGGCTTACGAGATTACCGCTGTTGTTATTCTTTGGTAAGAAGCCACCTTTTTCTTAGAATATCGAGCTACGAAGAAGTACGGTTTCTCCGGGTTTCTCCTTGCTTCTTGATCCTTTTAAGTTTGTCATAGAATCTGGACATATCTTTTTTTATATGCATCGGCCACTTCTTCCTTCTCTTGAGATATTATTTTGGGAATAGCCCTTGGTTTCACGGTGGCTTTCTTTCTTGGCGTGGGGACTGGTTCTTCGTTTATGGGCTGGCCTCTTGCTAGTACTTGGCTTCTTGGTAGGCGGGGACGGGGAGGCATTGGAGACCTCCTTGGAGGTGGTGGCTGCTGGCGTTGGAGACCTCCTTGGAGATGGTGTGGATGCAGCCTCGCCTTCCAAACACATTATCAACGTCTGAGCACTATGATGATCTGGCGATTGAACAATTGGATTTAGGTTGGGGAGGATCCGCTACAAAAAAAAAGGAATGACATATTATTATGAGCAGATTGTTAATTATTTAAGCCAATATAAATTAATGATGTAGTGTTTTCATCCGCACCTATGGTGAGGTAGTTCAGAGGAGGTGGAGCCGACATCCGGGAATGATGATGTAGCGCTTGCGCCATAGAATGAATGTCTTCTCTGCTTCTCCGAGAGTCTTCTCGCCATCACCTCCAGGAATGTCAAGAGGCAAATCACTAAAACCTTTTT
This sequence comes from Miscanthus lutarioriparius, assembly GCA_904845875.1. Lineage (NCBI taxonomy): Eukaryota > Viridiplantae > Streptophyta > Magnoliopsida > Poales > Poaceae > Miscanthus > Miscanthus lutarioriparius. The sequence continues at coordinate 86,397,342 of CAJGYO010000009.1, read as the reverse complement.
CAGCTTTATCTACCGAGATGGTAGCATATCCTTCTTGGATTATATTCCCATGAATCCTTGGTGTCTTGGTTCGGTCGATAGGATTAACAAGACCGATAGCCACCTTGATTGTGGAATTCCCCTTCAGAATGTGTAGCTCACACGATGTACAAGGTTCAGTGACGTCATCCACAGGGAAGCGCAGTCCTGTGTCCCCTTGATTTGGTATCTCCGTGGAAGTGTAGCTGCTTTTCAACTGAACAGATTGGCTAATGCTGATTCCTGGCTCTGATGCCTGCTTGCTTGCACTCACTGCTATTTGCACTTGCCTTCTGATTTCATCCTGCATTCTCGCTTTAAGGTTTTTTTCTCGCTCCTGTGCTTCACGCACCGCTTCCTCCAACCTTTAGAGCCGCTGTGCCTCTTCTTCCTTCTTTCTCTGGCGGCTTCTGTAGGAAGGTCTGTCCTGAGGGAATGCATGCTCCCATGAGACACTTCCTTTGCCTCTAGTTCGGCCACCGTGTTCAATAGTCCCGATGGCGTATGTCAGCTCATTCTTCTCTCTATTGGGCCTGAACGCACCACTAGCAGTAACACTCTGAGCATAAAATAATCTTTCTGCTGCTTCTTGCAGTCTTGCGCCATAAACGCACTTCCCTGTCTCCTGGTCCAGTGTTCCCCCATGAGCGAAAAACCAATTCTTTGCACGCTCTCCCCACTCGAGTGATTGTGATGTGATACCCTTGGCAAGAAGGTCTGCTTCCATTTTGTTCCACTTCTTAATGGCAGTCGGGTAGCCACCTGATCCTAAGTTATGGTGGTATGTCTTCTGTTGGGCATTACGTTGGTTCTTTATCACCCGACTCACACCCTCTTCCGACGTCTTGTACTGTACAAACTCATCCCAATAGGGCCTCTGCTTTGAGATCGGGCTTGGGACAGTGAAATCTGGTGCTATGTTCTTCTTGACATACGTCGTGTATAGGTGTTTCTTCCAAGTCTGAAACTGGGTGGCCATCTTCTTCATTGCCCAATCCCTAACTCGCTCCTTCAATTCATCACCATCTATTATATCATCATAACCATCTGTTTGGAGCGTGAAATGTACCAAGACATCTTTCCAAATTAACGACTTATCACGATCGGAGACAAAACTGATATGAGGAGCATTGGTCTTCTTCTTCCATTCGCGGGTACTGATCGGGAGCCAGTCCCGTACAAGGTAACCACAATGGTGCACGAATTTCGTTTTATTTGGCCCCCCCCGGTTCGCCTATATCCACATTGAACTCCGAGATGATGAAGCGGCCCTCCAATGGCTTTTTGGGACCTCGAACATTTTTACTCTTCGTTGTAGTTGTTGATGTTGATCCAGAGGGCTACAAAACATAAACATTATTTTTAATGTCATGAGCACACATAAGACATATGATAATATATATAGCTAATAATAAAAAATATATACTTGGCTAATATGTTGTTGCTCATTTTGTTCAAGAGCTAAGTACTGACTCCCGTCATCTGCATCCTCTTGCACGTTATTTTTAGCACCATCATCGCCGGCAACTTGAGTGCCAGTGTTGATCAAATTCATCATCAACTCCTCCTCATCCATGTTTCTCGGGTCGGCCATCTAGCTTCAAAAAACAAAACCAATATATAGTACGTCAAATCTTTGCTTACATGCATAAAATCTACGAACAATATGCATTATTAAATCTTGCCCCTCGGTCACGGACGCAATTCGCCACACTAGGGCTTAACTGCGTGATTTGGGTGAATTAGGGCTATACATAAAATGGCGAGCGGTAATTGCGTCGATGACTAGGGCGAACCACGTCGGTGACATCAACAACGCGGTTCGCCCTAGTCACCGACGCAATTCGCCCTGGTGTGATTGTTTAGAGTTAACGATAACGATAATACGAATGTTGATCGACTAGGCCGCGAGAGAGGGCGGTGTGACAAGAGTGGCGGTGCTCCACTCTGCCGTATATATGTTGGTACACATGGATGAACGAGGGCGGCGGTGCTCCGCCGTATAAAATTATCTATATCTCTATACTCATTTTTAATAAATTATAGCTCAAAAACATGTTTTAATAAATAACCATCCGTACTAGTTGACCTTGCTTACGTGATCATCTCGGCGAGCATTTCTCCATCGGACGGCACCGTACTTGGTCAAGGAAGAGCTCCGATTCTACGAGGAATGGAACACGGTCTTCCACGACCGTTGTCGCTCTCCCTCGTAGAATCAAAGCTCCTCCTTGATATCCGTTACCGCTCGGCAGAGAACATGCTCGCCGAGCTGAACACGGTCTGCAAGTTCAACTAGTACGGATTTTCTATAATTTTCTAACTATTTTCTAAGTTTATATTTATATATACTACGTTTGGGTACGGTGATTGATAGACTACTACGACGATATCAGGACATGTGAATAAATAATCATCCGTACTAGTTGAACTTGCTTACGTGATCATCTCGGCGAGCATTTCTCCATCGAACGGCACCGTACTTGGTCAAGGAAGAGCTCCGATTCTATGAGGAAGGGAACACGGTCTTCCACGACCGTTGCCGCTCTCCCTCGTAGAATCAAAGCTCCTCCTTGACGTCCATTACCGCTCAGCAGAAAACATGCTCGCCGAGATCAACACGGTCCGCAAGTTCAACTAGTACGGATTTTCTATAATTTTCTAACTATTTTCTAAGTTTATATTTATATATATACTACGTTTGGGTACGGTGATTGACAGACTACTGCGACGATATCGGGACATGTGAATAAATAACCATCCGTACTAGTTGAACTTGCTTACGTGATCATCTCGGCGAGCATTTCTCCACCGGACGGCACCGTACTTGGCCACGGAAGAGCTCCGATTCTACGAGGAAGGGAACACGGTCTTCCACGACTGTTGCCGCTCTCCCTCGTAGAATCAAAGCTCCTCCTTGACGTCCGTTACCGCTCGGCAGAGAACATGGTCGCCGAGATGGAACACGGTCCGCAAGTTCAATTAGCTACTTTAACCTTCTTTCATGTAAATATGCAAGCTTGAAGTGATTTTGAGCTCAAATTGCTCACAAATGAAAAAAAACCACAATAAAGAACCATATATATATAGTGAACAAAATGACATAAGACAATGGTGAAAAATGAGAGTATGAGATTGGTAACCTCTACAACTGAAGAATCGACGGAGGAATCGAAGAAATCGACGGAGGAATCGAAGAATGGATGGAGGAACAATGGAATGGAGGGAGGGAGGAAGCAAGAACACTAGTGCAGTGAGCTTCAAAATGTGCTGAGCTCGGGCTCGGGGAGGAAGGAGACGGCCGATATATAAAGGGGGACCTTTAGTCCCGATTGGTGGCTCCAATCGGGACTAAAGGTAACTTTTCAACCCCGGGCGCAGCCACGGCCCGGGAGTAGACCTTTATTCCCGGTTGGATCCACCAACCGGGAGTAAAAGTATACCTTTAGTCCCGGTTGGTGGCTCCAACCGGAACTAAAGGTCCCTGCCACCTCTGCCTGGCGCAGTAGCCGTTGGACAGGGACCTTTAGTCCCGTTTGGAGCCACCAACCGGGACTAAAAGTATCTCTAGTCCCAGGCGTAAAAAATGCCGAGACTAGAGCCCATTTTAGCTGAGGATCAAAGGTCTGTTCTCTACTGGTGGATGTAATATGATTTTCGTATTGCCCACCAAGGGCCATAGTGTGGAAAACATACTGGAGTAGAGTAAGGGGAGATCAAGAATGCACACAAGCACCCGCAACCGAGACATGTTAGAAGTGGCATAAACATAGTTTGAAGCGATGCGTGGACCAGAGCATATTAGGGTAGTACTCCTGCGAAATACAGCAAACCGTAGAACCGAATCGACTGATACATAACAACACAATACATTAGGGAGGCAAACGGAAAGTTAAGACTAACTGGTGCTAGGCATCTTGCGACAACAATGTATGTAAATGTAAATGAGCAGAATAATGGAGGCCGAGACTAGGAAGGTGAGCACAGCAAAGAACACATATAAGCCACTGATGAAAACGTCGTGCCGAGAAAGGCGAAGCTTGACTGAGTCGAGTTGCTCCTTGATGTCTTTGCAGCTCAGTGCGGGTGACAGCAACTGGGTCGGGCGCGGTGCTTTGCTGTGCGGCGCTAGTTCCAGCTGCAGCGGATTCATTGTTGACAGTTCCCAAGCGTCCGGTACGGCACAGATACCACCTCGTAGTCAGATTGGAAGTAATAGCTCGGGCATGAAGTCGAATCCTGGAAGGAAAAATGGAACATACATCAATGAAATAAGGTGCATTGCATTCGGACAAATATGGTAATGTAAAGATCAACAGTGATGAGGAGAGGAAGCTGTGGGCGGCGTGGCCGACCTTCTCCTTGTTCCATGGACACTTGATGAACCTCTTGCCGGCATTTTGGGTCCAAACGCATGTGAGCGCTATGAGCCTGATGTCTTTGCATGTGAGCGCTATGAGTGTGGATAGATGATGAGCGGGAGCCCAGTCTGCGGATCTAACGGATCCAGATCATAGCTGGTGAGCACCGGGAAAAATTGTAGGAACTAAACCAAAGTTGCCAGCGAGCGACGAAACCTCATCAAGGAGCATCGCAGACCAATCTTGAATGTGTCCCTAAAAATATTTTGACAATAAGCCACACATCTGGTCAGATAGAAAATGGACGCAGGTGATGGAATGGAACGGTGAGTAGAAAACATTAAATAACGAAAACTGGAGTGAAAGAACAATTCTTCAGAATTGAAAATAATGAAAAAACAAAGGGGAGACCCCTGATAAAAAAAACATACCGCGTCTTGAGGCGGGCTTAACTGACATCCATCAAAGCAGCGACAAAAGTGTAAGCACAGAAGCCCAGTGCGATTACAACTGTATTAGCAACCAAGGTGACCATGAGACATGCGACGCCGTGTACGAGATTAATATAATATCTAAGATTCAACAATTATAGAGTGAAGGGTCATGCCGTGCTAACCAGGGAGCAAGACAATTGCCGTGATTGAAAATCTCTAACCGGGCATCTTCCCAATCATTACGCCATCCTTGTATTATTGTCGAAGATACTAACATCATGGCAGATTTTAGAAGCTCCCAAACGCGCTCGTATATGAATATAACGCATCAGTATGTGAGTTCAGGGGGATGCACGGGTCATATACGACAATAGTGTTGTCATGCATCCGCCATGCAAAACATACCCATCGATACTGAAGAATGAAAGGGAAAAATAGCTGCAGATTTCATTGAAATGGACTGGAATGAGACACATGCAACAACGTGACAGGGCAGTGGCAGTAAGGGTGCATGAAAGCAGCAAAATGCAAATATGTATATATAATTAGAAGGTTCGACTTACAATACGGCAAGCAGTGACATCATAACGGATATGCTGACCACAGAAATGTGACCGTACTACGGGATCGGATATATCAAACCAGCCAGCGAGCAAGGAAACCTGATTAAGTACAGATAATGGAGTACGAACATTATGAATAACAAGACACCAATGAAGTAGAAAATTAAGATCCGTAAAAAAAAAATTGATAGCACCAATGGTGTGTGAATCAAGGGTAAAACTTAGTCGTAAAAAGAAGAGGGGGATTATCTGTGTACACACCATGAAATCCGATTTGACAAAATGCCTCCATCGTGCAGGGCTTTCGTGAACATATAAATCATCATCAACCTGCTTATAACGGCGGATAACAGCATCAACCAATTCCATTTCGAACTCAGAATGTCCAACAAACTGTGCCTTCACGGCACATGTGATCACTTCGATGTATTTGGGGCAAAAGTGTGCAATCCATGGCCTGCATTGCGCAGGGATGTTCAGGAGTAACAGTCAGGGTTGCGATAACATAAGGTTTTACAGAGATGCAGCAGAAGAGATAAACGGATGTACATGTCAGAACATCAAAAAAAGATCCAGGGACTTACTCATCAACGTCTTCAACAAAACTAAGCTTCTTACGAATGTCAGACGCCTTTGCCAAATCAATAGTGTAACTACAACCAAGATCCCACGGTGATTGGGGTGGGGGCGAAGAGTTGCCACATATGGATCTATAGAATGTATGACCAAGATCATCAACATGTGGCCTTGAATTCAGAGCAACGGGTAGCTTTTACAGGCCTAAGGGTCAAGTAAAATCTAGCCATTGCATTAATAGCCCTAATGTCAACCTCCTGACGGTTGAGAACCCCTTGCATGGCAACCGCTGCTGCATTTGAACATTGAACGGCAGTGCGTGGTGAATGTCGAATATGCAACTCGAGCACGTGTGGATCAGTCTCATTTTGTAGCATGTTGGCGCTTGATAATTGTGCCTTCAATATGCAAAGAGGAGCTGCAATCACCACTTAACAGATTGGACTTCCTCTTGGCCGTAAGTGATGAGAAATGAGAGCAACACTGGGAGTGCGTGCATGCAGGCGGGTGGCCCATGTTACACAGGTCTGCACAGAAAAAAAAATGTAGAAATAAACAATGAGATAGATAGGAATCCCACAACACAACAAAATAAAAATGTGTCAGTGGTGGAAGATGCAAATGAACAATGTTAGCATGAAGAAAAAAATAAATAGAGGGAGCGTGGTGTTACCAATTGGGTGTGAATTTGCACTGATGGATGACTGGTAGCTGAAGCCATTCACATATGGTTCCATGATATGTAGTAGTACACTCGTGAACTTAAGAGCCTCAACACCAACAGCAGAACTAATTTGCCTTTGAAAATCAGATGCAGCAACGAACAGAGGGCCGGCCGCCTATCAATATGGTTGTAAAACATGCCACATAAGAAACGTAATAAGACAATTTAAGTTGAGCGTGAAGACAAGAAAAGTTCAGGAAGCTCAAGGGTGGTGTTAAAAAAACAACCAACCTCAGGTGGGATCTTCAGTACACGTGTCATCATAACAGCAACATCCCACAACGCAAGCATGCAAGATTTATGCTTTGGAGATCCAGATTTCGGGACTTGGGAAGTAGCCCAGCGGTAGCAGATTCCATCAACAGGGCGAAGCTATGAAAATCATGGATCAGAATAAATGGACAAGCTTTGCTAAACATATATGGATTTGTAACAAGTAGGGCTAATTAATTTGAGTTGGTGAGAAAAATATCAAAGCACCATGATCCTCCGCGACTGAAACGTATCACAGCCACTGGACGAGAACGAGGAATCCGCAGCTATCATGGACATAATCTGGTCAGACGTTAAACACCGAATCCGGGGGAATAAATTGTGTTCCATCGATAGTAGTCCTAGATCAATACTGTCCAGGTAAAGGACCTGCATGAAAAAATAGGTGAATGACAAAAATAAGGAAGGAGGAAGATGATGTGATGGGAAACCTATCAGAAGAGATAAATGCTTATTAGCATGGAATACAAAGAAAGCTCTAATAAAAAAGAGTGTACCTGTAGAAACAGTGAGCACCCATAAATATAGGGGACTTTGACATTGTTAGCAATATCTGACTTCAACTTTGCAACAGCATCAAGTAAGCGGCGAAGTACATACTCAACCCAGTCGTAAGAGCTGATTTGGGCAGGATTCTGAATTGCGTGCTTATAGTCATCGGAGACACGATCATGCTTTGCACAGGGGGCAAGAAGCGTTGACATGGGGACCTGGGATAGTGTAACCTTGGGACAGTACCTGGCGCTGCGGGAACTTACCCCCGGCCCCCGCGTCGCCCCCACGCAGGCGACAAGGGAGGCGAACCCAAACCCTAGCGCCTCTCTTCCTTCCCTCCCTCTCTCCAGCCGCGCCGTCGCTGGAGCGGGCCGCCGGCATGGCCGTGCGGCTTGCCGGGAGGGCGGCGGCGAGGCTCTTCTTCGCGGTGGGAGCTGTGACGGTCGAGGACGACCTCGCGTGCGGCATCCTAGGGCTCAGCGAAGTCGCTGAGGCTGGGGGCGGCGGTCTCCTCGCATCGGCGACCGGATCCGGTGGTCCAAGGACCGGATCCGCGCGGATCTCCGGCAGGCAGTGCCTGGGCGGGCGCTGGGCGTCGGTGGCGGCGGCTCCTGTCCATGGCGCCGCGCTGTCGCCGGATCCGCGGGGTTCGGGGCGCTATGCCTAGGGGCACGCGCGATGGCGGCTGCATCGGCCTAGGGCGGGCCTCTTCCTCTTCCTTGCGCTCAGCAGTGTTGGCGGCGTGCACTGTAGCGGGGTGGCGGGGCGTGCCCTCGCGCGAGCCGCGTGGGGCTCGGCGGGCAACCTGCTGTGGCTGCGGTGGCGCTGGCCAGTGCCCGTGCAGGCGCCGGGCGATGGCGGGGACTCCTTTTTCCTCCTCCGCTTCCCCCCTTTCCTCCTTGACCTTGGCGTGGAGGCGGCGGCGCCTGCTGGGGACACTGGATCTGGCGCCACGGCCACATCCGGTGCCCCTGGGGCAGGGGCGGCGCCGGTGGTGGGGCATGCGCCTGACGGTGGCTGGCGGAGGTCGGCAGCATCGACGGCGGGTGCTTGTGCCGGCGATGGTAGCTGGCGACGGCTTCGGCGTGCGGCAGGGTGACGCGCGTGGCAGGGTAAGTCCAGTTCTGCATGTTGCCCGATCGGAGAGGGTGGTGGCCGACGCAGCTGTGTGGCTGCTGTGAGCAGCTGGCGCGTCGATGCCCCTCTGGAGAAGCTTCTGCGGGATGGCAGTGACGACGACGGTGGCGATAGGCTACGGTCCAGCATCTTGGCTCGATGTATGTGCTAGGGAAACCTCGGGCGAAAGCCTTGGCGACGGTGACACCTGTGGGCGCCGTTTTCCTTGTTGGGGGCGTCGTGTTCTTGTGCACCCAGCCATGTCTTCCACGGGTGAAAACCCGGTCCTTTCCTGGAGTGGTCGATGGAGTCCCCTATTCCGCCGGAGTGGTCGGCACAGCACCTAGAGTGCTCGGCACCTCGGCTGTAGTGCTCGGCACTACTCCTAAACCGCTCATCACCACCCCTGGAGTGGTCGGCACCCCTCCTGGAGTGGTCAGCACCACTGCAAGACCTCTTGGCTCCGCTATGGGAGTGTTCGGCACCCATCCTGGAGTGGTCGGCACCACTCCAGGAATGCTCGGCACCCCTCCCGGAGTGCTCAGCACCATTCCAGGAGTGCTCAGCTCTGTTGCTGGAGTGATCGACACCTCCTCTCCAGCGTCTCCACCATCGTGGATGACTAAGTGCTCGACGACGAAGGTGCTGGTGAAGCCGCCAGCTTCCCCTATGCTCAGACTATCCCAGTCCTAGGCCACCTTCTCATCGAATATGACATCACGCGAGACAACCACCTTGCCTTCACGTGGATCGTAGAGCCGGTACGCCTTGGCACCTCCCTTGTAGCCCAAGAGCACCATCGGTGTGCTCCTGTCCTCTAGCTTCGTGAGGACCGGCTTCGTCTTCCTGACGTGGCCGATGCAGCCAAATGTCCGAAGGAAGGACATGCTTGGCTTGCGCCCATACCAAGCGGTTGAGGATGAACACCGTCGTGGTCATCGCCTCACCCCAGAACCTTGTCGGCATGATTTTGGCCTTCATCATGGATCGAGCCATGCAGACCACCGTCTGGTTTCACCGCTCCACCACACCACTCTACTATGGCGAGTACGGCATGGTGTGGTGTCGTACCACACCTTGATCCACGCAGTATGCAACGAACTCCACCAAAGTGAATTCGCCGCCGCGATCAGTCCGCAGCACACGCAACTTATTGCTGCTCTCCGCCTCCACGCGCGCCTTGAACTTCTTGATCGCCTCCGCCGCCTCATCTTTGCTCATGAGGAGTTGTAGCCACATATAGCGACTGCAATCATCCATGAGCAGGAGGAAGTACTGTCGACCACCGTATGTGGCTGGCGTGATTGGCCCGCAGAGATCACTATGGACGAGCTCGAGAGCGTCCGCCGCGTGATACTTGGCCGCCTTTGGGAATGGTAGCCTCCTCTGCTTCATGGCCAGGCAACTGTCACACAGCTCGCCTGCGTGCTTGATGTAGGGCATCCCTTGGACCATCTTCTCCAGCCGACCGAACGCATCGAAGATGAGATGGCCGAACCGGGCATGCCACATCAACGGCTCCTCGGTGTGCCGTGCTGCCAGGCGCACCGCCTGCTCCACCTTCAAGTTGAGTAGGTACAACCATTTCCGGGACCTCTTCACCTTGGCAAGAAGCCGCTGCTCCCGATCCCTGATTCTGAGGACACCGTCCTTGATCGGTACCTCGCTACCGCACTCATCCAGCTGGCCAATGCTGATGATGATTGAACACAGCTGCGGGATGTAATATACATCCGTTAGCGCGTGGTGCTCACCGTTCTGGCACCTGAAGATGATGGTGCCGCGCCCTCGGATTGCCACCTTTGAGCCGTCACCGAACTTCACCATGTCGGTCATGTTGCCGTCATCTCGGAGAAGGCTTCCATGGAGCCCATTATGTGGTTGCTGGCGCTGGAGTCTAGGTACCACAGCTACTCCTGCTCGCCGCCCACAAGTCCAAGGTGGACTTGAGCACGTGGTTCATCGAGGATGATAGCCTTAAGAGCCTTGCTGTGCCCTTCCATCGGCATCACCTCTCCCTTCTCCTTGGCCTCAACGTCGTGCAGTGCATAAAATGTCGCCATCAGGAGAGTGGCCTCATCATCCTCATCAGCCTACGCTAAATGAGCCTCAGCCTTCTTCTCCTGCTTGCGATTTGGGCACTCCTTTGCCCAATGGCCCGTCTACCCGTAGTGCCGGTAGGCGTTGGGGTCAACCTTCTTCTTCTTCTCCGAAGAAGCCTTGCGGCTGGAGGAGGCTTCCCCGGACTTCTTCATCTGGGCAGCCCACTCCTCCTCTATCAGCAGCAGCTTGCCATTGTCCATCGTTGTTGTGGCATGCTCCATGCGCTCATCCACCACTCGTAGATAGCCTATCACATACTCAATGGTGAGGATGGACAAGTCTAGCATCGTCTCTATGGAGTGAGCGATCTGGATGTACTTCACCGGCACGGAGTGGAGGTACTTGTAGACTGCCTCTTCTTCGTTGATGATGATGCTGTAGTTCCTCAACTTGTTGATGAGCGACTGCAGGCGGAGGGAGAAGTCCTCCACCGACTCACCATCCTTGAACTTGAGGTTGACGTACTCCTGCTTCAGCAGCTAGGCCACCGCCTTCTTTACGCGGTTGGAGCCGACGCGCATCGCCGCAATGGCCTCCCATGCCTCCTTAGCAGAGTTCTTCGCCCCCAATGGCTCCCTGTACTCCACTGTCACAGCAGCGAGGATAGCCTCTATCGCTGACATGTCGTCTTCTTCGTTGTCGGTGCCCTTGTCAATGGCATTACAGAGCCGTCGGGCTCTGAGCTTGACCTTCAAGGTCACTGCCCACTTGCTATAGTTGGTGCGAGTCAGCGTCAGCCAACTAGTGCCTCTGACCTCCCGCACCATGCGCACGACGATCTCCTATCGTGGCTAGGCAGCTACAGTAGCACCGCTGCTGTCGTCCATCTCCAAACTGTCCATCATTGCCGGCGGTTAGTTCGGCGACGACGCTTGTACGACTTTGTTACCACTTGTTGCCCCTGGATCACCCGCACGGGAGAGCATACTGCTCACCGGGGTTGCCGACCACACACTATGGGTAGAGATAGAAGAATTGGGGGAGAACAGAGCGCACGCACACACAACACAAGCACTAGCGTTGGCCGGAGCTCTACAGAGGAGATGACAAAATTGAACTCTCTCTCTTTACTGAGTTGCAGTGGGAAACTATATATATAACTCTACCCATCTAATCCTAGTACACAGATATATCAGGCTACCATGCTGCTATAATGACTAAATGTGACAGCAGGGCTGACTTTGACATCCGCTCCTGCTGGGGCTACAATGCGGCAGAGGAGCCTTTCGGCGCTTGCCCCTGCCATGGCTAAAGTGCAGCAGCAGGGGAGCCCTTTCGGCGCCTACCCCTACCACGCATATAGAGGAGAGCAGCAGATTACTTTACAAAGACAGAGGTCTGCCTTATGTCAAAATGCTACACAACAAACGAATTAAATTCAAAAACAGTAAGGATCCATGCAGGCATCATACATGTCATTTGAGCTGGCAAATTACAAGGAAAAAGGGGCATGTCTACGAATTGCAAAGCCCAATCGCACGGCTGCTAGACATACACGATTATTTTCGCCTTCCCGAGGGCCGAGGCGCTCCAGCCCGTCCGAATTATTTTAGCCCTTTTTTTGAATTTTTTTCACAAATATGCCCCTAGAGGTAAGATTTCAAAATCTGGACCCTTAGCTCGGTGTGGCACCGAGCTTACACTTTTCGACGCCATTGTTGCTGGTGCCGAGGTCTTGGACTCAATGCAGACGTGGCGGTGACTTAGTAGGTAGCTCAGCGCCGTAGATCCTAGCGCCAAGCTTGGCGCCGTAGATTATGGCGCCGAGCTTGGCGCCATAGATCTTGGCGTCGAGCTTGGCGCCAGGATCTATGGCACCGAGGTGGTGTTTTAACCCTGCCCCCAATATTCCTGCCCGAGCCTTCCTCCTCTTCTTTCTCCTCCCTCTTGGGTTTTTTCTCTCCCCACTTCGCCCTACCTCACGAATTGGTATATTGGACCTTGGAAACTTTGATTTGATCCATAGATCTTCGAGAGCAAGGTATCCTCTCTCCCCTCCTAGTTTTTTTGCATCGATTTGGTATATAAGCTAGATTTTTCAACCTAAGAATTGTCATTACTTAGGGTTTCATGCAATTTTTAATATTTGTATTATACAATCGTAGGATGCCAAGGCGTGGAAAAGCTAGCAAACCAAGGTAACCTCAGCGCATGTTGTTATGTTATGGGTTCATTGTTGTGCATCAAATGGGAAACCCTAGGTTTAGGGTTTAATGTTAATTGCTTTTGGTTCTTAGAACGAAATTAGTTGAATTGTAGTTATGGCCGGATGACTGGAAATGCCTTCGACCCATTGCCTCTGCCTAGTGGTGTTTCAGTGCCCATGTGCTTTTGCGGTGATCCTTGTAAGGTAGCCAAGTCCGATGAAGAGGACACGTATAGGCAGACGTATTGGATGTGTTCTAATTTTGCGTTTGAGCCTACACTTCATCAGCGCCGCATTAACAAGATGGTGAGGAATTGATGTTTGTGTCATATGACATCTTGCATGATTTTTTTGTTTTGTAACAATTGCATTTTTTGTAGACCCCTCCATCGCTCTATGATTTTGAGCAGTGGATCGATACTGAGATCAAGCCTGAAGACAAGGAATGGATGCAGAAACTATTGTGCTGGGAGGCAGAGGACAAGGAGATGATGGAGAAGAGACGCGAAGAGGATGCTGCAAAAAAGGAGCACAACGAATAGGAGGAAAGGAGGCGTGTTGCTGCGTACAGGGAGGAGAGGGAGAAGAAGCTTGAGCATGCACGCCGAGCAAAAGTAGCGATGGAGGACAATCCTGATGCCCTGACGAAAGGAGATGTGTTGCACTCAGTAGTCTCCATGACTTGCTAGTTCTATGGTTTATTCACGAACAATGTTGTCTACTGTCGGCACATACTTCTAGTATTATTGTGTTGTTTAATGTGGCATAGTATTGGACTTTTCATTATGTGGTTGTTTTCATTATTTGTGGTCATAATATTCAGTATAATGTTGCGGACGTAGTGAAATGTGATCACGTGCTGCAAACACAACCTAACGAAGTAGGGCATTATATAATTCAACACACAAAACACATGAAATGGCATGTGAGAACATGTATAAAACTAGGGTACAGAGTTCCTTCGACTAAACCTAACATGCCTTAGGTAATTAAACCAAACAACAAACACATGGATGTGCCATGTGAATAAGATAGGGTCATCCTAGTAGTGTGGCCACATAGCAAATTGTGTTGCACCTTCCCCACAGTAGCCTTCCATTGTTGGTGGTGGTGGTGGCGGGGGTGACGGCGGAGGCCCCTTGTTCTTGTGGTTAGGGCAGGTGCAATATGGATCATTGTAGTGTGCCTCCTGTGAATCGGCACCATTGTTGTTGTCGTCTTGTCCTTCGTCCTTGTAACCGCTGCTAACTTCCCTTTCTAGATTGAAGATATGGTCCTGCAGGTAGTAGATGTACTCTGCATGTGGATAAATAGGTCGAGGATCGACCCACTTGGTGAACTCACAGTTTTCTTCGGCCAAGGAAGACTACAACAAGTATGTCATGTAAGTTGTATAGAAGAGGAACATATTGAAGAAACAAATAGTAATAGCAATTACCCATGCTCGTGGGCATTTGAAGAAATGACGACCTCCATCTATTCCCTTGGTGAACATCTGCACTAGGCAGTCCTCACCATGCATGCATTTTGGCCACTCTTCTTTCCGTTCATCGTATCCTCTCAATGGTGCCTCTTTGGTGAAATCACTTTTGCTCTCAACTAGGAACCTCTCATAAAGAGCTTCCTCAAAGAAATTGGGACCAAGAGAACCCTCCCATATAATGGTAGTTCCCTTCCCCTTTCCTCTCCCTTTGGATGACCCTCCAGACATTGGTACTGCAACAAAAGAAAATACTAAGGAGTGCTCTTCTTCCTTATTGTGTGTGTGAATGAGAGGGAGTGAGGGGTTATTTATAGGTTGAGAGTAGGAATGGAGGCCTCTCAATGTGCCATGTCAGCGATCCGTGTGCCTCTTCACCTCAGCCCTTGGATCAAACAGTCATAAGATAGATGGTGGAGATGGAGTGGAGTTGTACTTCCATGCATGTACTATGTAAGTGAAGTGATAAATCGCTGCTATCATCGTACTCCTCATCTTTGTAACTGAAAGGTCTATTTTCATTGTCTGAAAAGGCTAGATTCGTTCACTGTTACTGAAAAGCCTAGATTAATCTACAAAGCATCTGTACGATACGATTAGACTATACACATTCTAATGAATTTACATTTAATCTGTGTACTACATTTGTGCCTTTTTAGCAGTGTAGTATAATTAATGATTCACGAAAAAATTTCACAAGAGTTTCCCTTGTTTTAGGAGCATCCACAGTTACAAACAGAGACATCATTATATAATCCAAACATTTAATCGTCCAAAGAGCACAATACAACCACAACGAACATCACAATCAACATAACATGTCCTGCATAGTCCAAATAGTCCACAATGTCCATACAGTCCCAAATAGTTATAGAAAAGTAACTACAAAATCCATAATAGTGCATACTAACATCTACCACAAACCCTCACTGCCTCCTAGTCTTACCATTACCCTTGTGACCAAGAGCGATGGTACCTGGAGTGTAAGGGTCAGGTGGACGGCGTCGCCTAGTGCCTGGAGGCTGTGTAGGCTGAGTCGAGGGAGCGTCCTCGAACTGAGAGGGGCCAAGCTCCACGTGCCTCTGGTCCACGTCGTCTTCGTCCTCGTCCCTTATAGCTGCTTGGCTAGAGGAACCTAAGCCTCCTCTGCCTACAGAAGGAACGTACACGTCTTGCATCGTGTTTGTCCTACAACCACAACAAGCAGCCGCACGGCATAGCCAACGTGACAGCCTCTATTATACAAAATTATGTTAACTGAAAGAATCTAACATATTAATAATATGTTTAAAAGAATATTATGAATCTTACGTCTAGGAAGCTACGCGTGTCGTCATCCCTGACTCTCGGACGAAAGCGCTCAATGTCTTCAACAGAGCATTTGAGGGTATTGACCTGCAACAAAGTTCTCATTAATAATACTTCTGAACAGATAGCAACATGTTTTGTTTTCTTTTGTACAAGAATCTAACGTATTATAAGGATACTACGGCTCGACGGTGGCACTAACTAAAATAGATACCTCTAACGCATAATATATTGGTTTGCAACTTAACGTAGAAAAATAAGGCAATTGACTTACCACTCTGTCCAAGATTGGTCCTGCCTCCACCTGCCTTCTTGCACGAGTAGATTGGTCGTACGCCGTGTCTTCATCGTCGGAGGACTCGATGTCAGTGTAGTCATCTTCTGTCCATTGTATCCTCAGCCTGCAATGTATCACACATTGGTATCAAGCTTGGTACCGCCTGAACTCATGCTTCGTGTGCGGCTCATTGTTCTCGTTCACGTTGTCGTGCATCTCCTCCCATTGCTCAATGTAGTACTGCTGGTGCTTCTCCTAGTCAAAAATCTTTCTGTTCTTCTGACGATCCAACATGCACGTATGTCATCATTACTTGAATCCATGTACATGTCACCATATTAATGGAAATGGACCATCACGAGACATTTGAAAGAGCAAAACACTTACTTGTGTAAGTCAACGCCAGTCGAGAACGGAGCCGTTGGCCAAAGCTGTCTCACTCCAAATTGGCGTGCAACTCTATCTGGTAGGTGGAACTCGACAGCATAGAAACAGATTAGAGGGCACCTCATCCTATAGAAGTCATCGTCGAACACACATGTTGCTCAAATGAAAAGGAAGTGCCCCCTCTCCATCGTACAGCTCCCACGACACCTGCAATATGTCCAAACAAGATGTTAGATGGTATACTAAACCATTTCAAACCAGCATGGGAAATAAAATTTACTTACACTAGACGCCGTGAGCATGTCTAGCTCGTTCATGAACTCAATGTACGCCCGCTGTAACCACGCGTGCGGAACCCAAACCTGGTCCCAAAGGTACGCCCACGTCGGTGGCCGACGTGGAGGCTGACCTGGGAACCACTCACGATGGGCCAAAACCTTGGGACGGCCAACTGGTAGACGAGCCCACATTCACAACTGAAGCAGGTACACGCATCCACCAAGTGACGCTATGGACGAAGTCCGCCGACACCCCTTGCACAGCTGCCGGTAAAGAAAACCCAAGACTGTAGAGCCCTAGCTGTACTGACCCACCTGGTCCTAGTCACTGAGGCAGTGGACCCACATCCACGATGCAGTGTCACCCATGGCATCAGGTAAGAGAACGCAGGCAAATAGGTGTAGGATCTACGTCCTGCAGTAGTACCCAACTGTCTCCTCATCTGCCTCCTCGGGGCACTATGCGAACTCTTGCCGGAGCCAGGGGATTAGAACTCCAGAAGTGCGAGCCCCTTGCTCGCCAACCTCACGCCCAAGGAAGGCCTCTACTCGTGCTCTCCAGCCTTCTGACCTGCACTGCCCGATGACTGCGTTGCCGTGAATCCTCAGGCCTAGCATCTTCTAATAGTCTTGGAGCGTGACTGTCATCTCTCCGAAAGGTAGGTGGAAGCTGCGAGTCTCTGGCCGCCACCTACATTTTAGACAAAGCAAGATTACATGTCAAAAAGGCAAGCGCATGAACAAATGGCCATGAATGGAGGCAATGATTGAAGATAATACCTATCAACCAACGCAGTTATGGCTACTGAGTTGAACTTGGGCAACCCACGACGAACCTAAAAAGAGATGACATCCAGGCCAGCTCTTTGCAGGAAAGGTGTGTACCTGTCGTCGTATTGCATGTCCAAGAACCCATTGTGGGTTCTAGGACGAAGGAGTGGAAGGTCCTCCATGGAATGAAACATAGTCTCCTGTTACTTCATGAACACATGTACGCTCACAAAAATTTGAACAAAACATATAGCTTATTACCTGCCCCTCCGCTATGAGACATCCTCGGTGGGTCGCCTCGTACGTCGGGTCGAGCAGGTGGAATTGCGCTATCCTACAAAAAAAAGTCAATGAATTAGAAATTCAATATACAATGAAACATGAACTTAGAAATGTACAAGTAATTGACACAATTACATGCATAAATTAAGACATGCATAATTAATTAAATGAATATGACAAATATGAAATAATGAAAACAACCAATAGTCACACCTCACTAATCTGCCAATGGCAACTGCGTGAATTGTGGCCAAGTCTACCACACTTGCCGCACTCGTACTTCTCGGGGTCAGTAAGAAATGGGGTTCCTCTCCCACGCCTCGTTCTTCTGGGTATCTGATCCATAACCATCCTATGCCTCATCCTCTTCCTTGATCCACGCTTATTCCAATGGTAAGCTGGATCCGCAATGTACTTTGGCCCATCATATGGAGGCCACTCTCCAGAGTCCAAGAAAGGCACAAAGCGGGTGCTCCATGTGTGCACAAGCGTGTTGTTATTGAACTCATGAGGTATCCTGCTCTCGATATTATAGTTGCGATGCCTAGCTGCTGCCACCAAATGGGAACATAGAAAGTGGTACTGGTTGGTTTACTACAAGTGCATTTGAAATCTTGGAGGATAACCACATGCATCCTCGACTCTCGGACCTTGCCGTCGGACATTGTACTGCTCCTATGCTCGACCTGATAAGTCCCTGTGGCATGGTCAAAGCATGTAACCTCATGTGTGCCAGCCCTTTCATTTGCCTTCTCTAGGTATGCCTTTGGTTTCGGAGCCCATATCTCTCCATCACTCTGCAACTTCAATGCATGGGTGTGTCTATCGTTGAACCAGACAACAAGCTTGTAGAAGGTGAATTGAATGATTGCATTCACGGGCATACCACGTATCCCCAATAGCAACTTATTGAATGACTCTGCCATGTTACTACACTGAAACTCATACCTCCATCCACCGACGTCGTGAGCTCTTGTCCATTTCTCCAAATCCCTCATCAAACCTGTGAGCCATTGTCTACCTTCTGCATTTGATGCGGTTCTGACCAGCTCCAACTTTTTCTAAAAGTACTTGTCCTCAAGCTATCGAGCAGCCTCCTGGAACAGATCAAAGTTATCCTTCACACCATCCTTTCGGAGTAGATTCTCGGCAAGGTGACGAGCACACCAACGATGGTGCAAAGGTGCATACCCCTCTATCTGCTCTCGCACAATATTAAGTATGCACTAGTGCCTATCAAATATGGCGCCAACCTCCCAGCCAGGGCCAACCACATGTATCCGGACTAGCCTCAAGAACCATCCCCAAGTGTCATTGTTCTCCTTCTCAACCAAAGCAAATGCCAAAGGAACCAACTTGTTGTTCGCGTCATAGAATATGGCTATAAGAAGTGTGCCCTGGTATTTGCCAATCAAGAACGTATCGTCAATGGAGAAGGCGGGATGACAATACCTAAGGGCCTCGACACACTGAGAAAAGCACCAGAAAGCACGGAAGAATATCTGCCTCCCGTCCTACCATGCATTTGGTTTTGGGATATACTTATAATGCATGCCTAGATAAACCGCTTTGATTGCATTGAAAAGTACTGGCAGCTGCTCGTACCCATCCTCCCAGTCCCCATATATCATCTTCCACGCAAGCTGCTTAGCCCTCCAAGCTTTATCATAATTTATCACATAACCTCCATACAACGCCTCAACGGTCCTGATAATTGTCCTAACCTTTATGTTGGGTTCTCCCTGCAATATTCCCATCAACCGCTTGGCAATGAGGGTAGATGTCAACTGTCGATGCTTCAGTGTCAGCTCATGGTCAGCACAATTGTGTGGCCCGACAACTTTTGTGATCTTCCACTTTTCGGTGACCTTTTGCTTCCTTGCACAAACCCTCCATGGGCAGCGTTCCTTGTCACACACAACTGTGTAATGGCGCTCCGCATATGAATGCAAGACCTTGTAAGGTCTCTTTCGTATCACTGCAAACACCTGCAACCACCTCTTCAATGCAGGGAGGTCCTTGAATACCCTCCCATTCTCAATTACCATGTTAGGGCTGGCCTTAGGAGCTTCTCGGAGCTCATCATCACGTCCTTCTGCACACGCCTGATCGAAATGAGCAAGATCGCTGAACTCGTGAAATCTTGGATCACGGCGGCCAGGAAAGATACGCCTCAGCATCTTAACATCACTCTCTGTCAGCTCTCCAATAGGGCGATCATCATCAGAATCAAGAGCCCTTGCCATCTCATATGGCTCCGAATCATTCATAATTTCAACACTATTGGAGCCACGAAATCCATCTCCACAATGCAGTTGCGCATCAACAGGGGGCACATCCACATTCTCAGGAATGTCTCATGCAACATAAGTAGAGAAATGAGGAAAGAATGAAAGAAATGGATGTAAGGAAGGGGGTAAGCTCCCAATAACCATATGGTTAAGACACTTACTCGGATGATTCTGTGTCAAAGGGATCCCATGAGGAGGATCTGCCACAACAACATGAGTCTGACAAGCATCTCCAACTACCTCATTGAGGGCAGATTGAGCATCGGGAACCGTAGGTGCAACCTTCACATCCATATCAGGTTCCGAGATGGGAGGGTCGATGTGTGTCTGCTGACCCATTGGTGGGGAAAACCCATTAGGGATGGGATCAACTAACACCTGATGCACAACCGCGTCCAAACATTGCAGCTGGCTCTTCATAGCCGATCTCACATAGTTCTCCCACTGATCCGCACACCCAATTGGGATCATTCGCCTGAGGATGTTGGGAGGAGAACCTAGGTGCAGTACACCCTCAACACACCCTCAACTACAATGCCATCATCATCATCTCTAAGGCAATACAGCTCCTCCCGAGCCCTTGCAACCATCTCACTAAATGAAGGCCTATCATTGAATAGCACAGGCGCGCTATGCATGTCAACAAACTCAATATATCCATAGCGATCGTATTCAACGGTGCCTCCATGATATATGGTCACTAGGTTGTCCATCTAGTTCAAACACATAACGAAACACATGTCCTTTAGTCCAAATTAAACGATAGATAGTACCTAACAAGTATTTTCTAACTACAAACTAAGTAAATAAGATAATAACTACGCACGCGCACGTGTGTATGTATATGTATATATATATATATATATATATATATATATATATATATATATATATATATATATATATATATATATATATATATATATATATATACTCACTAAATAGCTAGATCATATTTAGTTAACTAAATATATAACTACCTATCTAACTATATGTATGTACCTATGTATCTATGTTTCTATCTATCTACATATCTATCTCACTGGATCACTAACTAAATCAACTACCTGAGTCATCACATTAACTAGTAAATAACAAATGCTAAAACTACTACACTACAATCAAAGCTAACTAAGTACGTACATTGCATATTCACAATTTTTACCTGTCCGACGACAGAGTCGCAGCGGACGCTGGGCGTGGGTGAGGCCGACGAGCCGGGCCGGTGGTGGCTTGGCCGGGTGCTGTAGGGGCTGGGGCCGGCGGTGGCGCGTGATGGCCGACGCTCCGCGCGGCGAGGCCGGCACGACGGGCGGTGGCGCGTACACGGCGCATCACGTCCACGCACAAAGCGAACACTGGCCGGTGTGTGTGGCAAGGGCGGTGAGTGGCATGATGGCGCCGGGCTTGGCGCCGGTAGGCTGGCGTAGCGGCAGTGACTTGGCGCTGAAGAGGGGCCATGCAGGTGTGTGGTGTGCGCGCCAGTGGTGTGTGTGTCATGGCCTGTGATGGCAGCCTGTGAAGGGCGGAGGGCGAGGGGAGGGCGCGCTGGCCTTGGAGGGGCATAGCGGTGATGACGGCAGGCAATGGTGGAGGAGAGGGCACGGGCGGGGGGAAGGGCGGCCGAGCTTGGGCGGGCGCTGGCGGTGCGAGAGAGAGAGGGAGAGCAAGAGAGAAAGGAAAGGAGGGCCCATACGTAAGACAGGCTTGGCGCTAGTAAGCACGGCGTCGAGCTCGGCGTCAAGATCTATGGCGCCGAGCTACTTGCCATGTCACCGCCATGTCTGCGTCGAGCCCAAGAGCTCAGCGCCAGCAACGATGGCGCCGTTACGTGTAAGCTCGGGCTGGCGCCAAGCTAAGGGTCTAGATTTTAAAATCTTACCTCAAGGATATATTTATGAAAAAATTTCAAAAAAAAAGACTAAAAAAATAAAAAAAAATCGGCCAGCCCGTCTCGCAGGGACCGTTCCGCTTGCTTGGATGGAGGACGCCGGTGTGCAGAGCAAGGACGACGCCAGCCGCAGTAAGTAGCAGCACTGGGTGAACGGCCGTGTGCGCGGGCGGCCAGGCAGGGCGCCGCCACGCGGTGGGGCGGGGCGGGGCGGGGCGCTCGCGCTGCCGTGTCGAGGACGGCCCGCGCGTCCGCGGGTGGCGGCGAGGCTCAGGGGTCGGGGCTGGAGTGGTCTCGGGGGAGCCATGCGCGGCCGGCGGCGAGGTCGCGACGGAAACAGAAGCGAGGTCCGCCGCAACAGTTTTCATGCTCTCCATGTCCATGTCCGCCGCCGGTGGCGCGGCGCCATGCGGCAGGAGCAAGTTCGTCGTACACGTTCATGCAGATGTCATTTTGCGTGCCCATGTCAATATGGTCCCCGGCGGCGATCGCGTCACCTCCGGTCGCTTCCACGTCGGCGGGCGGCACTGACGTCGCCAAGGGCTCGGACTCCATCTCCCTCCACCTCCGGCTCTATGCCACTGGCAACGGCAGCTGTCGCGTGCGGGCGCACTCCAAGTTCAGTCCCGTCTTTGCCGGCGTCGGCAAAGGACGGATGCTACGACCATGGGCGGGTACGATCTCGTAGGCACGACGACGCGGCTGCGGCCCGGGAGGCGGGAGCCGATCTTGACTCCGGCGCCAACAAAGCATGCACATGGCTCGCGTACGGGTTTCCTTCCTTCGTCAAACTAGGCATGCACAAGATACAGGGTTATGTACGTGAACCCCCCCTGCACATGCTAGCTTGCATCTTTTCTTCGTGCGTGTACACGTACAAAAATTCTTTTTTCGGCCTTTGCTAGCACAAATGATCTACGGCTAATAAACCAACTAGCTTATAATCCTTGTATATTAGCACTGAGGGTCAGTGGCACTAGAGGAACGATGAACTTTTGCATGGCGTTCAGACTTGAGGGCATTTTAGACTTTTCTCACCGCGGTTTGACACTGTTAAAGGTAAAAGTGGACATAATGGCTTTAGCGACAAAAAAAAGTTTAGGTAAGTGGCACCTAGGTGTGCTCAAACTTTTTAGTGGCTTATAGGTAAGGACCATCTTTTTTAATTAATGGTATACATGTAAAACCCTCTTTTTTAATAGAGTTAATATAGCATTTTCTCTTTTAGGTAAATATTGTCTTGTTGATTATAGCTATCCTAATAGAGAGAGAGAGAGAGAGAGAGAGAGAGAGTTACCTAGCTTCATATACAAATTAAAGGAGATACATGCCATGTACTGGAATTTCAACGATGCCGTAGTCCTACCTTTATTAAAATGGACATGTATAACTTCTTCTAGTGATCGATCATTCAGTGTTTCGAAGATGAAATTGGTGATATTATGGAACCTCCCAAGTTATCCTATTAATAAGCAAAGAAAAATAACCATTGCATGCATTGATCTCCATAATTTCATTGAAGATAGTGCATTAAGAGATAGAGATTTGATAATTGTCATCAATATGAAAATTACATGACCGAGGCATCTTCATCCCAGGAGATGTTGGCAATGAAGTAGGATATGAAACTCCTGACATGGATTTGTTTCGTGATAGTATTGCTAATGCTTTTTGTTTGCTATGACGAAGTAGTTTTGATGTATTATTTGTAAGGGCAAAATTATGATAACACAATGTATCTTATCAGGCCAGTTTTTTTTATGAAGAAATAAGGACATAATAAGTAGGGCAAATAATGATCTAAAATGGATAAAAGTAATAACTAGATATACAAAGATGGGGGTACTATGAACAACGCGCAACTAGAGACAACTATCCAGCCCTCCGACAATTCAGGACGCTAAACAACCCTAGATATTTACAATCTCAGCTATTGCAATCCTGTTTTTATTTAGAATATATAATCGGCAAGCTGCTTTTCACGGTCCAAAGTGAAAACAAACAGGGCTAATTGTTTAGGTCAAATCTTTCCTGACTCTACATTTTTCTTTTTTCTTTTTTTAAATGTAAACTAGCAGGACCTGCTGTTTATTAAAAAGAATAGGGGAAGTAACAAGGCCTAGGCCAAAGGAGAATAACCAACAAACTGCACTACATAACTACAAGGAGGAGAAGAAAACACATATCAAACATTACATTTGCTCCTACAGTGCACTAGGTGCGGGCCGTAAAGCAAGCACTTAGATTAATACAAAGTCATAATATGTTGACTTGTGAATAAATATTAAAGTTACTTCACTGGGGAAAAAATATCTTGATTATGTAGAAGCCCCCGAATTTCCTTCAGCTACTTGATAGATCTTTAATAAGCTTCATCTCACTTCAATTGCGCAGATACCTGTTGGCCTGCAGTAAAAAAACGCCATACTCAACAAATCAACGATAAAGAGGCGAACGAAAAACAAACAACCAAGGATCCATCCAAATATGCTTCTGTACGTTTGTGCACTATCTTTCCTTACAAACACCAAACCTCTGATATAATTTCAGATAACACCGCACTAGTAAAAAAAAGGGCTTCTATTCCTGGCTGCCAACCTCCTTTATTCCCGGTTACGCAGCCGGGAATAGGAGTTCGGGAATAAAGGGTTAGTAGCCGGGAATAGAAGTGGACCTTTAGTACCAGTTGGTGATACCAACCGGGACTAAAAAGGTAGCCACGCCAGCGCCTGGGCTGGCCCCTTTATTCCCGATTGGTATTACCAACCGGGACTAAAGGGTCTTTTTTTTTCTTTTCCTGCTTAGTTCAATTGATGATTCTTTTTTGTTTTAATTTGGTTTTCGAATACGCATTATTCGCTACAAAGTAATATACGTATACGCACACATACTGTAAAGTTTTCGCTCGATCAATGCACGCAAGCAACACAAGTAAAAGTAAACTAAAACATAATATTACATTTCATCGTCACATGTAAAGTTTGCATTAATTGTACATTTTATCATCACATGTTCTTTGGATCAATATGAAATTTGGCTTTCATCATCACATATTTGGGTCATAGTAAAACTCACCGCCGGGAGTTAAGACCTGATCATTCAGAAATCCACATATTGTCTCTTGGATTGCTTTGAGATGGTGTGTGTCTAGGGTTTTTTCCTTCAACCAACGAGTCTTCAATTGGAGATATGAGATAAAGAAAAAGTATATTAGTATATATATATATGTATCAAGAATAATGATAAATAAATTGTATCTATCACGAATATATATATATAAATATATGTATGAAGAATATATATATATATATGTGTACACTTACCCTTTTTTCCTCTAGACTAGTTCTTTTTGAGCACACTCTCATGAACTCGCAAACATAGTATCCACAGAGATTGGTCCCCTGGGGCTGCCGCAGAACCAACTTTACCAGAAAAAGATTCAACATCATCCGAGCATAGCGAAATTGAACGAAGGTAGGTATATAGTACTTACTTTGTATAGCACTACTTTCAGTGGCACTTTGGGTTACATATGGTGTTCCTGACAGACCTTTTCCCAACAACTACCAAATAACATAAAAAATATTTGGACCATTAATTTGCATGCAGAGAGACTGGAATAGTTTTGCTAGTGAGACTGCAATTACCTCTGAATAATATCTATCATCTCTTGGAACTCTTTTTGTTCTTTTCTCATCGAGTCCCAGATGCCTAGAAGACCTTTCTCCAGATCGAGTTCCATCAATATCTAGTGTTCACTGCCATGTCCATTAACACTCATTAATTAGCTAACATGTACAGTGAACATATATATATGGATACACGATCGTCGATATTATGAACACTTACCTAAAGTTATAGGGGAAGAGTATACATTTCTTGTCACGTTGCTTCTCTAAGAACATCTTGATATTGGCCTCCGTTTCTGCTTTCCATGTTGGTTGGGGTTTAGGGTTTTTTTAATACGATATGTGGATCAATGAAACCAATATCAGTACACCCTCTCTTTTTGCACTCTCCCATCTCAAACCTGCATCATATATATAGAGTGAGGATAATAAACACAGACATGTACGTACGTAGCGACTTATTATTAATTAGTAGAAAGAATCACTTACAGACAATAGCAGCTGATGAGAGTCTTGTCGAGAGAGTTCCGGTGGAGTAGTTGGTGTAATTCAGCTAACTCAATGTACATAACGTCATCGCCACGGAACCAATGGTCGTCTTTGATTCTGACAGAAATATAGAACTCTTTCCGGTGACACGCGTCGAGGTACAAGGTGTTTAGCTTGAACAATTGTGTACCTAGTTCATTGATGGTCTTAGGATTCCATAGACTCCTACCATGCTCATATTTCTGCCATTCATCCGCTACCGGCGCACTTTCGAAGAGGAAATCGCCAAGGTCGATACCTCTCATAGCATAAAAGTTAGCAAGTTCCGCCATATCCACTTCTTTATCAGCAGGTATTTCCATCATATCCAGCATATCTATGTTTGAACCATATTCATTAGCAATAACTAGAGGAGGGACTGATTGCAATTCTTGTTCTCCGAGTTGTGCAACAGTTTTCCCTGCTTTAGCAGCTTTCTTGATTATCTTGCTAAGAGTGCGATCAAAGTCTGATGGTGGCGAGGGCTTACGAGCTTGCCGCCTCTTTTTCTGCTCAGCCTCCACCATCCGCCTTAGTTTCGTTGGAGGTAGGTGGAACTGCTTCTGCTCCTGCTGCTTCCTCTTCCCTATGCCTGAGAAGAATGCTTCGACGGTTTTTTAACTGCGTCATCTAACTCCTCTTTACTCATTTCACCAAGCAATTTCTGTGGAATTGGCCTTGGTTTCATGGGGGCCTTCTTGGTCGTCTTCGCCGGCGGGGCAGATGGCTTATTTGTTTGCAGTCGTCTTCCCTGGTTCATGGGAGGAGGTGGGGGAACAGGCGTTGGAGACCTTCGAGGCGGCATTAGGGAACGCCTTGGAGGCGGTGGCGGCGGCGGTGGAGACCGTCTTGGAGATGGTGGGGATGCAGCCGTGTCTTGTACCCCATCGTAACCACCGCCCGGAGCACTATGCTGGTCTGGTGATTGTACTATTGGACTTAGGTTGGGGGAGGCCCTGCTATGTGCGTACAGAAGACAATAAGTCAATTGTTATTTAAGAGGCAATATAAAATTAATAAAATAATTGTTTCGTTCACTTTCATCCGTACCTATTGTGCGGCAACGGCTTCCCGGGAATATTGATGTAGCGCTTGCGCCATGCAATGAATGACTTCTCTGCTTCTCCCACGGTCTTCTCCCCATCACCTCCATGAATGTCAAGAGGCACATCACTAAAACCTTCAATAGCTTTATCCACCGAGATGGTAGCATATCCAGCTGGTACTACTGCCCCATGGATTATTGGTGTCTTGGTACGGTCGATAGGGTTTACAACACCAATAGCCACCTTCACCGTGCCATTATCTTTTGGAATGTGCAGCTCACATGATGTAAAAGGTTCAATGACATCATCCACGGGGAAGCGCAGCTCTGCATCTTTTATGGCATCAAGCAGCTCCGTAGAAGCACAACTACTTCTCAACTGATCAGAGCTAATGTTGATTCCTGGAGCTGTTGTAATCCCGTGGGCACTCAATTGTATTTGCACTTGCCTTGCGACTTCCTCTTGCATTTTCGCTTGCATTTGTTTTTCTCGCCTTTGTGATTCAAGCACCGCTTCCCGTGACTCAATAACATATTGCTGCAAGATGCGGATCCTCTCTGCCTCCTCATCCTTCCGTCTCTAGCGGCTTCTGTACGAATCGATCCATTCAGGGAAACCTTGCACCCACGGAACGGCCCCTTTGCCTCTAGTTCGTCCACAATGCTCAGCAGTCCTGATGGAATATGTCAGTTCATCTTTCTCTCTGTTGAGCCGGAATAGTCTACTATCTCTAGCTTTTAGAATTTGAATCAACCTTTCTGTTGCTCTTTCGAGTTTTGTGCCATGGACGAGCTTCCCAGTGACTGGGTCCAATCCTCCCCCATGACCTAAAAACCAACACTTTGTGCGTTTAGGCCACGGTGTTGATTCAGGTACGACCCCCTTGGCAATAAGGTCTGCTTCCATTTTTTGCCACTTGGGAACGGAAGTCGCGTAGCCACCTGATCCCATGTTATGGTGGTATTGCTTTTGTCTGGAATTCTCTTGGTTCCTTCTCGCCCGTTCCGCACCCTCTTCTGATGTCTTGTACTGTACAAATTCCTCCCAGTAGGGCCTTGCCTTCGCGATTGGGCCCTTATCGTTCCAATTTGGAGTCTTGTTCTTCTTGACGTATGATTTGTACAGCTGCTTCTTCCAAGATTGGAATTGGGTGGCCATCTTCTTCATTGTCCAGTGCCTAACTCGCTCCGTCAACCTTTTGTCGGTGATGTCTTCATGATAATCATCTGTTTGGAGCGTGAAATGTGCAAGAACATCTTGCCAAATCAGCTCCTTCTCCTTATCAGAGACATAACTAATATGAGGAGCATTGTTATTTTTTTCCATTCACGGGCATTGATCGGGAGCTTGTCCCTTACAAGGTACCCACAGTGGTACACGAATTTCTGTGCATATTGTCCTAGTGGTTCGCCTGTAGCCACGTTGAATTCTGAGATGATGTAGCGTCCTTCCAACGGCTTTTTGGCCCCTCGAACATTCTTTGTGTTCCCCGTCGTCGTCGTCGATCCAGACGGCTATGTACGCATAGAAACATAAAAAGTATTATAAAACGAAGGTCGATCCAGTGGGCTACATGTATGCATAATAAATAAACGAGAGCTAGATATTGAGAAATATATACCTCGCCGGAATTATCTTCATGAACAACTTCCTCAACAATATGATCGAGATTCAAGTATTGACTCCCGTCGTCTTCCTGCTGGTCATTATCAACATCGGCACAATGTTCAGTGCCGGCGTTGATAATATCCATCATTTCCGTCTCTAGGTCATCGTCTCTCGAGTCGGCCATAGAGAGCCTAACGGGTTTCATAGACGTTTCATACACATTTCGGGGCGGTGGTGCCTGCGCAGGGTGGCCGGCCAGCGTCGGTGGCCGGGGAGGGTTTAGGGTGGTTTAGTGTGGTTTAGGGTTTAGGGTTTGGGGTGGTTTAGGGTTTAGGGTGGTTTAGGGTTTAGGGTATAGGCCACATGGTATCAGAATATAACACAATTGATTTTTTTCCTAAGGAAAAATTATACATGTATACATTAATTGATATATATATACACACATTAATTTCATACATATATACATTAATTAATATATATATACACATTTCATACATACATAATTTCATACATATATACATTAATTGATATATATATACACATTTCATACATATATAATTTCATACATATATACATTAATACACATTTCATCAATATAATTCATAAATATAATCAATACAATAAATATAATATATATATATATATATACCGGCGGTTTAGAATTAATGGAGTGTTGGCGACGGGCGGTGGTGGACAGCGGCGCTGGATCGAGGCACGAGGGCTCCTGGCCGGGCGCGGCATCGTCGGGGCTACTCCGTCGAGGTGTGGGTGGGCGTCGGGATGCCCTCCGGTGAGGAAGAAGGCGTGGTGGCATGGCGGCGGCGTGGCATGGCGCGCGCGCGGCGTCGAGGGCAGCCAGGGGCTCCTCCTTGAGGGGCGCAGCGTCGGGGGTGGCAGGGAAGACAAAATCTCGACGGCGACGTGGTGCGCGCGCGGCATCGGGGGCGGCCGGGGGCTCTTCGATGAGGGGCGTGGCGTCGGGGCTACTCCGGCGAGGTGGGCGAGCCTCGGGGTGCCCTCCGGTGAGGAAGCAGGCGGCGTCGGGGGTGGCCAGGGAGGCGAATCGGCGGCGGCGGAGCTCTGGGGACGCGCTGAAGACGAAGACGATCGATGAGGAGGAAGAGAGAAGGGAGGCGGCGGTATATAGGAGAGGGACCTTTAGTCCCGGCTCCATGCACCGTCCGGGACTAAAGCACCTTTAGTCCCGGCTCCTGCCACCAGCCGGGACTAAAGGGGGGACCTTTAGTCCTGGCTGTTGGAAGGAGCCGGGACTAAAGAATTTATTGGCGGGCCACCAAATGCAGCCCACCTTTAGTCCCAGCTGGTGGCAGGAGCCGGTACTAAAGGTGGGCTACATTTTCATTTTCCGCCAACTTTTAAGCAGATCAGTTTATTTTATATATGTTTTGTATTTAAATGCTTAAGTCTTATTATTTGTGCAGTAAATTCAATACTAGGCATAAAATTTTTTAGAAAAAGTAATAAACTTTATTTTCATTTACTGCACACAAAAAAAATATGTGACCTAAATTATTATGTTTTTTATTATAAATGTTGAACATAATGCAACTAATACTCACTATTTTCGTTAATGCAAAAATGTAGACTTTAATTGAAATTATTAAATTTATTGGTTTTCGACAGGAAATTAGTTTTCACGTAATTGTAACGTAAATCTTTAGGTTCTTCATTAATCATTGTATAATTAATCGGTGAGTTCGGGCGGAAATTCAATTAAAGTTAAAAAAGTACCAAACCACCTCAGAAAAAAATCTCAAACTTGGTGGTGGCTACACACAGGGCATTTGTAGTCTTGAGAAAAAGTTTGAAATCAATCCGACACTGGAAAGCAAATGGACTTCAGAGTCTCAGAGAACCTAGGTGTATAGATAGGGTTCGACGAAAGGTTCTATATACCTCTGTGAAGCACGTCGACTCCGCCTATGTTGAAATGGCTTGAAATTTTTTTGGCAGTCATTTACACCCAAAATATGACCTACACAAGATCTTAGATTTTTCTGATAATTATTTTTATTATTACATTTTTCTTTGTGCCGCGTGAGACGAAATACGGTGAATTATATATTGAAAACAATATAATTTTGCATCAACCTCCACAAATATTTGTCTCCTAGGGCACAAGAGACCATTTGGCAAAGTTTGGCACCATTCCGGATCTTTTCGGGGGTGGACTCAGTTCAACGTATAATTAATTGGTGAAGTCACGTGGAAATTCAATTAAAGTGAAAAAATTATCAAACCAATTCAGAAAAATCTCAAACTTGGTGGTGGCTTCACACTGGGCATTTGAAACCCTGATAAAAATTATGAGATCAATCAGGCACTAGAAAGCACATGGACTAGAAAATTCAAAGTATAGTTAACAAAAGAATATAATCAATTAAAGGGTCTTTTCTCTTGTTAAATAAATATTTGGGTGCTTTCTTGTCGAGAAAGTGACTTAGTTCAGATGGCTAGCTAGTGCGCTGCGGTTTGGACCTTGGCTATGAGGTCGTGGGTTCAATGCCTGGGTGCCCCATTTTTTTGTCCAGCACGACTATATTATTTTATCAAGAAAGATTTTATCTCGGTTATAGCCCAGAGCCGGGACTAAAGGTCATCCTTTAGTCCCGGCTGGAGCCTCAAGCCGGGAGTAAAGATTTATTCCCGGTTGGAGGGTCCAGCGAACCTTTAGTCCCGGCTCTGGGCTATAACCGGGACTAATTGTTGTCTGTCGTCGCCACACACTTGGGGCAGGAACTTTGTATCCTTGTTTGAGGATACAACCGGGACTAATAGTCCCTTTAGTCCCGAACACAAAAATACCGGGACTAAAGGCAAAAATAGAGGCGGGATGAAAGGTCTGTTTTCTAGTAGTGCCGATTATAATTAAATTAAGGAGTAGATTACCTGTCTGAATCGCCACCTCTGGAGGCAGAGCCAGTGATCTCAGACATCCCAATTTCTCTGATACGCATCAATTTCTTCCAGAATCTGAAAGGGAGGGGAAAAGAACAGTATCAAAGCACAGTATGACATCTACCTTCAGTTCTTCACTCTTTTTGATCAAGTACTATACTATTGTTACCAACAAAACCACAATACCTTCGGCCACTTTGTGTAAAAGAACCAAACCCAACCGAGCACTATTGAGCAGAGGCCTATGATTCCGATGAGCCATAAAACCAAGTCGGAGGCATTTGCAAAAGCCCGCAGTAGGATACAAAATAGTGCATAAAGGAATGCCAGCACTAAAAGCATCAGCCATTTAAGGATTCCATGCTCACAGCCGTCAATGGACCCCCTCTCTTTCAAGTATGAAGCATGGATTAACAGAATGAAATTGCTTAGTGATGCTATGAAGATTCCTATGAATATGGCCATCCAAATTCCTTCGACGCTCCCTTGCGGCTTTTGGGCGAGCAAGTATGCATACGAGAGAAAGATACCACCACTGGTTCCAAACAGCTTTTCCACCATAGTGTAGTAAGAACCCAGTAAACCTTGTAGTAAGATAAACAAGACTTAACTAATTGGAGATAAAGTCAGCATAAATGAATTCTAAAGCGATTCGCATGAACATTACTGTTGCAAAGATATATCTAAATAACCCAGATATGAGTAACCGGCTGGACTCCTTTGAGTACGCCCACTAACAAGTCCATGACTGATGGATCCCAAAGATCTTACGTTCACTGGCCTGGTCCTAGGTTCCCGAGCTATAAGAAAGGGGCCATGGTACCTAATCAATTAGCGTTAATATCGTGATTAGCCACCCTAATAGCCTATCAGTCAAGATAAGCTCGGTGATCCCTTGAAGACCAGGAGCCAGCCGCCGGCCACCCTTGTGCCGGTGTCCTCACCACCGATGGCCATTGTAGGGGAGTTTGCCGCCATGCCTGACGTTCGAGCAGGCACGGGGAAGAGATACCTAGGAGTTTGACGCCATGCCTGACTTCCGATCTAAAGGTATGTACTAAGAACAGCGAAGTCTCAAATGTCTAAGATACCTAGGTGTTCTACCACAGAGTTAAGGGGTTAAGATCATGTGTCTAAGGCTCATAAGTTCTAACAATTGGTATCAGTGTTGCCACCCCATCTCTCTTAGGACCCTAGATTTAGCATCGATCTGTTAAAGTTTTAAGCGATTAAGAGCTCTAGGGTTTAAGTTTTAGCACATAAAAGAAGGACAAATGAGCATAGAAAAGACTAAGATAACCTATAGTTAAAGTAACCTCATGAAGTGGACTTTATATTGACTTCGAAATGTTATACTGTTGTTTGGTTCACATTTTGAGGGGGATAGATGTAGAGTTTTACAATAATCCACTTCATTAAGTGTATTAAGTTTCATGTGATGGAATGACAAAATTAAGTTCAATAAGTTAAGGGTAAGTTAATCTCTTTTGACATCCATTCATTCTACAGAATAAGAAATTCCTAATAGAGTCAAAACAATGGACCATTATGGGTCCACATAACCTAAAGAGACTTTAAAGGGAAATGATAAAAGCTATCCATAATGAAATAACAAGTTCATTAGAGGCTCTTGTCTGCCATTGGTTTCATAATCACAATAAGATAAGATAAGCAGAGGTATAAAGTTAATTATTTTATTGACTATAAGTAAAACAATAGAGATATTACATAAGTTTATCTTGGTGATATTTCTTATACTTATTTGTTTAGTAAGACTAAGATTCATCACGATAGGTCCAGAAAAGGGAGTATTTGAAATTATTTTATAAGTTCAAAGATAAGTCATACTCCAATATAAGGGCGATAATTTTTCTTCATTAGATATACGTTGACATAAGCATTATATATAAGTATTATAATTAAGTCATAAGTATTATAATTAAGTTACGAGTATAAAGACTAAACTAATACACACCCTTAAAGCTTATGACCGGGATTCTTGGCAAACTTTATGGACCCCTGGAAAGTTATAACATATTCTTGCTTTTATGCATATAAAGTATAACATGTTCATGAATAAGAAGTCTAGTAACCACTAAGTTATAGGTTGATATGACATTAATCTTCTTTTTGCAAGATGTGTTGGGAAGAGCCAGTGGAATGGCTCCAACCTATCTTTAAAGTATAGCTTCTAATATGAAACTAAGCTATAGCATGTTTAATTAATATAATTTGAGTTCATCTTAGTTTATTAAGAATAAAGTTATTACTATTATATGTAACGTTTAGCATAAGATATTCATCCTGGAATATGTTGTACGTAAGAAGTGCAGCTTCTTTTGGTTCAAGTAACATGCCATGTGGTTTTGCCAAACCAAAGATAGTGTGAAAGATCAACCCTGAATCAAAGTTAATCATATAAGTTTAAGATGTTGGTGCTCTTTAAGTAAGTTTAAAGTTTTAAGTGTTTAAGTTCTAAGTGGTGAGCACCATATTCAATTTAAGTTTTCCCACCATAGGTCTACCTTAAGTTGTCGGCATTAAGTTTATTGGTAGCCTACCATATGGGATAAGATTGAGATCTCAAAATTGTGATTTTGGAAGTATAAATAATTCTTTATATATGCACAAAAGTATAAGTGAAAACAAACTTCACAATAGGACCATAAAGTGGCCATCATAAGACTAGGAATGAACTATTTCTGAGATATGAATGGTACGCTATAGTGATTGGGTTCATCAGTGCTTAATTGACTGTTGCAATCATTTTATCTTGGTGTATTGTTCCGTCGAAGAGTGGTTTTAAGACACATAATGTTATGTCCCCATAAGTTCTTTTTTAATAAGTGTAAGTAATTGTTATATTTGATGTAGAGTGGTCTACTAGAGATGCTTGATCTAATGGTGCTTAACTGGCTGTTATGATTTTTCATTTTAGTATATTGTTCTATTGAGAATAGAACTAATAATAATAAAATTACTAAGCCATTCGATCAAGGTGGAGAATATTGGAGTGATCTCGGCTTAGTCAAATGACTACCAAGTCATTAGGGGCTTAAGGACCCACTAACAAGTCCATGACTGATGGACCCCACAGATCTCACGTTCACTGGCCTAGTCCCAGGGTTCCCAAGCTATAAGAAAGGGGTCACGGTACCTAATCAATTAGCGATAATACTGCAATTAGACACTGTGGGGGTATGGCCCCCAAGACGTGGGCCGCACCATCGGAGGTGGCCCGGCCCACAAGATCAAGGCGTGCACGGCGCTGCTCGGCGTGCACCGCAAGACATTGTATAGTACCAAATAGGATACTTTACTTGTAACCCTGCCCCTCCAGAGTATATAAGGAGAGGCAGGGGTCCTCTACTCGACATCATGTATTCAATACAATACACCAAAGACACAGGACGTAGGGTATTACGTCGATCAGACGGCCTGAACCTAGGGGTCCTCTACTCGACATCATGTATTCAATACAATACACCAAAGACACAGGACGTAGGGTATTACGTCGATCAGACGGCCCGAACCTGTCTAAATCGCTGTCTCTGCGCCTTGTGTCACCATCTGGTTCCTGATTACGCGCATCCCCACCGATAAATCTACCATCGCGGGATACCCCTCGGTGGACTGCCGAGCATATTCTGTCGACAGTTGGCGCGCCAGGTAGGGGTGTGCGCTTGATCCATGGCGAGCCAGATGGATCTCAAATCAACAACGCGTTCTCGTCGTCAATCTCGTGGAGATCCATGCCGGTCGACGACGACGACTCATCGCTGCTACACCAGCCCCTGCGATAGCAGATCCGATCTCGGAACCACCTCTGAGGTCGCCTTCACCAACAACTCACCGCCCACCAGGTGTTCGCCGTCAACGGCGACCAGACAACGCCATACGCCGTCGACCAGACGCTCCATCTAAAGCTAAGTAACGTTTTAGTATTCTTCTAAATATTCTCCAATCTTCGTATATCGTCATAATGTTTCTCCAAGCTGTTTTCTCCATATTTGCTCTCTAAACGATTTTTCGAACCCTCGAATAGTCCTGTTGATGCTCGGACGCCTCCAGAGACGGCCCTGTCTCTGGCTCCTCCCTACACGTGCTACGGGCTCCGCGCTCTGCGTTATGGGTGGTCGGCAGCGGCTCCTTGGTGACGTCTGTTTCTCCTACACGTGCACGGGCTCCGCGCTCGACGTTATGGACTATGGGCTAGCTAGGGCTAGAGACTCAGCTACACACTAATTATTCAGGTGGTTTATATTAAACATAAATATATTTTCACGCCAACTGATCGCCGAACTGCATACGTCGTTTCATCACCATTGCTGATTTTTCTACAGAGTTCATTTATTTTTACATTATGTACTACTTGTTCTACATGTTTGTATTGCAGGATCATCGTCCACCTGGTGCTCGGACTTCTCCACCGATCAACTGGTCGGACCGCTTAGTTTATGGACTCCGTCGCCGACCAGTTGATCGGACTGTTCGCCGCTCGTGCTTCATCACCAACTACGTCGGTTACTCCTCGGCCCTTGGATTCTTCGTGTTCGAGGACTAAGTGGGCACACTTCATCGCACGGACGTCGTCAGCTACATCGGTGCTCGGACCTCGCCGCCTACGCCGAGGACTCCTCGGTGCTCGGACATCACCGCCTACGCCGGGGACTCCTCGGTGCTCAGACATCGCCGCCTACGCCGGTGACTCCTCAGTGCTCGGACGTCGCCGCCTACGCCAGGGACTCCTCGGTGCTCGGACATCGCCGCTTACGCCGGGGACTCCTCACTCCTCGGTGCACGGACATCGCCAGCTTCGCCGGGGACTCCTCGGTGCTCGGTCACCGCAAGCGACGCCAGGGACTCCTCGCTCCTCGGTGCTCGGTCATCGCCGCCGACGCAGGGACTCCTCGGTGCTCGGTCATCGCCGCCGACGCCGGGGACTCCTCGCTCCTCGGTGCTCGGTCATCGCCGCCTACGCCGGGGACTCCTCGCTCCTCGGTGCTCGGTCATCGCCGCCTACGCCGGGGACTCCTCGCTCCTCGGTGCTCGGTCATCGCCGCCTACGCCGGGGACTCCTCGCTCCTCGGTGCTCGGTCATCGCCCCCGATGTCGGGGACTCCTCGCTCCTTGGTGCTCAGTCATCGCCGCCTACGCCGGGGACTCCTCGCTCTCGCTTCTCGGTCGTCGCCAGCGACGCCGGGGACTCCTCGCTCCTCGGTGCTCAGTCATCGCCGCCGACGCCGGGGACTCCTCACTCCGTGGTGCTCGGTCATCGCCGCCTACGCCGGGGACTCCTCGCTCCTCGGTGCTCGGTCATCGCCGCCTACGCCGGGGACTCCTCGCTCCTCGGTGCTCGGTCATCGCCGCCTACGCCGGGGACTCCTCGCTCCTCACTCCTCGGTGCTTGGATCTTGCTACGTCTCGTCGGTGTGCTATCAAGCTGCTCCATGATGTTCGGATCAGGGTGCTGATCTTGGGCAGCACGTCTGGGGTCTTGATACGCACATGTCGGATGACGTCGGCAAGCTTTCAGACTTCTTTTTCTTTGACCCTCCTACAAGATTCATTCTTCATCTTCTAGCAGGCTCGGGGACTAAGTGGGCACACTTCACCTTGCGGTGAATGTGCTTGTTCTCATCTCGAGGCTACGCCCGGGGACTGGCTGCCTGCTCGGCTGGTTTTCTACTTTATGATCCTGGCACCACGCGACTGCGTCACCTACTGTCAGGCTCGGGGACTAACTGTGGGGGTATGGCCCCCAAGACGTGGGCCGCACCATCGGAGGTGGCCCGGCCCACAAGATCAAGGCGTGCACGGCGCTGCTCGGCGTGCACCGCAAGACATTGTATAGTACCAAATAGGATACTTTACTTGTAACCCTGCCCCTCCAGAGTATATAAGGAGAGGCAGGGGTCCTCTACTCGACATCATGTATTCAATACAATACACCAAAGACACAGGACGTAGGGTATTACGTCGATCAGACGGCCCGAACCTGTCTAAATCGCTGTCTCTGCGCCTTGTGTCACCATCTGGTTCCTGATTACGCGCATCCCCACCGATAAATCTACCATCGCGGGATACCCCTCGGTGGACTGCCGAGCATATTCTGTCGACAGACACCCTAACAGCCTATCAGTCAAGGTAAGCTCAGTGATCCCCTGAAGACCAGGAGCCATCCGTCGGCCACCCTTGTGTCGGCATCCTCGCCACCGTACCAATGGCCATTGCAGGGGAGTTTGACGCTATGCCTAACGTTCGAGCAGGCACCGGGACTTCAGCGGCCCCATGGACATCTCCGATCTAAAGGTATGTACTAAGAACAGTGAAGTCTCAAATGTCTAATAAAGTACCTAGGGGTTCTACTGAAGAGTTAGGGGATTATTAAGATCCTGTGTTTAAGGCTCATAAGTTGTAACACCTATAAAAGGTGGGGGATATAGCATCTCAAGACTATCGGCACCAGTCTAGTCGAATTCGATGGTCGTTCATACACGAGTGGCAATGCATTTCAGCTAGACTACCGTGCAGTGTGTGCACTATTGTAAGAAATATCAACGAGACAAGAGCATGGTTATCAATTTATCATCAGAATTGGGAAAATAGAGTGTCCAAGTTTAGCAGGGCAAAGGAAAAGTATACCTTATGGTGACTGCGGCCGGAG
Source organism: Miscanthus lutarioriparius (assembly GCA_904845875.1). NCBI lineage: Eukaryota > Viridiplantae > Streptophyta > Magnoliopsida > Poales > Poaceae > Miscanthus > Miscanthus lutarioriparius. Next base: position 86,359,168 of record CAJGYO010000009.1, on the reverse strand, counting down.
CCAAGCGAAGTTGAACGCGGCATAGCCCTCATTAAAGAAAAATAGCTTATGTTAGTATATATAGTGCAGCTCACCGCTGCATCTGGTTTCCTCTGCACATGTATGGTAACATGCTTGATGGGCAGTGCCAACCGGCCACCCCGGGCGTCTGCCTGGGCTCCTTCGTGAGTGGTAGTGGAGCAGGACATATCAGGCGCCGAGGAAACACAGAGTCGATCAGCCTTTGATTTAGGCTTCAACCTGCAGTGCTGCAGAAACCTGATGTACAAAGCCAAGGATGGTGGAGATTTATCTTAATTCGTCTAGCTTCTTGCATCCAGCGAGCACCCAGCTTATCAAATTGAATAATTGATCTTTGCTCTTTATTTTTAGTGGGTACCTATATCTGACTGATGGATCATCATTTTTCCATGGTTTGCGAATAAGAAAATAGAGTCAGGAACGCACCGTAGGCTTGCAAAGACGCACTCCTTTGAAAACTTTTAGTGGCAAATTGCCAACATATAATCCATTTTTTTTAAATTAACATATAATCCATTTTAGTGTCATATAGCGACGACACGATTGCTATGATATCTCTTGCTTCTTAATGTACACTAATAAATGGTTAATTTTTTTTTTTTTGACAGAGGTAAATCGGGCTTTTATAGAAAGCACAAATGTAACATTGTTCCAACAGAAAATGGTTAGTTTTATTTTAAAACAACTAAGATTGTCGACTTTGCTTATGTTAGCGGTGGATGTGTTCGTGTGAACTTGGTATACGTTTGCCCAGGCTCTAGAAAATATCTGGGTCCGCCACTGGTAACATATATAGGAGTACAACATCATCAACAAATGTTTTGACTTGCTTAGAGAGCATTCTTCGGTTATTCTCTTAAGCCTTGGGAAGAGAGGTACTCCAGTGGATCGGAGCTCTTGTTTGCAAAAACTACTCGAATCATAGAGTACACGCTCAGTTAATTAAAATGACTTCAGTAATAACTACTATCATTTACTCATGTGTGGGCTCGGCATCATCATGCCCAGATCGACCATGCAACGACCGAGGTCACCAGATTTGCTGCCATAAACTGCGGTGCATGATGCTTTGGAGCCAAAACAAGCGTTTGATATACAGGACGCAACTTGAAAGGAAGATCTGCAGCCTAGGTGTATCGAAAAAGAAAAAAAAAACCTCACGCATAGCTCTTGCATAGCTCGAAATGGATAGAGAAATTATCTGAAGAATCACACGATGGAATGAACCCAAGCAGCGAACAAAAAATTTGTCGTACCTTTTACGAGACGGAGCTGATGAAATGCATTTGGATGCTCCGCCGGGGGAGAGGCGCTAGATAAAAGCGGGCGCGGCCTCCCTGGCGCGTGGGCCCGGAGGGGCCAGACGGGACGCACTAACCACGTCGGCGACGGGGAATCTGGCCCCGTACACCAAACTTCAGATGATATATAGACGGAGGAGGGGGAAGCCCGGGAGGCTATTTTTTTGCCCACCGCACTACTGGATTCAGGTTCTTTGCCGAGTGCCTGAGGCATTCGGCAAAGGCTATATTGCATTCGGCAAAGCCTTTGCCGAGTGCGGCACTCGGCAAAGCACACACGGCAAAAAATTGATCGGCAAAGCACTCTTTGCCGAGTGTATTTTATCGGGCACTCGGCAAAGGTTTTGCCGAGTGCCCCGGAAACACTCGGCAAAGAAAAGCGACCGTCACGGCGCCGGTCCCGTTGATGGTCACTTTGTCGAGTGTCAACCCTGCCGGCACTCGGCAAAGATTTTTTTTAAATTTTTTTTAAAACTTCCTTTGCCGAAAGTGCCAACCCGTGAGGCACTCGGCAAAGAGCTTTTATTTTTTTGAAATTTTTTTTCTTTGAAAGTGCCAAACCTCCGTGCACTCGGCAAATATTTTTATTTTTTTGAAAATTCTTTTGCCGGCGTCAACCCGGAAGGCACTTTCGGCAAAGAGCTTTTATTTTTTGAAAATTTTCTTGCCGAAAAGTGCCAAACCTCCGTGCACTCGGCAAATTTTTTTTTTGAAAAATTCTTTGCCGAGCGTCAACCCGGAAGGCACTCGGCAAAGAGCTTTTATTTTTTTTGGAAATTTTCTTTGCCGAGTGCCAAACCTCCAGGCACTCGGCAAATATTTTTTTTTTTTGAAAAATTCTTTGCCGAGCGTCAACCCGGAAGGCACTCGGCAAAGAGCTTTTATTTTTTTTGGAAATTTTCTTTGCCGAGTGCCAGAGTCACAGCACTCGGCAAAGCTGGAAAATCTGTTTTCTAGTCGCCCATTTTGCCAGCTTTGCCGAGCGTTGTGACCATTGCGCTCGGCAAAGGGGTCCTTTGCCGAGTGCAACACTCGGCAAAGTGACCCAAAACGGCAAATATTTTTTTTTGCATTCCATCATGACAAATACATTCATACAAACATATATCATATATATATCTCATCCATCACATATATATCTCATCCATCGCATATATATCTCATCCATCACATATATATCTCATCCATCTACACATCCATCCGCCCATATCACATCCATCACAATATATAATAATAAGTGCTCAAGTCCATCCAAATAAGTTTACAAGTCCATCAAAGTCCACAAGTGCATCACAAGTCCATCACCAAGTGAACATCAAATGTAAAAAATACAACATGCACTCATCTCGGCCACTGCGACTGTGGTGAAGGCCCAGATGCATCATTCGTAGGTGCATGAGGTGGATTATTCGAACCACCGTCAGATGGAGACTGCACAAAGGAGAAAAGATTGCATGTGAGACAAGATTATTTTGATAGCTAATCTAGGACGATAGAGGCCATACAAGCAAAGCACAAGTGAAAGTAAAAAACTTTGATACTCACAGGAGTAGCTGCAGCTGCAGGACGCGGAGGCGGAGGTGGAACCAACAGCCCAGGTGGCAGAGACAAGCCCATACGTTGCCCAAGCCCTTGTAGGAAATCCGTAATGTCCATCAGCCTCTGCGCTCTGGCTCGGCGCTGCGCTCGGCCTCCAAGCTGGGCCCCCAGCTCAGCGTTCCTTCATTTCTTGTTCCAAATAAGGCACTGCAATATTTCACTCAATATTTCAGTAATGCAAAGCTAATTAAGGTGTGTAAAGATCAATGTATGACGAGTAAAACAGAATAACCTCGAGTCGTCGACCGGTCTTTGGCGTGATCGGCCGTGTCTTGAATGGCGGGCTCTCGCTCGTGCTCCGTGCTCGGATCAGGAGAGAGAGGAGTAGAGGCCGTGTCGATGACGCCGTCGCCAAGCCAGAACCGTCCATGCTTCTTGCCTTGCCCCGCCCTCATGACGGCCTCTCCATCGAAGTCCTGGGTGCTCGGATCGTGGTCTGCCCCATGGAGCGACCTCGCCACCTCGGTGTACTCAGCGATGCGGGAGTGGGACGCCGGGTTCGTGTATGCCTCGGGTGGGTCCTCCAGGTTGAAGGAGGCGTCCGACGTCGCCTTACCCTTGTGGGCCATACACCATGCACGGAAGTCCGAGCAAGCTGGCCACTATGTGACGCCGATTGCGAGAAAGACAAAGACGATGATTAGAAATCGATGAATCGAAGCGTAACAATAGATAAATCAATTCGCGTACCCATGCTTGTTTGTATCCGGCGAGGTTGCGGCTGCCTTGATGGTGTGCTGGACCTTGCATCAAGAAGCGACGGTCCGGGCATCCTGTGCATCTTGAGGTACTCCTCCGTGAACCACACATCCACCATCATCGCCCAACACTCGGGATACGCTTGGCACCACCGGGGAATCACCTACACGTCATCAAGTATTGGACATATAAGAAGATCAAATTAAACCAACTTAATCTCAAATCGAATCAATGTTGATGTTCTTCATTTACCTCAAGGTCTTTGCTCCCGGTCAATTGCATCTCTCTTGCGTCTTTCTTGGTTTTCCTCTCTCCAAGCTTCGACCCGTAGTAGGTTACGATATGGCTGGATGGCGCCTCGTGATGCATGTCGGTGACGAGAGTTTTACTGAGCTTTGGTAGTCGCTTTGCTCCATACGGCCTCAAATCCTCCTCGCATCCGTAATAAGTGCGCATACAAAAGCGATGTATCGATTCATTATTTCAAGAAAAGTCTAATGAATGCGACGTATTGAGCAATGTTGTGCAAGGAGACTTACCCAAAACTCTGCCTTCACCGCGCCGCCTTGTTGGGGTACTCCGATCGGAGGCGACGGCGTAGTGGTCAAATGAGTAGGTTGGCTCCATCTTGATCGCGCACGTGACAATGCCGGGAAGTGTCTTTGCACGAAGACCCAGGATGCCATTGACTAGCCGTGCGCTACCACCGACACAACCACCCAGTTCCTACACAAGTAATTAAGAAAAATTATTAGTTTTTTCATCATATCATATGAAGTAGTGGTGATAACATATCTGATTACTTACTTTTTTGTCCTTGGGCGAATCATTGGGCGTTGGTGAGGAAGCGGAACATGGGAGGCTCGCGGGACCTCGCAAGTAGACACTCGAAGAGGAGTTGGAGGAAGCGGAACCGTGCCTCACCGCCTCCCCCCCTCCTCCTCCTCCTCCTGCATCGCCAAACCAACTCCTCGTCGTCGACTCAGCCCACGGGCGCCACCTCCCCCACGGGTTGGCGGTCCTCCTCACGTGGGCGTGGGAGGAGACGGCCCCCTCCTATGGCTAGCGGTCCTCCTCCTCCTGTTCGATCCCTCTGTCGCCCCCTCCGCCCCCTCCTGCGACCGGCGTGGTCTTTGGTAAATCGAGTTCACAGACCTATGACGGTCGCCCGCCATCTTTGCTCAATCACCTGCAATAAAAAAGAAAAACAAGACGTAATTAGAAATAGGTGCAAAAATAAACAAAACATAATTACAAAAAACATAGTATTACATGTATTAGAAATATATGCAAAAATGAACAAAACATAATTACAAAAAACATAGTATTACATGTATTAGAAATAATCTTCATGATTGAAATTAGCTAGATCATAGGTCTCGTCATCACTATCAACATTGTCCAACTCATCAACACTATCCGAAGGAGGAATGTTGTCTTCATTGTCATTGCCAAAATGTAATCGCTCAAGCATTTGTATGTCCTTCAGATTTCGCACCTCGTCTCCAGCGTCCTCGTCATCATCCCTTTCATTATCTACTTCCATTCCTATCTCTTCGGTTAAGTCTATGTCAAACCTCTCTTGTAGCCCCTCTTCTTGATAGAACTCTCCATCATATGTGTTTGGGTTGAAGTTATAATCTTCATCGTTTGGGACAGGTAGTTTACCGTGTGGCGATACCTTGTGCACAATAGACCAACCCTTAAGATGCTCGGCGTCTTTGCACGCGTATGACGTATAATAAACCTGGACGGCCTGTTGAGCCACAATGTAGACATCTTTTCCTGGATAGACGGAATCCTGTCGAATCTCGACTAGCCCAAGCTTAGGGGTTCGTCTCGTTACACCAGGATGAAACCAGTGGCATTTGAATATGACAGGAGTAAGAGGTTTGGAACCATAAAATGATAGTTCGTAGATTTCTTCAATTCTTCCATAATAGTCGAGTCCATCGTCTGCGGGCGTAACAACTCCGCTGTTTGTGGTTTCTCGATTGGGCCGACTCTGCTCATAGCTTGCTGTGTGAAAACGATATCCATTCACGCCATAACCGGTAAATGACTTGACCCTAATGGCACGACCATTTGCAACTTTATCTTAACTCATCACTTATAGGCGCATCGGTTTGGGCTTTCTGTTTGAACCAACAAATGAAATCGGGCTCTCTGGTCCCGCACCCCATGAAAGAAGGGTATCATTTTCATGGGTAGGTTGCCTTGATCCATGCCAGGATTGACGAAGAAATTTCGCACCAACGAGAAACAAGGGGTTGGACGACGAAACAAGGACATACAATGAAATGAAACAAGTTCGTTTAGAACTTACCGAATGAACGGTTGCACCTCGACAAGGTTGGTCAACACATATAGCATGATACTGCGCCACTCTTCATTTTTCAATTGCTTAGTGGTCGATGCACTTGCGCTTCCAAGTTGCCCTTGGAAAAGGCTAAGGTTCGATTCATTTTTACTTGACATTGTAACGAGGGGTGGATTATGAGCGTTAGGAAGTTTCTCAGTGTAGTATTTCTCTGTGAAGTTCGACGCCTCCTCTAGAATGTATGCCTCTGCAATGGAAGCCTCAATTCTGGCTTTATTTCTACATTTTTTGCAAAGAGTCTTCAGACATCTCTCGATTGGATAGCACCAACGGTTCTGCACGGGCCCCCCCATCCGTGCCTCATACGGTAGGTGCACAATCAAATGCTGCATCGACAAGAAGCAGGCGGGTGGAAAGATCTTCTCTAACTTACAGAGCAACACGGGTGCCGCTTTTTCCAAGTCATCAATGACGGTCCGAGAGAGCTCCTTGGCACAAAGCTGGCGGAAAAAGTAGCTCAACTCTACCAGCACTTGCCAGACATGCTCCGGGACATAGCCTCGAACCATCGCCGGAAGAAGCCGCTCAATCCATATGTGGTAGTCATGACTCTTCATCCCGTTGACTCGTAGAGTGCCTAAGTTCACTCCCCTCTTTAGATTCGCTGCATACCCATCAGGGAACATTAGCTTCTTGATCCATTCAAGTACTTCCCTCCTTTGGTCCTTTTTCAAGACGAAATCAGCCTTAGGCCTTCTCCAGGTCTTGCCATGACTAGGAGGTTGCATCTCTTGATTTGGTCTATCGCATAATGTTGCCAGGTCTACTATAGCCTTTGGGTTGTCCTTAGACTTTTCAGTGTCCATGAGTGTTGCCCAAAGTGCCTCGGCGATATTCTTTTCAGTGTGCATTACATCAATGTTATGTGGTAGAAGAAGATCATCGAAATAGGGGAGCCTCGTCATGCCCGAGATATGAGTCCACATATGCTGCTCACCATATCCCACAAAACCACCTTCTTCATTGGGCACGAGAGCACCTATCTGAGCATGAACCTCAGCACCATTCATCATCCGCGGTGCAGGGTTTGTCACTTTGACGCCTTTCGTAAAGTTCTTGATGTCTTGTATGCGAATGGATGGTCAAGAGGTAGGAATTGACGATGTCTATCAAGCGAGCGAATACTTGCCACCCATCCGCAACCAAATAAACCTCACACCTTCCTTGCATATTGGGCATGGAACTTCCCGTGAACACACCGGTATAAAATATCCCATACGCCAGGGGAAGTCATGCGAGGGAGTAGTGGTACCAAACGTGCATTTTGAAGGTTGTCTTTGTAGCTCGATCATCGTATGTCCATACCCCTTCGTCCCAAGCACGGACCAATTCATCAAACACGGGCTCCATGAACACACCCATATTACTCCACGGTGTGTCAGGAATTATCAACGACAAGAATACGTTATGTCGTTGAAAGGAGACACCGGGGAGATTAAGGGGATAACAAAGATAGGCCAACATGTGTATGGGGCAGCCATCATTCCATAAGGATTGAACCCATCTGCTGCCAACGCGACACGTGCACATTCTGAGCCTCATCACGCTTTGTCACGATGTTTGTCATTAAAGCGGATCCAAGCTTCACCATCGGATGGATGTACCATCTTGTCGGATTGTACCATTTGCCATTTTGTGCCATGTCATTTGTTTCATGATTCCTCGGTCATGTATAGCCGTTGGATCCTCGGTAGGAACGGAAGGTACCGTAGGATTTTCATGGGGATCGTAAGTTGCCTCTTCTGGCCATCATCAGAGTCTACCTCCAGGTACCTGGAGGATTTACACTTTGGACAGAACTTTGCATGCTCGTGTTCTTTCCTAAATAGGAGGCACCCTTTCGGACAAGCATGTATCTGCTCATACGGCATCTTAAGTGCTCGAAGGAGTTTCTGTGACTCGTACATGCTCTTCGGCAGAATGTGGCCCTCCGGAAGCAAGGTGCCAATCACGGCCAACATCTTATCGAAGCCAGATCGACTTAAGTTTAACTCGGACTTCAACCCCATTAAGCGTCCAATGGCATCCAGTTGAGACACCGTTGACCGATCGTGAAGGGGTTTCTGTGCCGAGTCCATCATATCGTAGAAACGCTTTGTCGGCGGCCGCTTCCATCTCCTCCTTCTCACGTCCCTCATCGAAATGTCCTTGGTGAAAGTCATCTAACATATATACGCTACCCGGCATCAAGCATCAAAAGCCTCCACCCGTGGTCTCACCACCTCCTCTCTCATACGATGGGCTTCACCATGGTGGACCCACCGGGTGTAGTCCGGCGTAAATCCATTCTTCACAAGATGTTTACCCATTTCCACCTTGTTTACCCTTCTCCTGTTTCCACATTTGATGTAGGGACACAAAACTAGGCAATGTCCTTTAGCAGCGTTGCCAAATGCACTGTTCAAGCAAGCATCGGTCTTGTTCATCCATTCCGTAGTGTAATCACTCTAACTTCTCCAGCCCATGTACATCCACTGACGGTCATCCATCCTCTAACATATGTATCGGCGAGTAATGTAACCATTAATTGCATCTACATGGTGTTCCTACTGTCTAATAGGTGAGGATAGGTCCTAATCCCACCCGCAGATGTGTAGATGAGGTTAGTTTCCATGCTCTACTCCTATCCGAGACAGAATTTCGGCAGCACCTCCCCGCTGTTCTCCAGATACACGTCCTGCCAAAGAAGAGTGTGTATCCGGAGAATAACAGGGAGGTGATGCCGAAACTCTGTCTCGAACTAGAGCAGAACATGGAAACTAACCCATCTACGCATCCGCGGGCTGTCCAAAAAGCGTGGACAATCCGAAATAGATACGGTCATAGGTATGCAAAGATCTACATACCTCCAACCGTATCTCTTTCGAACGGGAGACGCCTAACTGGGTTACGCGATCTACGACAATGATACGAAAAGAGGGGTTATACCTAGGGTGGCGATGGAGTCAGGCTAGCGGGGCCATGGCGGGTCGGTGCAGTGGCGAGACGACGCGGTGCAGGCAAACCGACACGGTGGCGAGAACTCCGACTCAACTCTGACGGGCTCTTCTCTACAAAAATGGAACAAAATACTGTTATTTACAAAAAAAATCGGCAGAACCTCCCCTGCACGGTGAGGTTTCCAAAACCTGCAAAAAACAACGGCACGATGGCCGACAAGCACATATGGCTCAACAGAAGCCATGTAGTTTGGATATCAATCCATGCAGAAGAATATATCCAAGTAGTACCACTACTTGTACTACTACTTTCACTATTGCTACTACTACTACCATTGGTTCTTCTACTACTACCACTATTGCTACAACTAATACCATTAGTTGTACTACTACTACTACCACTAATTGTACTACTAATACTACCACTAGTTGTACTAATACTACCACTAGTACTACTAATACTACTACAACTACCACTACCTCGACAATAATAAGTGAGAAGGCATACCGACCAGGTGGGTAGTGGTAGGCGGCGTCGGGATCGGGCGGAGTCGGGGACGGGTCGAGCACGGATGGCGCGTCGGGCGGGTGGTCCCACGGGCAGCCGCAGGGCGCAGGCGGTCGGGTCGGGCGGCGCGGCGGGGGAAGGAGTAGGGCACCGCGTGGTTCGGCGTGGTGAGCGTGGCGGGCGTGTGGCAATGGGGAAGGGCTGACTGAGGAAGGCGCCGGCGGTAGGGGCGCCTTGTGCGAGAGGATGGCGTGGCGGGGCGGCCGAGGCAAGCCCGGCGGCCGAGGGCACAGAACTGGCGGTGGCGGTCGTAAGGCGATGGCGAGCGAGGGCGGCGGGTAGGACGGTGGCGACGGGCTGTGGCGCATGGTGGCCATGGTCGGCGGTCGCGCGCTGGGCGGTGGACATGTAAGTGTGGCGTATGGGCGCGCAAGGCGGGTTGGCAAAGACGGGCGGCGGGGCGGGGCTGGCATGCGCCGGTGGCGATGCGGCGTATAATGAAGGCGAACAAGCGTGGTAGCGGATGGATGGCTGGCGATGCCTGCTGACGGTCAAAAACCGCTAAGTCATGAGCTTTGCCGAGTCTTGGGATCGGGAGGCACACGGCAAAGATTTGTTTTTTTTGTTTTAATTTCTTTGCCCGAGTGCCCCAGATCGCACTTTTCGGCAAAGATTTAAATCCCACAATTCTTTGCCGAAAGGCGTCTCGAGATCGGCACTTTCGGCAAAGAAAAATTTTTTATTTTAAAATACTTTCTTTGAGTGCCCTGGGCGGCTTTCGGCAAAGATTTAATTTTTTTTTATTATTTCTTTGCCGAGTACTCACGTGGATGCACTCGGCAAAGAGGAAATTTTAAAAAAATTAAAACATTCTTTTTGCCGAAAGTGCGATGGTGGCGGCACTCGGCAAGAAGATACCTTTGCCGAAAGTGCCATGCCCGGCACTCAGCAAAGTTTTTTTGTTTTTTTGTTTTTTAGCCACCAATTTTTTTGTGCAGCCTTTTTAAAGCACCAGGAACTCCTAGTTACAATTTGGGGATTTTTTGTGGCTTTTTGTTATATTTAGTTACTTTATTTCGTTTACTTGAATTTTTCCTAAATTAGAAATTTGAACTGCGAAATACGAATAATGGAGTTTAATGATTCGAAAATTGATAGTCATGTTAGTGAGTGTTATGAGAGGCCGTATCCAGGAACGGACCCGAAATTTCGGACATCTTGTTCACGAAACATGTCCGCGAAATTGCGTGTGAAGTGTTTATAAATTCTATAAAAAACAAACGAAGTCCGAAAATTATGAAACTTGTTGAGATGTTGTGATATCATATGTGGAGGCTATGATAAAAATTTCAGAAGATTTCGTGCACGTTGTCACGTATGATGCTTACAAACCAGGACATGTCCACATGTCATATCTTGCTCATTCCGATCAGGCGTATGCAGAAGGACGTGATGATGAGCTCCTAGAAGCTCCTGAGGTCGGCCCTAACATGGTAATTGAGAGTGGGAGGGTGTTCAAGGACCTCCCTGCATTGAAGAGGTGGTTGCAGGCGTTTGCAGTGATACTAAAGAGACCTTACAAGGTCTTGCATTCATATGCGGAGCGCCATTACACAGTTGTGTGTGACAAGGAACGCTACCCATGGAGGGTTTGTGCAAGGAAGCAAAAGGTCACCGAAAAGTGGAAGATCACAAAAGTTGTTGGGCCACACAATTGTGCTGACCATGAGCTGGCACTGAGGCATCGGCAGTTGACATCTACCCTCATTGCCAAGCGGTTGATGGGAATATTGTAGGGAGAACCCAACATGAAGGTAAGGACAATTATTAGGACCGTTGAGGCGTTGTATGGAGGTTATGTGATAACTTATGGTAAAGCTTGGAGGGCTAAGCAGCGAGCGTGGAAGATGATATATGGGGACTAGGAGGATGGGTACGGGCAGCTGCCAGTACTTTTCAATGCAATCAAAGCGGTGAATCCAGGCATACATTATGAGTACATCCCAAAACCAAATGCATGGAAGGATGGGAGGCAGATATTCTTTTGTGCTTTCTGGTGCTTCCCTCAGTGTGTCGAGGCATTTAGGCACTATTGTCCTGTCTTCTCCATTAATGATACGTTCTTGATTGGCAAATACCAAGGCACACTTCTTATAGCCATATCCTATGACACGAACAACAAGTTGGTTCCTTTGGCATTTGCTTTGGTTGAGAAGGAGAACAATGACAGTTGGGGATGGTTCTTGAGGCTAGTTTGGATACAGGTGCTTGGCCCTGGCAGGGAGGTTGGCGTCATATCTGATAGGCACCAAGGCATACTTAATGCCGTGCGAGAGCAGATAGAGGGGTATGCACCTTTGCACCATCGTTGGTGTACTCAACACCTTGCCGAGAATCTACTCCAGAAGGATGGTGTGAAGGGTAACTTTAATCTATTCCAGGAGGCTGCTCGACAGCTTGAGGACAAGTACTTTCAGAAAAAGTTGGAGCAGGTCAGAACCGCATCAAATGCAGAAGGTAGACAATGGCTCACAGGTTTGATGAGGGATTTGGAGAAATGGACGAGAGCTCATGACGCCGGTGGATGGAGGTACGAGTTTCAGTGCAGCAACATGGCGGAGTCATTCAATAAGTTGCTATTGGGGATACGTGGTATGCCCGTGAATGCAATCGTTCAATTCACCTTCTATAAGCTTGTTGCCTGGTTCAACGATAGACACACCCATGCATTGAAGTTGCGGAGTGATGGAGAGATATGGGCTCCGAAACCAAAGGCACACCTAGAGAAGACAAATGAAAGGGCTGGCACACATGAGGTTACATGCTTTGACCACGCCACAGGGACTTATCAGGTCGAGCATAGGGGTGGTACAACGTCCGACGGCAAGGTCCGAGAGTCGAGGATGCATGTGGTTGTCCTCCAAGATTTTAAATGCACTTGTGGTAAACCAAGGCAGTACCACTTTCTATGTTCCCATTTGGTGGCAACAGTTAGGCATCGCAACTATAATATCGAGAGCAGGATACCTCACGAGTTCAGTGTTGACACGCTTGTGCACACATGGAGCCCCCGCTTTGTTCCTTTCTGGGACCCTAGAGAGTGGCCTCCATATGATGGGCTGAAGTACATTATGGATCCAGCTTACCGTTGGAACAAGCGTGGATCAAGGAAGAGGACGAGCCATAGGATGGTTATGGATCAGATACCCGGAAGAACGAGGCGTGGGAGAGGAACCCCATTTGTTACTGACCACGAGCAGTACGAGTGCAGCAAGTGTGGTAGACTTGGCCACAATTCATGAAGTTGCCATTGGCAGATTAGTGAGGTACGACTATTGGTTGATTTTATTATTTCATATTTGTCGTATTTATTGAATTAATTATGCATGTCCCAATTTATGCATGTAATTGTGTCAATTACTTGTATATTTTTAAGTTCATGTTTCATTGTATATTGAATTTCTAATTCATTGACTTTTTTTGTAGGATGGCACAATTCCACTTGCTCGACCCGACGTACGAGGCGACCCACCGAGGACGTCTCATAGCGCAGGGACAGGTAATAATATATACGTTTTGTTCAAATTTTGGTGAGCGTACATGTGTTCGTAAAGTAACAGAAGACTATGTTTTATTCCATGCAGGACCTTCTGCTTCTTCGTCCTAGAACCCATAATGGGTTCTTGAACATGCGGTACGACGACAGGTACACTCTTTTCCTGCAAAGAGATGGCCTGGATGTCATCTCTTTTCAGGTTCATCATGGGTTGCCCAAGTTCAACTTAGCGGCCATAACTATGTTGGTTAATAGGTATTATATTCAATCATTGCCTCCATTCATGGCCATTTGTTCATGCGCTTGCCATTTTGACATGTAATCTTGCTTTGTCTAAAATATAGGTGGTGGCCGGAGACTCACAGCTTCCACCTACCTTTTGGGGAGATGACAGTCACGCTCCAGGACTGTCAGAAAACGCTAGGCCTGAGGATTCACGGCAACCCAGTCACCGGGCAGTGCAGGTTAGAAGGCTAGAGAGCAGGAGTGGAGGCCTTCCTTAGGAGTGACCTTGGCGAGGAAGGGGCTCGCACTTCTGTAGTTCTCATCTCCTGGCTCCGACAAGAGTTCGCATAGTACCCCGAGGAAGCAGATGAGGAGACAGTTGGGTACTACTGCAGGGCGCGGATCCTTCACCTATTTGCCTGCGTTCTCTTCCCCAATGCCACGGGTGACACTGCGTCCTGGATGTGGGTCCACTGCCTCACTGACTGGGACCAGGTAGGTCACTATAGCTGGGGCTCTGCAGTCTTGGGTTTTCTATACCGGTAGCTGTGCGAGGGGTGTCATCGGACTTCATCCACAGCGTCACTTGGTGGATGCGTGTACCTACTCCAGCTGTGGATGTGGGCTCATCTTCCAGTTGGCCGTCCGAAGGTTCTGGCTCATCGTGAGTGGTTCCAAGGTCAGCCTCCAAGTCGATAGCCGACATGGGCGTACCTTTGGGACCAGGTCAGGGTTCCGCATGCAAGGTTAGAGCAGGCATACATTGAGTTCACGAATGAGGTAGACACGCTCACGGCGTCTAGTGTAAGTAAATTTTATTTCCCATGCTGGTTTAAAATGGATTAGTATACCATCTAACATCTTGTTTGGACATGTTGCAGGTGGAGTGGGAGCCGTACGATGGAGAGGGGGCTCTTCCTTTTTAGTTGAGCAACATTTGTGGGTTCGACGATGACTTCTATAGGATGAGGTGTCCTCTAATCTGCTTCTATGCTGTCGAGTTCCACCTGCCAGATAGAGTTGCACGCCAATTTGGAGTGAGACAGCTTTGGCCAACGGCTCCATTCTCGACTGGCGTTGACTTACACAAGTAAGTGTTTTGCTATTTTAAATGTCTCGTGATGGTCCATTTCCATTAATATGGTGACATGTACATGCATTCAAGTAACGATGACATACGTGCAGGTTGGATCGTAGAAGAATAGAAAGATTTTTGACTAGGAGAAGCACCATCAGTTCTACATTGAGCAATGGGAGGAGATGCACGACAATGTGGACGACAACAACGAGCCACACACGAACCGTGAGTTCAGGCGGTACTAAGCTTGGTACCAATGTGCGACACGTTGCAGGCTGAGGGTACAGTGGACAGAAGATGGCTACGCCGACATTGAGTCCTCCGATGATGAAGACATGGCGTAGAACCAATCTACTCGTGCAGGAAGGCAGGTGGAGGCAAGACCGATCTTGGACAGAGTGGTAAGTCAATTGCCTTATTTTACTACGTTAAGTTGTATACCAATACATTAGGCGTTAGAGTTATCGTTTTAGTTAGTGCCACCTTCGAGCCGTATCATCCTTATAATACGTTAGATTCTTGTACAAAAGAAAACAAAACCTATTGCTATCTGTTCAGAAGACATTGAGCGCTTTCGGCCGAGAGTCAGGGACGATGATATGCGTAGCTTCCTAGACGTAAGATTCAAATTATTCTTTCAAACATATTATTAATACGTTAGATTCTTTCAGTTAACATAATTTTGTACAACAGAGGCTGTCACATTGGCTACATCGTGCGGCTGCTCGTTGTGGTTGTAGGACATACA
This sequence comes from Miscanthus lutarioriparius, assembly GCA_904845875.1. Lineage (NCBI taxonomy): Eukaryota > Viridiplantae > Streptophyta > Magnoliopsida > Poales > Poaceae > Miscanthus > Miscanthus lutarioriparius. The sequence continues at coordinate 86,344,114 of CAJGYO010000009.1, read as the reverse complement.
CGATGCAAGACGTGTATGTTTCTTCCGCAGGCATAGGAGGCTTAGGTTCCTCTATCCAAGCAGCTACAGGGGACAGGGACGAGGACGAGGATGACGACGAGGACGACGTGGACCAGAGGCACGAGGAGCTTGGCCCCTCTTAGCTCCATGATGCTCCCTCGACTCAGCCTACACAGCCTTCAGGCACTAGGCGACGCCGTCCACCTGACCCTTACACTCCAGGTACGAGCGCTCTCGGTCACAAGGGTAAGGGTAAGACTAGGAGGCTGTAAGGGTTGTGGTAGATGTTAGTATGCACTATTATGGATTTTGTATTTACTTTCCTGTAACTATTTGGGACTGTATGGACATTGTGGACTATTTGGACTGTACAGGACATGTTGTGATTGTGATGTTTGTTGTGGTTGCATTGTGCTCTTTGGATGATTAAATGTTTGGATTATATAATGATGTCTCTGTTTATAACTGTGGATGCTCCTGAAACAATGAAAACTCTTGCGATTTTTTTCCGTGAATCATTAATAATACTACACTGCTAAAAAGGCACAAATGTAGTACACAGATTAAATGTAAATTCATTAGAACGTGTATAGTCCAATCGTATCGTACAGACGCTTTGCAGATGAATCTAGGCTTTTCAAGTAACAGTGAACGAATCTAGACTTTTCAGACAATGAAAATAGACTTTTCAGTTATAAGGACAGTAGCGATTTATCACTTCAGTGACATAGTACTGGCATGCAAGGAAGCACAACTCCACTCCATCTCCACCATCCATCTTTTGATTGTTTGATCCAAGGGCTGAGGTGAAGAGGCATACGGATCGCTGACATGGCACATTGAGAGGCCTCCATTTCTCCTCTCAACCTATAAATAACCCCTCACTCCCTCTCATTCACACACACAACAAGGAAGAAGAGCACTCCTCAGTATTTTCTTTCGTTGCAGTACCAATGTCTAAAAGGTCGTTCAGAGGTAGAGGAAAGGGGAAGGGAACTACCATTGTGTGGGAGGGTTCTCTTAGTCCCGATTTCTTTGAGGAAGCTCTTTATGAGAGGTTCCCAGTTGAGAGCAAAAGCGATTTCACCAAAGAGGCACCACTGAGAGGATACGATGACCGGAAAGAAGAGTGGCCAAAATGCATGCATGGTGAGGACTGCCTAGTGCACATGTTCACCGAGGGAATAGATGGAGGTCGTCGTTTCTTCAAATGCCTGCGAGCATGGGTAATTGCTATTACTATTTGTTTCTTCACTATATTTCTCTTCTATATAACTTACATGACATACTTATTGTAGTCTTTCTTAGCCAAAGAAAACTGTGGGTTCACTAGGTGGGTCGGTCCTCGACCTATTTATCCGCATGTAGAGTACATCTACTACCTGCAGGACCGTATCTTCGATCAAGAAAGGAAAGTTAGCAGCAGTTACAAGGACAACGGACAGGACAACAACAACAATGGTGCCGATTCACAGGAGGCACTCTGCAATGATCCATATTGCACCTGCCCTAACCACAAGAACAAGGGGCCTCCCCCGTCACCCCCGCCACCACCACCAACAACAACAATGGGAGGCTACAGTGGAGAAGGTGCAACACAATTTGCTATATGGCCACACTACTAGGATGACCTTATCTTATTCACATGCCACATCTATGTGTTTGTTGTTTGGTTTAATTACCTAAGGCATGTTAGGTTTAGTCAAAGGAACTCTGTACCCTAGCTCGGTACATGTTCTCACATGCCATTTCATGTATTTTATGTGTTGAATTATATAATGTCATACTTCGTTAGGTTTTATTTGTATCACGTGATCACATTTCAATGCGTTCGTAATATTAAGCTGAATATTATGGCCACAAATAATGAAAACAACCATATAATGAAAAGTTCAATACTATGCCACATTAAACAACATAATAATACTAGAAGTACGTGCCGACACTAGATATAGGGGGCAAATGCACTTTCAAATCCTCAGTCTGAAATATACTGAGTAAGTAACTCATCATCCGAGTACCAGTCCTCTACCACAACCCTGTTGCTGTGGCTAGGCTCACCTGCATTGCTCTGACTTGCCTATCGTCTGTAGTAAACGGCCTCTGCTTCATCTACAGCCTCAGCGGCCTGAGTGAAGAACGCGTCGTCATCCTTCTCCGCCTGTAATCCCGCCTCTGCTAGAGCGATGATCTTGCTCAGTCTGCCAGTGTCGTCCTCAGCCTCCTCCGCCTGCAAGCCCGCCTCTGCTAGAGCGATGAGCTCGCTCAGTCTGCTAGTGTTGTCCTTATCCTCCTCCGCCTACAAGCCCGCCTCTGCTAGAACGATGAGCTCACTCAGTCTGCCAGTGTCGTCCTCATCCTCGTCCCCCTCATCAGACAACACAATCGGTGATTGAACACTGCGACCAGCTCACGATCTGTGCTCATCTAACTTCTTTTCCTCATACCTTGCACGAGCCATCTCTATGGCATGTTACTCGCTGCATCCAATCCCTACATATATAAAATGCAATCAGTTAGCAACGTGATTATATTACATTTAAAATCAGGCAACGAAAAAAAAGGCTTTCAAGCACTCACGGGCACATAATGCAACAACATGCTCGTTCAAGACCTACATCTGTACTCTTCTCTCCTCCCTTGCCTCCTTCCTTGCCCTCTCCTCCTCTAACGTCATCCGTCTCTCCAATCCCCATTTGTCACGCCCAACATCGATCGGGTTACAAATACCGCGCTGTTTAGCAAACTCACGCATCTTTTCTTTGTGATGTTTAACGAATAGGTTGACGTAGTCAGGTCCATATCCCCTCTTCCGTGCAATTACTTGCCTCCCCTTCAGTTCATCCAAGAACTTAGCTTGACCATTATAACATTCCCACCTGCATTCCCTAGAGCTCTGTTCAAACGAAAAATTATATCATATATGTCTTAGCAAAACAAACAAAATATGATTCTATGTTTACCGCAAAAATAACGAACCTCATCATAGTCAACCATATGGCCGCAATAATGGCATATTCCAAGCTCCGAAGGGACTAGGCCATAGCTGAATTTAACACCACATTCGCACATGATATGACGTATTTTGTAAATTACCCTTTCTTTCTTCTTTTCCTTAACCTTTCGCGGTTCTTCCGGCCATTGGTTCTTAGGACCATACAACCACTCCTTGAAACGACACTTCGCCATTGAAAACACCTAAATAAGGTGACATTAGTACACGCACACATAGAGCTAAACATTTAAACAGATACGCTTTCCACTTACTTCGTGTTTGTTCGGACACACAAACTCCAAAGTATTCTCAGGGTTTATCACGGCTCGATCTCCGCATTCGCACAGAGGAGGTTCCCTGAGTCGTCTAACTACGGCTATGTGCTTCTCCTTAGCCGTCATTGGCGGGGGGTTAGGGGGGTGGAACCCACCGCTTGAAGTGCTCACGTGGATGTCTCCCTCTAAATCAATCGTCGAAAAGAAGATACCTAGGGTCAAACTTGTCTGCACCGTCGATCCACTGAAAGAAAAGGCACATCTCATGGTCCTACACAACGAGATTCCAACAAAATATTAGTAGCATACTTACACAAATAAAGAAAAAAGATAGTGGAAACAATTTCTTACATTAAAATGACTGCATGTGTAGAAGCAACGCGCCGCTGTGTCCGAATGTTTCGATTGAAAAACATGGGCCGGAAAACCACAGTCACAGTTAGGGACAGGGAGGTCAGGAGGGACGGGGGCATCTTTGTTAGACGCGTCGGGATATAATTCTTGAGGACGACACCGTTTTCGCCAAAACTTCTCCCGATACATTTCTTGCATCTAACAAAACGGATGTAATTTAACAAACAAAAATCAAAACATCACAAATTAATACCAATGAGAACCATAACTTCAATACAACCAATTTCGTTCTAAGAACATAAAGCAATTAACATTAAACCCTAAACCTAGTGTTTCCAATGTTATGCACAACAATGAACCCATAAAACATAACAACATGCGCTGCGGTTACCTAGGTTTAATACAAATATTAAAAATTGCATGAAACCCTAAGTAATAACGATTCTTAGGTTCAAACATCCGACTAATATATACCGAATCGATGCGAAAAAATTAGGAGGAGAGCGAGGATACCTTGCTCTCGAAGATCTACGGATCAAATCAAAGTTTCCAAGGTCCAATATACTGATTCATGAGGTAGGGCGAAGTGGGGAGAGAAAAAAACCCGAGAGTGGGGAGAAAGAAGAGGAAAAAGGCTCGGGCAAGAAGGTTGGGGCCGGGGTTAAAATACCATCTCGGTGCCAATCACCCTGACGCCGAACTCGGTGCCAAGATCTACGGCACCGAGCTCGGCGCCAGGGTGACTGGCGCCGAGCTTCCTGCCATGTTACCGTCACGTCTGCTTCGAGCCTAAGAGCTCAGCGCCTGTAACGATGGCGCCGAGATAAGGGTCCATATTTTGAAATATTTCCTCCAAGGGTATATTTGTGAAAAAAAATCAAAAAAATGGCTAAATAATAAAAAATTCGAGCGCTGCTGCGGCACGCGGTAATGAGGCCGGTGTTTCGTGAAGCGCACGTCAGTTGGAAGGTGGAACTCAACGCTAGCTGGGGGCAGTGGCCGTGGCCGTGGCCGTGTGGGTTCTCATGCTGGCATGGCCCCTGACGGTCGACCGGTTCTTTAACGCATGGCTGCTCGTGGACGAGGCCCGCGTCGCGGTCCGCGTGTGCAAGGGTATGGCGGCTTTGTCCGTGGCGCGCACTGCACGGCTACGTGGTTGCTTCGATTGTGGCGTTCGGCTTCGCGCAGTTGCTCCAGCGTAGCTGTTGCCCTGGGTATGGCTGCATGCTGTAGTGTCAGGCAGCCACGTACACCCGTCTCCGGGCCACAGGCCACGCAACACGGAGGTGCCGGGTGGTCGGATGAGGGAGCCAGCGAATGGGCTAATTGCGTATATCTGCCATGTAGGATGCTGAATGGGCATGCCATGTTGCATGCTTCTGTAATATGTTCCATTTCTACACCTAAAAATAACTAACCGTATCGTCCTACCGCCCCGCGCCATGACCCCGCTCGTCCGAACGATCATCCGCGCTCCGCCCCACACGCTCCGACTCCAATCCAAACGAAAACAAAACAACAAGGAAGCGTTATCTCGTCAACGTCGCGTCTCTATACGTCCTGCTCGCCACCGTCAATTGAGCCCGGCGCCAGCCAAGCGCCGTTACCTAGACAACCGGCCTATATCACGGGTAGATAACAGACTTTCGGTTTTTGATTTTAGTCCCAGCCAGAATTTAGCCTAGGAGTAATAGGAGATTTAGTCCCAGTTGATGGTATTGGAACCACCAACCAGGACTAGAATCCCCTGCTCAACGGATAGTGCAGCAGGCTTTTGCGGCAGAGACCTTTAATCCCGGTTGGAACCACCAACCGGGACCAAAGGTCCTGCTGGCCTTTTATCTCGGGTTTTGGCTCTAACCGGGATTATAGGTTGATCCTTTAGTCCCAGTAGGCTTCACCAACCTGGACTAAAGGTCCCCACCTATATAGACCCGCTTCCACTGTCTCCCAGCCCGAGACACAGGTCAAATCTTTGGTCTTTACTTGTTCATCCGTGTTCATCTGTGTTCTTGCTTGGGGAAGCAAGTTCTTGTTCTCGGCCGCCGGCTTCATCTTTAATTTTTTAAAGGTTAACAACTTTATCTTCTAATCTTTCATTGCTAATAATGTAGATCGTTTCATGCTTTAGTAATAAGCATAGAAATATTCAAATATGCTTCGAGACAACGACAAGTGAGGTGATGAATGATGAACGAGGCGAGTTATGGACGTGTAGTCTCGCCTTCGACATCCCTATTAGGTACAATAATTAGGTGCGCCAGGACATCGTACAGATTGGATGACAGTAGTCGACCAAGATAGGCGTCCAGATCGATGCCGTGCTGCTTTCTTTGCAGGCAATTGAGCGATTTGGCTACCGTATGCCTGATTTTTCGTCGTTGAAGATACAAGCTTTACATGAGCATAGTCTGGACGTGCCGTGAGTAAGCGAGAGGCATGCGACATTCAACCATATGGATGTGGTACGTCGTATATGATATGAGGGTAATATTTATTTATTTTTATTATTATATGAGCCCTTCCTAATATTTTTTGTTTGTCCGCTTGCAGGTTTTGCTTTATGATTTCACGTATGCTACATGTGACTTGCAGCCCATTCTCATGCAAGCTCTTAAGCGACTGGGGTACGCCTGGGACTTCATGGAAGCGATGGGCCAGAGGACGACAGCTGGCATCTAGTATTGCGTGAGATTTAGGTAGAACTAGGCCATCGATAGTCCGTCGGTAGGCTACATCTATAGGATGCCATGTCCTCGGCGTTGTGAGGCAATGGAGAGTGTTATAGTGCGGGCCTTACATTACATAGACAATGATCGTGGTTACACAATCCGAGACATACGCTGTTGGCAGTGGAGATAGGCTAGGGTTGCAGCGGTTTTGTAGGATCCATGTGTTAGTTAGGTTTATTCGTACTGTTATGTTTAATGAGGTTTATTCGAACGATTACGTTTAATTTGGTTTATTTGTATGGATATTTTAATTATGTTTGTATGCAAGTTAATTATGTTCATTGGGTTTATTTGTATGGATATTATAATTATATTTGTATGGATTGAAATTTAACTCGTGTTTGATTGAAATGCATATACAAATAAAAAAATTAGAGAAACAACTAATACGAAAGTTGTAGATCTCGAAAAGTTATGCAACTTTGTAGTTGACAACTTTTTCATTTGGAATCATCTATTGTTTCGAAATTCTGTTTGAAATTAAATTTTTAAAGAAGTTTGATTTCTTTTTTTAATCTCTAGCCAAAAGTTGTAACTAGTTTTTCTCCATAATACTAACTTCAAATTTAATGATTTTTTCTCAAATTTTCTAAATTCATGCTCTATTAATTTATTGTGTTCTTAAGGCTTTCATTTTTGTCATCTTTTCGTGTGAATTTGTTTTATCAATTCAAAATTTGATTATCAAAAAATGGCAACTTCAAACAGTATTTTGTAGAAGTAAATGAATTCATCTCGAAAATTCATAAACATAAAATTTATAGAACTGATCAAGATCTATAACTTTTATTTTGATTATTCCTTCATGTCACAAAGTGGTAGTGTACATTGTTCACAAATTTACATAGTTATAAATTTGTGAACAATGTACACTACCACTTTATCGGACGAAGAAATGACCAAAATAAAAGTTATAAATCTCGAAAAGTTACACAACTTTGTAGCCGACAACTTTTTAATTTGAAACCATTTTGTCAAGGAAAACTATGTTTGAATTTCTAAAATTTAAAATTTGAATATTTAAAATATCCTCAAATGGAGAAATGACCAAAACGAAAGTTATAGATCTCGGAACATTATGCAACTTTATAGTTGACAAAATTTTCATTTGAAATTATCTTGTCAAAGAAAACTATGTTTGAATTTCTTCCATTTGAAATTTGAATTTTTAAAATCTAATTATAATTTATACCATATGTCATTAAACATTCAAAGGATATGAAAGCAATTTTGTATATGAAAGCAAATTTGTATTGCATTTTTTGAGCTATATTTTTTTACTACGTAATTTCTAATTTTCAACCTATTTATGTTAAAGGATATGTTATAAACTATTGCATAGGCGGGAAACAAAACCGCCGGGTAGGGAGCAGTTTCGCCGCACGCCAAAATTTGGCTTTAGTCTCGGGTTGGGCAACTAACTGGGACTAAAATGCCTCTAGCCCCGGTTGGAGGCCCAACTCGGGACTGAATGTGGAGGTCCAACCTTCAATTCCGGGTTGGGCCTTCAACCGAGACTAGAGACCTTTTAGTCCCGGTTGGTAGCCCAACTCGGGACTAAAGGTACCAACCCTACATATACTCGTGTCTTCTCTTCTTCTCTCCTTTCAAGCGCCGTCGGATCCGCACCACGCACTCCGCCGCGCCGCCACCCCCGCCGTGCACCGCCCGTTCGACATCGCCCTCTTCTCCGGCTCGCGCGGCGGGTCCTCGTCCTCGGCTCCGGCGCGCGTGGTTCGCACCCTCTTCTCTGGCGCATGCGGCGGCCCTTGTCCTCGTCTCCCTAGCGCGCGGCGCCCTCGTCCTCGTTCTCCGGCGGCCGGCTGGCCTAGCCCTCGTCCTCGGCTCCGGCGCGCGCAGCGCCCTCATCCTCCTCTCCGGTGCGCGCGGCAGCTCCATAACCCTTCATGTCTCCCGTCAGCGCCTTCGCATCTCTGGCCTCGCCCTCATCTCCAGCAGCGCCTTCGTGTCCGGTCTTGACATCGTCTCCACCGGCACCTTCTTCGTCTTCGGCCTCGGCCTCGACCATCGTCTGCTGCCAGGTGGTAATACTGGTTGCCAACCCCTTGTCATCCCTTCGTGTTGTGTGAAACCGGGCTTGGAAAGATGCTGAATTTTGATACTTAGGGTTTATTGATGTGAATTTTGGTATATATAGACTTATAAAAAAATTGACTTCAGTAATATACATATATAAATTTTGATATATTTACGTGTTATGCATTTTGATATATTGACTTTAGTGATTTGAATTTTGATATATAAGGTTTATTGATGCGAATTTTGATATATATAGACTTATAAAAATGACTTCAGTGACATACATATATGAATTTTGATATATTAACTTTACTATTTATGCATTTTGGTATATGATAAATATTGACTACAGTGAATTGGATTTTGAGATATAGGGTTTAGTGATGTGGATTTTGATATTTGTAGACTTATGAAAAAAATTGACTTTAGTGTATGCATTTTCGTGTATGAAAAATATTGTCTCCAGTGATATGATTTTTGATATATTGACTTTAGTGAGAAGAGATGGCTGGACGTCAACGTCGTGGTCTCCCTCCGCCGGAAATCAAAGGTTTCAGCGGCTATGTAATATGGATGGGATTCGATCCAGTGTTGCCGGATGTACCATTTAATCATCCAAGCATAGTAAGCAACTCTATACGTTTCCAATAAATTAATGTGTCAAATACGCTCGTATAAATATATTTTCTGATATGTATATATATGTGATTCTTAAATGTACCGTAGGTAATTGATCCAATCATTTGGCTTAAAGAGACACTCTTAAATTTTGGGGTTCAGGAAGTGGTTGTTCAGACCTTTCATGTAGATAATGGTTCATTAATCCAATGTCGAATTGGCTTTTCCATCGCTGCTAGGAGGGGTAGAGGTGTTGTACAAATCTCAGAGATGAGAATAATGGCACCCCAGCAGACTGTTGCAAAAAAAAATATGTTGTCATTGCATGTGTAACTAAGCTTGCGAATATTGGGTACACCCTGCTTACACTATACTCCATGCTGGTACATGCTATAAATGCGGACATGCGTCATGATGTTGAGGGCTTTTGTGCAAGCATTGCTCGAAACAACCGAAATGACGTGGTAAAGTCGAAGTCGAACTCATTGGTTATATCTGGATTTGTTGTTATATGTTGCAAAGCTTGGTTCTCATAACCTTTTTTCTGCCAACACTTACAGGTTAAGGACTATGACTTATCCTACAAAGGGTGCGGTTTTGAAGCCATTCTAAACAAGAAAATGTATCAATTGGGTTATGATTGGAAATATGCTCATGAATGGCCAACACTCACTACCAGAAGGATTTCAGACAAAGCTGCTTGCGACTAAGAGGGGAGACCCACCGACTTCTCGAGCATCGTTAAATGTCGTTAGTAGACCATGTGCTCATAGTTGTGAAGCAAGGGAGAGTGCACTAGTTAATGTGTTGGTCTTCATCAATGATGTTTTTGGATACCACATCGGTGACCTACACTTCACCGAATTGAAAATACGAGAAAGTCAACTTCATTAGGTAGTAGTGGTGACATACTATGTTTGCATGAACTTTGGGGAGTACTTGGACATGTAGTATGTAATGACTTGGTTTAAATTTATTATGGTTTGTATGAAATTCGATTGTGGGATGGATGATCATTGTAATATATATACAACATCTTACTTAATTAGTTTCACTCTTAACATGCGCGTACAATATTCAATGCAAAGAAACTATAAAAGAAAAAAAAAGAGACATTCAGTCCCGGTTGGTTATACCAACCGGGATTGGAGGTGTAATACGTGGCCTGGGCTGGAGCTACCTTTACTCCCGGTTGGTTACCAACCGGGACTAGAACTCCCAAATCAATCTCGGCTGAGGGGACCGGGATTAAAGCCGGGCCTGGACTAGAGGGGTTTCCCAACCGGGACTTAAACCCACTCCTGCACTAGTGTATACACTAAAAAATGCGACCGGGGAACAGCCCCACTCGTTTTTCATTAAGAGTAAAGGCACAGCTTCCGACGGCAGAAAAACCCCAGAACCCTAGCATCACCAGCGAGAAGATTTTTACTGTGCAGCACCCAGGATTTGAGCACCGGGTGGGTAGCTCCTCTGCTGGAAGTCCTACCACTGAGCTACAAGCTCATTTGCCGGGCCCATGTACACTAAAAATATTATTATATTAATGCTGACATCAAAAATAATGTTTTAAGTGAAAAAAATTCTAAAAATGTTATTTCAATAATATTTTAAATTCCTCAAACTTCAAAAAGTTGTCTACTTCTATGACTAGTAGCGTGCCCGTGCTAACGCTACGGTAAAAACAAAGGCCAACATGTTTCTTGAAAATGAAGTAAATAGTGGGTTATTCTAACTCAAAATTCAAATCCATTGGAGAAACAGTAGCACAGAAACCATACATAGATGTTGCAAAACTGCATAGGTTACATGCTTATCTCTGTGTATGAATATGATGACTCTCCGCGTTAACAAGAAATAAGTTACTCTACTTTCAACCATTACACGCCGAGATTACAAACTATCAGGGTGTTCGGCTGATCAGTTTGTGGCTGATTTCGGCTGATTTCGGCTGATTCAATAGTGTTCTGTGAGAGAGATTAAGCTGAAACAAGCTGGCAATGGATCAGCCGAATAAGCTGATGGTACCATAGGCGTGCATAAAAGAAGAGGACAGATGAGAGCTTAGTGCCTCTTGCGAGAAAAGTGGTGGTCGTTTGGATTTCTTTTCCCACTGAACATTGCGAGTGCCTTCCTCACTGGAGGTTTCAGTAGTGCCTTCTTATCACCACTGTGCAAAAATATATGTCGACACCCAAGAAATCATCCTCCTATAGTGAAACAGATTGTCAGATTTGTTCCAAGACGAACCTCAGCAAGCATGGCACTTCAAAACCCACCTGTAACAGAAGCATAAAAATACATGTGTTAGTGGGCAATAAAAAAACACAACATTGGTTTGGATAGCACTATTGTACCCAAACAGGTCTGAAGATGTTAACTCACATATATATGCATGTGGCGTATCTGCATGCAACCTGGTGCTATGAGACGGAGGCCAGTCTGCAGGAAATGGCTTATTTGATCCAAGCAGACTCTCGTATGCTGCATTCCAACTGCATATATAAATATAGATTTTTTAGCACAATTACATAAATCTCCACAATCAATAAGATAGCATTCCTTAAAGCTTCTTGGGTTGCACAAACAAAATACACCATCAGAAGCAAACAAATGTTCAAGAGGAAAAATATTTTTAGGAGTGTATTGTTTGATTGTTTAAAATTTATTTATGCAAGACCACTCTCAGTGGTATGGGTAGGTGTCACTATTGTCACTTTGTCAGGTTGAGTTTTATCGTTTGAGAAATCACCCTCTTATAGAGCTTACAGAAATCATAATTTCAGGTAAGTGAGTCCGTTTGAATTTTAGTACACTATCAGAGACTCATTAGCATGCACTGAAGTTAAACAAGATCCAACATCCCAGAGGAAAGGATCACAAACTGTGTATACACTCATCGTTGAACCTGAGCTGAAGCGCCCCCAAGTTCAATTATTCCAACAAGTTGAAAGTATTTGAAAAGGGCACTTTTACACACCATACCCCCAACGAATTTTTATGCTTTGTTTTGATTCTAGTTTTTGATCTGTTACTCAACCAACAGAAATGTCATCTAGGAATCCTCCAAAGCTGCATGTACAAATCCATCACTCACATGTATTGCAGATTTGCAACAACAAACCAGCAGCAATTGGCGCTCTCTTTACATACACACCTGAAATCAATTAGCATTTCCAATTCATTGCATTATTGATCATGTCATTTAAACACCCAATCCCGTATCCACAATGCTCACCCACTGAGCATCAGAGCTAAAGTACAATCAATTCCCCAGGTGGCAGAAAACGGCAAGAGGAATGCAGTACCTGGGATCACCTTGGCCCATGCGTCCTCGAACCGGAACCCAGAGGCTCATAGTACGTCCCTGCAGGACGCTAAGAGTGCCCGATCAGAACCTGCAGCCCGAAGAATGCGCAGAGGGAGTATGCAATGGTTGCTGGTCCCTGCAACAGTTATTGAAGATTTGAAGATCAGGTGATGAAAACAAATATGTGCTAGAAATTTGATGGATGGTATAATCCAGTTTGTTTACAACTCACCCGGATTGAATTGAAGTACAACAATGTTGCAAGGTTCACCAAACTACCTGCAACAACTCCCTTGGTGATAAAGAGCAAGATTTAAGACACATTATGATGATATTGAACTTCAGAAAAAAAAGGTTTCGTATCAAAGAAAGAAAACAATTTTATGATATAAGGGCTGTTTCACTTGATCAGATTTCTCGCATTGAAATTGCAGTCGCCCACTGTCAATTTTGTTTTAACATTTAGGAGTAGATTCCAGTGCAGGCTAACTGAATTTGCCTGGGCTCAGCGTCATCCAGCGGACAAGTTTGCTCTTGTCTTTTCTGGTTCAGCATGAAGGAACATAGAAAAAGTTCAATAATACTACTCCATCCCAAATTGTAAGACGTTTGACTTTTTTGTCTCAAGTTTGACCACTCGTCTTATTCAAAAAATTTGTGCAAATATAGTCAAATTTAAGTCATTCTTGAAGAATTTTTATTAATAAACCAAACTACGACGAAAGAAGTGATATTTTACACAAATTTTTGAATAAGACGAGTGGTCAAACTTGGTGTCAAAAAAGTCAAACGTCTTACAATTTGGGATGGATTGAGTACATTAATAATTCTAAACATATATCCAATTGTTTTCTGGTTAAATAATACATTAATAATTCTGAACTCACATATGCTAGTAATGCAGGAAGTACTCATGGCTTAGCAATGTTTTAAATAGCGGGCTAAGGTGTTTAGCGGTATATCTCTAAAACAGCTAATAGCGGAGCTATATCGGGCTATAGCGGAATATAGCGGCTAAATTGTACATGAACTCAAATAGCGGCACCCTGCCTCAAAAGGCTATAGCGGGCTATAGCGACGGCTATAGCAGGAGATTTTAAACTATGCTCAGCAATCTCTGTAATATCAAACCTAGGATCAAGGCCTTCCCAATACCATCTAGAACTGCATAAAACGGAGAAAGCACGAGTAGAATGACAGTATAATAACAATTTCCTTGTAAACATGTAAACTATTAGACATTGAAACCTGAGAATGCTCTGACCACAAATGTAAATGTGGTAGGGAAGCGAAATGGTTGGTCAGCAGCAGTCGCCAAAAGATCCTCTCCAGCAAAATTTAATTCGAGCCAACAGAAATAACACCATTCTGCAAGTACACAAATGCGCTAGTGTATGTGAAATGAGATGCAATGAAATTGCAATCACGTAATTGCCGGACCAGGACGCACCTCTAATTTCAAATCCCTAAGACGTTCACCTGGACGCACCGACGCAGGACCAGGACGAGGACAGACGGTTTGCCGCATCCTGGATGGTGCTGCCGGCGGTCTGGGGGCAGCGGGGTCGTCGCCGTCGGCCGCCGCCAGGGGTGGCGAACGGCGCAGGGCGGGGCGGCAGGAGCAGCCGTGTAGGAGGCACATCGATCAGGCTGCGCTGCAGAAGCCGAGCAGCAGCGGGAGGCGCCGAAAGTGACAGCCGTGCTGCCGCGCTGGAAGGGCGGCCACCAGCCAGGGAGGTGGGCGCGGGCGGTGAACGGTCCTCTCACGGTCACGGGAGGACGCCGCGGGATTTGGGGGAGCCAGGGAGGGGATCTGGGGAGACCTGGCTGGCGAGCTCAACGGGGACGGGCCGTCGCGGAGGCATCCAGATTGTTGGGAATCCTCGCACTCCACCTCCAACGCCTCCGATGCCTGGGAATCCTCGAGGCCTGCCCCAACACCTCCACCCCAGCCTCTGCCTCCGCCTGATTGTTTCTGTTTTTTGATGATTCATTTTTGGAAACGGGAAATCAGAAGGAGAGGGCGTGCGGGGGCGGAGCCATTGCATGCGGGCATGCGCGGGCGGGCGAGGGCGCGGGCTGGGCTGGGGAGCGTTGAAGCCTCCGTGATGAGTCTCAAATTTTCAATTATAGTAGAAAATATGTTCCTCCTTTTTTTTTATCAGCCCGCTATCGGAGTCGGACTCCGCCTGCAGGCTGCAGCCCATCCGGAATCGCGGAGCCCTCCTCCGGTGCCTCGCTATATACAAGCACGCACACCGCCATCAGCAGCGGCCCACCAAAACCAAACCACCCCAGTAATCACGTCGTCCAGTGTCAGCAGCGTCAACGAACCGATCGATCAGGTATTCAGGCGCCATGTCGTCGTCGCGGTGCGTCGCCGCGGTCGACGCTGCCGCCTCCGCCCGAGCCCCGGAAACAACGTCGTCAGCGCCGCCGTCAGCGCCGCCGATGCCGCGACGGTACCAGGCGGGCGAGTTCGTCGTCGACCTCGAGCTCGGGCACCGGCATCCGGCCGCCTCCACCGCGCTGCCGACGTCGTCAGGAGTGCACGAGGAGGGCGGGTTCACGGACGGCAAGTTGGGACTGGGACAGAAACTGGAGCGCCGCACCTCCACCGTAGAACAGCAGCCGCCGCCGCCGAAGAGACCGTCTGATAATCTGGCGGATAGCGGTGGCAACGGCGACTGCCTCGCTATACGGAGCCGCTGTGAAGCGATTGTAGCGATGTCATCGTCGTCATCGTCTTGGGGGTGATTGGCTTGAGACTCGTGATTCTAGTGGCATTGGCACGAGGCTCCTAGAACGTACTCTCTCGTTCTACACATCTCGTTTCTCGAAAAAATAAAAAAAATTAAGTTTGATCAATTATATATATAAAAATAATCATATTTGTAATGTGTAACGAGTATCTCTATATTGATATTGGAACATATTTTTGTAATAAACTTATTTGAAATTTTTTTTTATCAAAGTTATATCACTAGATTGATATAAATATTAATATTATTTTTTATAGACTTGATCAAAGTTAAAAAAAAATGTTTGACTTCTCGGGAATAAATATGAAACTAATGGAAACATATGTATAAGAGCAGGGCTCTTAAAATGGAATGTAAAGTGAAGATTTTTTTTCCTACTAAAACGAAGCTCCTATACATGCACCAACACAAACTACTACAAACGTCAATGTAAAGATTTAGGTGCTATTGCGTTCTTGCCCCTATTTTGAACCACAATTGTGATTTTACCTCTATTTTCTTCTACTTTATGTTTTTACCTCTGCTTTTTCAAAACAAAGGTTCAATTTACCCCTACTCCGTGAACAGCAGGTAACGGTGTTAAAAAAGTTGAAACATGACAAGTTTGTCCTTCCGAATATTGCGTTTTTCCCCTATTTCAAACCCCAATTGTGATTTTACCCTCACTTTCTTTGACTTTGTGTTTTTACCCCTACTTTTTCAAAACGATGGCTCCGTTTACTCCAATTCTTAACTCAGTTATCTACATCCGGATCAAAGCAATTAAAAATTAACAAAAGCCCTGTGAAAAGATAAACTTACCCCTTATCTCTCGATCGTCTCTCTCAAGGTCGTCCCTCTCAACGCTAGCAGTAATGGCCAATTTGGAGTCGGTGGGCGGTGAGAAGGGCGCATCGGAAGCCGTCGTGGTAGCAGCAAATGGCTTTTTGGCGTCGACGCGCGGTAGCGAGCCTGCACGCGGCTGCTTGCGTGGCGCAGCAGCCAGCAGAGAGGAGGCTCTGCTTGGCTGGGTGCTGCATGCAACAACGGGCGTCGCGAGTGCCGCGTGCGCCGCGCCAAGCGAGCAAGCAGCGTGCACAGGCTGCAGCGCCCACGTCAGCTAAGCAGCGTGCTGCGTGCGTGCGCCTCCTCCGTCTGTCACGCGCCGCTTCATGCCGCTTGCTGCGCTTGCCCGACGGACGACAGCGCCATTCCGCCGACCGAGCCGCCAACACCGCCCGCTAGCGCTGAGAGGGACGATCGAGAGATAAAAGGTAAGTTTGTCTTTTCACAGGGCTTTTTGTTAATTTTTAATTGCTTTGATCCAGATATAAATAACTGAGTTAAGAATTGGGGTAAACAGAGCCTTCGTTTTGAAAAAATAGGGGTAAAAACACAAAGTGAAAGAAAGTGGGAGTAAAATCACAATTGGGGTTTGAAATAGGGGCAAAAACGCAATATTTGGAACGGCAAACTTGTCATCTTTTAACTTTTTTAACACAGTTACCTGCTGTTCACGGAGTAGGGGTAAACTGAACCTTCGTTTCGGAAAAGCAGGGGTAAAACCACAAAGTGGAATAAAATGGGGGTAAAATCACAATTGTGGTTCAAAATAGGGGCAAGAACGCAATAGCCTTCAGTTTACCCCTACTCCGTGAACAGCAGGTAACGGTGTTAAAAAAGTTAAAAGATGACAAGTTTGCCCTTCCGAATATTGCGTTTTTGCCCCTATTTCAAACCTCTATTGTGATTTTACCCCCCATTTTCTTCGACTTTGTGTTTTTACCCCTTCTTTTTCAAAACGATGGCTCCGTTTACCCAAATTCTTAACTCAGTTATCTACATTCGGATCAAAGAAATTAAAAATTAACAAAAGCCCTGTGAAAAGACAAACTTACCCTTTATCTCTCGGTCGTCTCTATCAGGGTCGTCCCTCTCAACGCTGGGTACGGCGGCGGTGGCGACGGAAGGGCAGCGTCAGGCCGTCAGGTGGGCGCAATGAGCAGCAGCGCTTGACGCGAGAGAAGGAAGACGGGCGCCAGCGCGGCTTTACTGGCTCGACGTGGTATGCGCAGACCCAGCACGCTGCGGCTCGGCTTATGGGCGCTGGCGCAGCGCAACCAGCACGCTGTGACTCTGCGTGCGTGTAGTGGCTGCAGCAACTTGCCCGGCGTCGTGAGTGCCCGCGCCAAGCGAGTCAGCGTGCTGGCTGGCGCCCCGTCGAGCTAAGCAGCAGCGCCGTGCCGCTTCCTCTCCGCTCGTCAAGACGTGCCCTTCGGCCGCGCTACCGCCCGGACGGCCCGACGCGCCCTTCCGCCGCCACCATTGCCAAGACCGCCCGCTTACCATTGCGCTAAGGCCGAGAGGGACGACCGAAAGATAAGGGGTAAGTTTGTCTTTTCACAGGGATTTTATTAATTTTTAATTGCTTTGATTCAGATGTAGATAACTTAGTTAAGAATTATGGTAAACAGAGCCTTCGTTTTAGAAAAGTAGGGATAAAAACACAAAGTGAAAGAAAGTAGGGGTAAAATCACAATAGGGGTTTGAAATAGGGGCAAAAACGCAATATTCGGAAGGGCAAACTTGTCATCTTTCAACTTTTTTAACACCGTTACCTGATGTTTACGGGGTAGGGGTAAACTGAACATTCGTTTTGGAAAAACAGGGTTAAAAACACAAAGCGGAAGAAAATAGGGGTAAAATCATAATTGGGGTTCAAAATAGGAACAATAAAGCAATAACGCCAAAGATTTATCCAATAGACCAATAGTTCTTGGCATTGATCACAAAGTCATTAGAAGTGGCGCGTATCGCCGTGCAGGTGATCTACTATTAAGAATAATCAATCCTAGATGCGAGCATTATTCGTACTGAGTTCAAACTCGAACATGTTCCAACAAAAAAAAAATCTAGCCAAAACTGCACTTGGTTTGCTAGATGTTGTTGTCCTATATATTGTGAGCATAGTGGAGCGGTGACAATCAAAACACTGGTTAAAAAAACTTATCTCAGGCCCATTTCATATTTTCACCTCTTTGGCTATTAGTTATTGCTCTGCTTTTTGGAGAGAAAGGAGATGCCACATGTCACAATAAAAAAATGCCAATCAACCTATAACGGGATGATGGATGATGGTCCTATACTATCCTTTTTCGGTATAATGATCTCAAGAAGTTAAGAGAAAGAATAAATATTTTTTACTTCTCTTGATGGAAATATTTTGTTGAGCAATCTGCAATTCCTAGCTATTTCGATAATTTGTAAGAACACATTGAACGTTTTGAATCTGAACTACAATTGTTGACTTTTCTCAAAAGTTGCAACGTATATTAATGTTCATCTTATTTGTTGCGTTAACCATCATTGTTCAAAATGTACTTCATAATAGAAACTAAGCAAAGCGTGGATGGGTAGCTGAGGTGTACCCCTAAACCAATTAGAGGCTAGTTTTTTTTCGTATACTAATATAAGATCTGATTGTACGATTTTTCAAATTTGTTTATGTACGTGCAATGTATTTATGCGGGCCAGGCGAATGTTGTGTGTGAGCAACCGCGAATATATTTTGTTTTCTAATTTTCAAACTAAGACCCAAAATTGTCAAAAATAAAGATGAAGCCTCAAACATTTCATGAAATGGGTATTTTGATGAAAAGAGGACCAACAAAAAGAAATATAATATGAGGAAACATCCATCTCAATTTTTATTGCCCAACCTTCTTAGCCAGCGCCCATCTAGTTATGGCCCCAAGCATTTCTAGCCCAACTAAAGGCCACGCGATAATTACTAGGTGAAAAGCCATACAAGTATAGCAGGCTAGCAGCCCAAAAAACGAGTCACTAGTAGTTTTCAACAATACGGGCCGATAATATAGAGGAAATTATTTCCTTCCCTTAAAAAAGAGTGTTGCTTAGTTTTTTGGTATTTTTTTCTCGAACTTACTTATTAGCCTCTAGAATGAATTTCCTTTAGTTTCTTGGCCCGTTAATTTGATGGGCTAACTGTGTTAAACTATGCGCGAAATAACTCTTTTACCCACGTCGCCCGCTTGCTCTGCTCGCGGGACGGAACCCGTCCTCGTCCGCGCCGCCCCGCTCGTGCCCACGCCGCTCACGGCGAGCCCGATGCGTTAGCCGCTCGCTAGCTCGCTCTCGGACTCGCGCTTCTCGTCGCAACCGTGCTCCATCCTTCTGCCTCTGCCCTGCCGAGGTCCGTGCTGCCGACGAGCTCCACACCGGCGACCTTCGTGCCACTCCGCGGCTTCGAGCTCCGTGCCGGTGTCGAGCTCCGTGTCGACGAGCCTCCATTCGTCCAAATGGCAAGCAAATGCCACGCTGAAAGCGCATGTTGCAATAGTATGTTTCAAGTGTTTTAGATGTTTCCGATGTATGTTTCAAGTATTATATATCGCCGTTGCAAAAATAGATGGGGATATTGCACATGTTGTAATGGCTATACATGTACGTTTCAAATGTATGTTTCAAATGTTTCATCTGTGTTTAGACGAATGTTACAAGTGTTTTGTTTGGATGTTGCAAAAGTAGAACTAAATATTGCATATACATGCATGTTGTAAGCATATGTTTTCAATGTTTTCAGGTGTTTCATACGTATGTTTGCAATTGCTTCATCTGGATGTTGCATATGTTTGTAATGGTTTTCAAATGTTTCTCAGCCGTTTTCGTAAGTGTTTCAAAAACTTGTTTCAAGTGTTTCATACTACTGGACAAACCCCCATTTAACGACGGATACCCATGAACGTTTAATTTATGTGTTGCCTTGTTATCCGTATCTCGTGTCCAGCCGTAGCGGCTTCTGGCCCTTCGCTCACCGTGTGCTATAGGTCCGTGTTTTTTTTAAATTTTCCCCGTATTTTTCAATTCTCAAGTGTTTTTTCAGCCGCGTGCTCAATTATTTCCCTCCACGAGCTACTGACGTAATAATTAATATTAATAATAATAAAAAAACTGGTTTCAACAAGCTTCGAACGGCAGACCATACATGGCTCCTATCCACGCTAAACAACTGAACTGAACTCGGCTTCGTCCAACTTGGATTAACTAATTATTTTATTCATTATATGAACAGATGTGAGCAGGACAAAACCCTTTTCTTGGTTTCCCCAGGTCCACGCAGCCAAACCACAACGGCCGCCGCCGACAACAGGCCCATCATCTCTGTCAGCAGGAAATATATTGAAATAAAAATAAAAATATTAACACTGTGAAGGTATAAGATTGAAATGAAATGTGTACAGGTGTGCCACAGCGTAGGTGCGATTTCTAAAAAACAAAAAAACGCATTGTGAAGGTATAAGATTGAAATGAAATGTCTACAGGTGCGGCACAGCTTAGGTGCGATTTCTAAAAAACACCTTTAAGATTTGATTTCTAATAAACAAAAAAGCAGCTTTCATCATGTGATTTCTAAAAAACAAAAAAAAATGCCTTTCAAGATGTGATTTCTAAAAAA
Organism: Miscanthus lutarioriparius; assembly: GCA_904845875.1. Classification (NCBI taxonomy): domain Eukaryota; kingdom Viridiplantae; phylum Streptophyta; class Magnoliopsida; order Poales; family Poaceae; genus Miscanthus; species Miscanthus lutarioriparius. Next base: position 86,323,573 of record CAJGYO010000009.1, on the reverse strand, counting down.
CAACAAAGGGCTCTTGTGTTCTTGCCCCTACTTTGATGTGCAATTGTGATTTTGTCCTCGTTTTTCTAACTTTGTGATTTTGCTCTTAACTGTTCACAAGTCAACGTGATTTTGCCCCTGGTCAACGGAAAAAACAGGGGCAAATTCGCGTTGACCAGGGGCAAAATCGCGTTGACTTGTGAACAGTTAAGAGCAAAATCACAAAGTTAGAAAAACAAGGGCAAAACTATAATTGCACATCTATGTAAGGGGCAAGAACACCATTTTCCAAAAAAAAAACATCTTTCATCATGATTTGAACCCACGACCCCCAACCCCCAACAAACTGAGCACATCTCTACCATTAGACTACACATGCATTTGTTAGTACTCCCTCCGTCCCGTATTTATTTGCACATCTAGAGTTGAGCGTAAAAACCAAGGCAGCTGCTAAAATGACGCTTTTGCCCCTATACGAAAGTGACTGTGCGGAGGCAGAAGGCATTCTCCAGATTGACTAGAAGCATCGTCTACTTTTTTTTAAGTACAGCTGATGATGAAATGAATGGTTGAGAAAGCTCCAGAGTCTGAACGGAGGTGGCGGAGTCGATTTTTTCTGCTTCCTTTCACCTCCTGTTAACCTAGTACTGCATTGGATCTCGTGTACTACTTCGAACGTGATCGATTAATTTGGGAAAAGTTTTGAACTCCTTGCGTGCAAATAAACCGGGACGGAGGGAGTATGTATATATATAATTTTTTATCTATATTTCGTAGCCTTGTGATAGGTTCCACGAAAACTTCATAACTTTCTCGTATAATGTTCGATAAAGACGAACGTTATACCAAAGTTGTAGTACTTTTCGAAATATACAACTTTGTAGTTCAAACTTTTTTTATTTGAGGTCATTTGGATATTCAAATATGTATCATAAGATTTATAGAGTTAATATCAATGGAGTCCATATGCTCTAAAGTGACAAGTGAGTGTGTAGTGGTGGAAAAGGATCTCGGATGGAGAAACAACCAAAATAAAAGTTATAAATCTCGAAAAGTTATAAAACTTTGTAGTTAATAACTTTTTTATTTAAAGTTGTTTTGATGCTAAGTATTTGTTTCACCAGATTTTATAGAAGTTAATAACAAATGATCTGTATGCTCTATAGTCATAAGTGAATGTGAAGTGGTAGTTAAGGATCTTGTATGGAGAAGCGACCGAAACAAAAATTCTAGATCTCGAAAAGTTATGCAATTTTGTAGTTGACAACTTTTTCATTTAAAATCATCCATCGAACAAAAATTATGTATGAATTCTCACATTTGAAATTCGAATTTTTCAAACAACCTCGGATGGACAAATGACCAAAACAAAAGTTGTAGATCTCGAAAAATTATGCAACTTTATAGTTGACGACTTTCTCATTTTAAATCATCTATCCAAGAAAAAATCTTGTGAATTCCCTCATATTTGAAATTCGAATTTTCAAATAACCTTGATGGAGAAATGACCAAAACAAAAGTTGTTGATCTCGAGAAGTTATGCAACTTTATATTTGATGACTTTTTCATTTAAATTTATTATGGTCCCGAATACTCATTTCAAAACTAGATGAACATAGATTCAAGCACCTGAAATATAACAACTCCCTTATTATTTACTTTTAAGTAGAATGCCAGGTGTCAAGAAACTATTTTTCAATAATATTTGTCTTATTAATAGAAAGTAATATAATTGGCCACATTAAATTGATGCCATTAGTCATTACTTTAAAATAGACTAATTTGGTACATATTATTAATACTATCACAAAAGCAATATACATAGTCATTACTCATAAAGTAACTTTTAGATAGCGAAATCTAGTAGTATATTTTTTAATATAAGGACCGTACAGGATGTCCATCAAATTTTCTTTTAGATAGCAAAATCTAATAGTATATTTTAGATATATATTGTTTAGATATAAGCACCAGAAATCCTAAATTGAGAGGCGTGGAATGTTAGTTTCCCTCTTTAAAACATTGACTAAAATTATCCCACCAAATTTTACCTCCTTAAAACATTGACTGAAATTATTCCACCAAACTTTTCCTCAAGAAATCCATTTGCCGCTCCGTAACAGTTGCCGCTCTAATCTAATCTAGCGAATAAAAACTCGAAGGCCCTCCTCAATCCTCGTTCCCTCCAACTGACCGAAGCTCCTAGGTTGGCGCGGCGGCGGCTCCCTTCCCTCCGGTTCATCTCCGGTGACAGCGTTATCTTCACCATTGGAGGCAAGGCTCCATCGACGGCGACGGCATCCGCGGCCTCGTCCCGGTCACCATCGTTCCCCGGCCAAATTGCAGGTACGTTGAACAAACCCTGTCGCCCACCCAAGTGCCCACGGATGCCTAGCCCTGGCCCTCTCTCTCTCTCTCCCGTTCCGTTACTCGCAATGAGGGAGCCGGACCTCGCCGAGGCCGACGTCTGGTACTCGGCCGCCGGCGGTGGTGACCCGGGGAGCCCCTGCCCCGCGGCGCAGCGTGCAGGGCGGCCTGAGCCAGGCGTTCGGGGATGGGCCCGGCGGGCGGTAGGTGGCGGCGTCGGCGCCCGTCGAGGCGCCCGCGTGGCCCGCCGGCTTCGCTGTCCCAGACGCGGAACCGGCGCTGCTGTTCGAGATGGAGATGGGGAATGATGACGACGAGGACGGCAAGCGGGGCGCCGGGGGGTGCCGCAGCACGTGTACCAATTAATGATCTCTCTCCTGCTGATGCGCATGCATGGACTTGTCCAATTAATTCTTCTCATAGTTTTTGAAGATGCGAAGCACCGTTTTAATAATAATTCTAATTTTAATGAAAAATGATGAACAGACTGAAAGATCGAAATCATGATGAGTTTTGCAGATTTGAGATGGCTTAGTGCAATTCGTGTTCTTGCATTGAAAACTTACTTCTGTCTAATTGTTACTATTTGGTTATAATTGATTCTTATTTGTGAATTATCCTATGCTTTATTCTTATTTTCCTATTGGTGCTAAATTTTATTTAGATTGTGCTAACATGGCGGTGGATAATTGGACCATAAATCTGGAATGACATGGGAAAGCTGAAGGACATAAACATGTGCAAAGGGAAATGGATAGAGATGAGATATGCTTTTTCAGCTTGATTGATCTGATCGAGGGTTGATCGAGGGTTCTGGGTACACATCAGTCGACTATCTATACTACAAGAGAACAGATAGCTTGGTTGTAATAGAACAAGATTCTGATGTGATGGAAATGCTCAATGAGTGTGAGAGCAAAAGGACGGTTAATTTGTTTGTGACGAGGCAGAGACCGTCCACTTTAGCGCCTACCAAGTCCAACATAGAACCATCCAAATCTAAACCAAAAAAAATAAAGGTATTAGAATGAACATATAATTTACTTTTCTATGTATATTTAATTATTCAAGGACAAATATTCCAAGTCATGTTAGTTATCAATGATTTATTTTCATCCAAGATTAGCATATCCAACCCCACAGTGGTATGTGACTTAATAAATACAATCTTGATAGTCTAATATAAATATCTAGTTGTTTAATAAAAAGATTACATATTGTTTATTATATTTACTATGTCCTTGATGATGTTGTGCAGCCGACATGGTGACTACAAGAAAGCACACAATTCAAAGTAATGATGAATATATGTTAGAGCAAGAGACTAGGCAAGAGAGCCCTCAACAAAATGTTGCAGCATATGAAGTTCTTACTAGTTCTGGAGGAGACCAGATTGACACTGAGGTTAATGTCCAAGGTAACTCATAACCTACAATTCTAATTAACATAAACTGATTCCCTGCAATTTTTCTGGGTGAATATTTATTTTTTGCAATGTACCGTTGGCCAGATGAAACTGAAGGTAGAGTAAAGCGTGGGAGGACCAAACTGAAAGATATTTGGAACCTTCCTAAAGGTCATAGAATTGTGGTTGCGTGTAATGAACTTGATCAGCCAATTGGAGTAGAAGCTGGATTTCTAGGAAAATTTCTTGGCATGGTGGCTAGAAATGGGTGCTTGTGTAGCTTGAGCTACAAGGACTGGAGACTTCTAATAGGAAAGAAAGAAAGAAACACCAATGAAAAAAAATAAGAAGGATATACTTAAGCAAGTAAAGGTATGCAATTGTGGTGGTTATGCGATAATATTATTCGCTAAATTTTAATATCTAACTTATAATTGTAACCATATGCCCTCTGCTATTGGTGTGCAGATGAGATTTCTTTACCCTTTACGCATGAAAAAATGGATACTACGAACCCTCGGAGAGAGATGTAGGCAACACAAGTCAAATCTAAAATCAATTTATTTTGATGTGCACAAGAGCATGGAAGCTAATTGCAACAATGTGCCACCCGGTGTAAATGATGACCAGTGGGTTGCACTTGTCAATAACTGGATGACCCAGAAATCACAGGTACGTACATATTGTTGGATTTATGTGGTTCTCAATGCATACTAAATTTTCCAAAAATTCTGCATAACTTAAATCCTTTTCTTTGTATTTGTTATTTTGGGATAGGATATAAGTGAGGCAAATAGGATAAACTATACAAAGAATTCAACCCATACTGCTGGAACAAAGAGTGGGTAATATTCTTACCACCCTAATTGTGTGTACACCTCTGGCTGCATTCATATATATGATATAATAATTATCATGTCCTTGATATTAATTTTTATGTTCAACAGAAGGAAAAAGATCCTGAAAAGAAATACCCTCACAGGGCTGTTTTGTATATTCATACACGCAAGACTAAAAGCGAGAAGGACACGAATGCACAGTGGTAATTTAATTATGAATGCTCAACTTTGTTTTTTTATTATACTACCTTTACAAATTTATTTGATTCATATTATGGCTATGTACTGGATGATTTGAAGAAACTCATAGGGCAGCAACCAGATTTAGCAGACACTAGTGAAGGAAAGGTTGCATGGAGAGGAGATGCACTAAACAGAGTACTAGGAGAAGAGAAGCCTGGTCATGTGCATGGCTTGGGACTTGTTCCAAATCCTAATCAAGTTTTTGACCTGTCAACTTCGAAGCGCCTTAAGAATATAAATATGACTTCGTTGGATGACAAATCGAGTGAAGATGTTGTATCTCTAAGACTTCAAATGGAAAAGTTTGGACGTCATTGTCGATGTTTCACCACCGATAGCCTGCCACGGGGGTACCCGGGGCAGTATGTTCGGGCTTCGGCGTATGCTGAACTCGATGGTAAACGCAAGAGACAGTTGATTTATCCTGGTTCAAGCCCTCGATCGTAGATCGAGTAACGACCCTACGTCCAGTCGGCGTTAGCCTTTGCGTTGGATTGATTATGAAGTGTTATGTTGTACAATTGTCGTCCCCTTCTCTCAGGAGCCCTGCCCTCCTTTATATAGTCAGGAGGCCAGAGTCCTAGTCGGTTTACAATGAGATTTCCTAGTAGGATTACTTAATAGTTCTACTACTAAGATTACATGGGAAGAATCCTAGTTGAACTAGATCTTCTCTTTCCCTTGCGGGGTATCCTGTGGGTCCCGCATCGACAAGCCCCCGAGCACTTCATGGTTGAGCTCTGAAAGTCTCGCTTTGCTCCTTCAAGTCTTGTTGGGTAGGAACAAAATGTTATCCGAGTGCTTTCTGGAGTGAAACCTTGTAGCGCTTCTTGGGATCTTCGAGTGGTGAGTGCTTTGTGAAGAAAAAGTACATCCATCTGGTTGTAGCCCCCGAGCCTCTTGCTATTTGGAATAAGGAGCTGGAGGATCTTATCTTGAAGTTGCTCTGATTGTTCGTTGAAGTTTTATCAAAAGAACTCGAATATGGCTCGTTAAGGGTTCTTTTGTCGTAATGTCTTGAAGTGGTCTGCGTTGAGGAAGTTTTTGGTGACGTGCGCTTTTTTGAAGAAAAAGGGCACTCACTGAAAGTGTAGCCCCGAGCCTCTTGCTATTTGGAATAAAAAGTTGGAGGGTCTTGATCCTTTATGTTGTTTGAAAATTTGTGTTCTGAAGTAGTCCCCGAGACTTGGATTATGTCATCATCCAAGTAGTTTTTGTGGCATCTTTCCGAAGCGGCCCTTTAGTCTTGGATTAAACCATCATCCGAGTAGTTTCGCGGCATGCAGCCTCCGTTCTTATGTCCGGGTTCTTTTTGGGTGAATTCTTGTCTTCAAAAAATTCTGGGGCTATGTATCCCGCAGCCCCGTGCTTTCTCCGAGTTCTTCTCTTTAGAAAAGAAGTCGGATGAAGAGTCTTGATGTGTCGTCGTCGTTGTAGTCTTGAGTTTCTTGTATTCTTGGTCCTTTGTCTTTGGTTCCGAGCCTCCGGGAGTAGTTGAAATGAAGGCCGAGCTCCCTAGCTTAGTGTTGATTAAGCTATGATGCTGGCCGAGCCCCCGAGCGTATATCCGTGTTGTTTCGTTTAGGAAGAACTCGGATGCGAGGTCTTGGCGTATTCTTTGATAGTCTGCTGTTGTCAGATGTAGTTGTATGGTGGTGGTTGAGTGTAAACGCCTTTTGTTCACGGGTTGTACTGTGCTGGTATATTCTTCCGAATATGTCCGTCTTGATAATTTATTTCCTCTCTTTGAGTCATCCATTATTGAGTCCTGTCTTTTTCTTTGTGTCCTTTGTTAGGCTTATTTCGTTGGTACTCCTAGTCCATGTGCGCCCGCTCCTTTGGTCTATAAATACTGTCCCGGAGTGCTTGTTTTCATCTATTGGATATTCTGTTGAAACCTTCGTGGTCATGAACATGGTAGTTTGTGAAGTAGAGCAGCCCCCGGGCATATTTTGTAGTTCATGTGTGTCTTGTCGTGAGTGGAGGAAGTCTTGTGATAGGGATTAGAGGTAGGCTAATCCCATGACAAAGATTGTGCCGGGATGTACGTGGTGGTAGTTGGAGGAAGTCTTGTGATGTGGGCTTGCGTTTCTTCATCTGGCGATTCTGGGTTGATCCTCATCGCTTTGTCTTGAGATCGTCTCGGCAGATCAACACCATATGCGACATCACATCGGTCTTGGGTAGACAGATGCCCGCCGCCTTCTCGCTCCATGTCGTCTTGCCATGTTTGCCGATTTCCGCCTTGGGTGCCTTGCGTCCGTCCTTTGAAGAAAAGCAGTGTAGGTGATGGCGGTTTGTCCTTTCGAGTAGCAATTTGGGACACGAGTCGTTCGAGCCTAGCCATGTCCGTGTTCCTCTTTGCTACTTTGCTTTTCGTGGTGCCGTGTTCGTTGGGTCTTGTAAGATTTGTAATCTTCTATTTTTGAAGTCGCTTGTAATGTAACGAATCTTGTCTTTAAGATTTGTAATCTTCTATTTTGAAGTCGCTTGTAATGTAACGAATCTTGTCTTTCGAGTTGTCTTTTACTTTTTCTGTTGTGATCCCTCGTTGTTCATGAGATTACCGAGTTCTTTCTTAAATAACCGGGTTCTTTTGTTCCTTGTGAGGTAGCCCTTTCTTTCTTCTTTCTTTCTTCTTGGTTTGACGGGTTGTTCTTGTAGTGATCTCGATAACCTGCTTGGTGGTCTTTGGACGGATAAGTCTGAAATCGCCCGTTGGTTTGTACCGTTGTGTGGATTTGTGCCCTCCGTCGTTTTAGCTACGTCGGTAAATGGACCGTTGCGTTCCCACACTGTGTTTTATCGGGCCTTGTGGGCCATTTGTATCATTGAAAAATCTATTTAAAGACCCTTTATCTTCCTTTCCCTTGCTGCCCAGCTCTTGCCTTTAAACCGTAGCTTTTCGAGAAATCCTTGTTGTCATCATCGTCGCCGTCACCCGAGCACCATCATCCTAGCTTCATCTTCCTTAGTGCCTTTTTTGCTTACGCCAGTTCATGGGAAAGAAGAAAACCGCAAGCAAGTCTCAAAGCGACCTTCAGAGACGAGGAGTCATCCCTTTCTTTGATGATCGAAAACCAGGAGTTCGTGGCTATGAGGGCTGCTCGGAAGGTTTGGCGGCTCCAACAACAAGCGAAGACCAGTACTTGCGAGCTCATTAGCGATGGCTTGATCCAACGCAAAGTCATCGCTGAATGGAGAGTTCGAGGCGAGCATCGGGTTCCAGCCCAAAGGTCTGGTGAGATTGTCCTCTTCGTTTCCTTTGTCCGCGCCGGACTTTGCCTTCCTTCGCTTTCGCTTTCCTTCATCGGTTTCTTGGTTATTTGGGGTTAGTCCGAACCACCTAACCCCCAATGCCGTTCTCCATCTTTCTATTTTCGTTCATCTTTATGAAGCTTTCCTTGAATCCTCCTTCTCTATCTCTTTTTCGCTTTTTCTTTCGTTCGAAACCTCAACCCCGCCGTGAAGAAACCAGCGTTCTTGGCGGTTTGGGATTCAGCCCGCTTGTGGTCTCAAAATTAAGTTTTTGACTATGACTGGTCGATTCGTAAAAGATTGTGTGCCGAGTGGTTTACGCCGCCAATTTGATCCCTTCCCTTGCCGTCCATCCCGGATCTGGTCCTATGGTGAATGACCGATGGGACAAGAAGCTTGAATCGCCTACTGAGATTCAAGTGATCCATCCACTCCTTGATAGGATTAGCATGCTGAAACAGCAGGGTTTGACCAGCTTTGGTATTGTTTCGAGCTTTCTTCGTCGCCGGGTTCAGCCTTTGAAAGAGCGGGAGCATCTTGGCTTTGAGTATTCTGGGGCCGAGGATCCTTCACGCATGGTCCTAGCTCTTGAGCTGACCGGTGAGGAGGTACTCGAGCGTCTCCAGAAGATGCTAAAAGGAGTGAGCATCATTCCTCTTGCTGTCTCCGAGTTCTCAGCCAACAACCCGCCCCCAGCTGTGAGTTGTCTATCTTTTTGTTTGAGTACTTTATGCACTCTTGCCGCATCCGTTCTTGCTTAGCTTTTCTTTGTCTCGGTGTTTTATCCTTTTTCGCAGGAGCTTGGGCGGAACTTTGTCGACTCGGTCTCTCCTGACGTTCTCCCCGTCGTGGCAGAGACTGGGGATAGACTTGCTGGAACTTCTGCAATTAGTAATTCCCAAACCTCTACCGCCCTTCCTGGGGTTTCTTTCGGATTTGTTGATGTATATGAAGAATATGTTCCTCGTCTAGTCCCTCGCGGTCCTCGCAGTGTCCCAAAGAGGGGGCGAACGGATGGGTCTTCATCTGGCCTACCTGTCTCCAAGAAGCCTCGCAAACCAAGTACTCCCTCAGGTACTCCAGTTGTTGCTAGCATGCTCTTAGGTGAGCACATTTAATACTTTTGTTCCTTTATTTTCCTGTTTCTCTCTTGATCCGAGTACTTTTTATCCTCTTTTCAGCAGGTGCTCTGGTTTCCTTGGCTGAGGAGGAAGAAGATGATGAAGTACCCCTCATCATGCGGCGGTGAGTTGTTTTTCATATTCCTGTTGCATTGAATTTCTCTTCTTTGTCTTGACTTTTAGTCTTGAACTTTTTGAAGTAATCGGAGGTCGGGTGTGAGTTCTTCCGAGGCTCCCGTGCCAACTTCTTTTGAAGCTCCGGTGTCGAGTTCTTTGGTAGCCTCGGTACCGAGCTCTACCGCTCCTCCAGTACGGAGTTCTTCCACGGCTCCAGCCCCGGCTCCTTCCGTGGCTCCGTTGTCGGCTATTCCGCTCCCGTCACCGGGTGTCGGGGACGTTTTCATCGTCGTGGTTCCCCCTGTGAGGCCTTCTCTTGGCTTCGCGAAGAAGAAAGTGGTTGGGTGAGTAGATTCTAGCTTTATCTTTTTGGCTTCTATCTTCCTTCCTCTGGTTCTTATCGGTGCTTCCTTTTATCACTTTTTAGTGTTTCGTCTTCTCTCATTTCTTCATGGACTTCTTCTCTGCCTCCCGTCGTGCCCACGAGTTCTGAGCCTCAGGACTCACAACATTCTGTTGATGAAGTTGCTGCGGGGGCTTCAGAGCTACCTGGCGAAGTTGCGGACTTGGCCGCTCCGGAGGTGACTGTGGCCGTCGCGCCGGGTCCTTCTGAGGGTTTGGCTCTGGCTTCCCTGGAGGTTGCTTTGGTCGTTCCTTCTTCGCCCCATCTGGCCTCTCCTTCCCCTTCTCTTGCTTCCGGCGGTCCTTCTTTTCCGGTGACGTGGTGCAACAGTTCGATGCCACCCATCGGTTATCGGAGCTGACCGCAGCCTGGGGGAGCTTGTCAACCCTCGCGACTTCTTTTGGTGAAAAGCTCCAGGTAGGTTTTCTCGCCACTCCTCTTTTGCATGCTCGCTTTTTTTCTTACGTCCTTACGCCTTGTTTCTCTTTGCCTCTTTTTGCTCGGTCTTTCTCTCGTGATCATTCTCGCTTCTTTTTCTCATCGAAAATGAGAGAAAGTTGTCTTCCGAGGTGGACGCCTGAAAGCCGATCTCGACCTTCTCCGGCTGAGTTGGAGACAGGGCGTCAAATGCACCAAAAGGAGGAGAAGACCCTTCGTGCCCGGGTAGTAGAGACGGAGAAGTAGAGAGATGCCGCGGTGGAGTCTGCGAAGAATGAATGCAAAGGTGCCGCAGGTTCTGCCTGTTTTTTCTTGTATTTTGACTTCTTTTTTTTTTGACTTGTTCTTGGGTGTCTTGTCTAGTTCTCCGAGTGAGAAGCGAAGCTCGGAGAGTATCGATGAAATGAAGGCTCTTGTCCGCTCTAGTCATAATAAGGCCGAGGAGGTAATTACTCATCTTTGAGGAAGAACTCGCCTTGCTAAGTCGATTAGGCGCGGAGTCGACAGAGATCTTGTGCGAGCCCAAAAACTATTGAAGGCTTGTCAGGGAAGTCTGGCGACTGACTCTTGAAAATTGGAACGTTTTGTGGAAATCTTCGCGTTCGAGAGTCGATGTTCTCCGGACTCAGCGGATGACGGGCAATCTTGGGCGCAATTCATTCCCGGATTCCGACTCGTTCCAAGAGTTCGCGAAGAAGTGTGCCCAAGTATGTACCAAGAATGTGCTAGCCAGTCCGGGTCCTTGCTCCAGAGGTGCCTCTGTCCAAGATAGCAGAGAGGAAGTCTGAAAGCCAAGAATACCTTGATGCCGTTGAGAGGATGGAGCACGAGGTCGAAGGTTTAGCTTGAAGAGGGTTGTAGAGCAGTCTAAATATTGACATTTCCCTCCCGATGACAATGCTCGATCCGATTGACCACTTCTTGTAATATTACACTCCTCTTTAAATGAAGATTATTTGTTTTCGTTGATGTATTCTTTGCCTGGGTGTGGTCAAAGTTACTTGACTTGCTGAGTACTTTGTCCCATTTTCGTTTCTGCTCCGCAAAACAACTCTGTGTGTTATCCTGACGAGACCCCTCGATTTGTCGAGTACTTTTCTTTTCTTCCTCTTTTGTGATCTGTCGAGTGCTTTGTCCACGCTGTGACTTGTTAGATGTAAATCTTTGTGTTGACAACCTTTCGTCCGCGCTATGTAAAAACGACTCGGCATAGAATGTCGCCTTTTGAGTGGCGCTTGTACTTTTCTGAGGAAAAAGTATTCCTATTTGGATGTAGCCCCCGAGCCTCTTGCTTTTCGGAACGAAGAGCTGGAGGGTCGTTTGAAGTTCAATTTCGGTTGACTAGTTTTGGGTGTTAGCTTTTAGCTACCCTCATCGGCGGGCTCAAGCGTGTTTTCAGCTATTTTGCTCTCTACGGGATGCTCGTGCATGTTTTCGACCATTTTGCTTTTTGTTTTGGTGTTAGCTTTTAGCTACCCTCATCGGCGTGGTTCAAACGTGTTTTCAGCTATTTTGCTCTCTACCGGGATGCTCGAGCATGTTTTGACCATTTTGCTTTTTGTTTCGGGTGTTAGCTTTTAGCAACCCTCATCGGCGGGCTCAAGCGTGTTTTCAGCTATTTTGCTCTCGGCCGGGATGCTCAGGCATGTTTTCAGCCATTTTGCTTTTTGTTTCGGGAAAACAACTCGTTGGAAGTCATGACAAGATATGCTGTGGATGAATATCATCTTTATTGATCATGAATATGAACTAATACATATGTTGTTGAAGAATATCGTCCTTCGTCGATTGTGAATGTTGGTCCCTTGTGGCTTGCATATCTGTTTTATCTTGAGTTGTTTTTACGCGTAGAATCTTCTTATTTGGTGATGTGCCATGTATTGTCGACTTCTTTTCCATCTTGGTTATTAACTTGTATGTGCTCGGTCCGGTGACTTTTGTGACAATGAACAGACCTTCCCATGGGTGAGAAGCTTATGTAAATCGTCGGTCTTTTGTATCCTTCTTAGCACTAAGTCTCCGACTTGTAGTGATCGAGGATGGGTACTCTTGTTGTAGTCTTGTCTTAAACCTTGTAGGTATCGGGTGATTGGAGGGTAGCGTTTCTCGACTTCTTCCGAGCTATCGAGTTCTAATCTTCTTGTGTGTTACGCTTCTCCTTCATCGTATTGTTCTATCTTTGGTGATGTCCAGATCAAGTCGGCGCAGCGACTGACCTCGACCCATAAACTAGGAAGAAGGGTGAGTAGCTTTGTTGCTCGCTTATTTGAGTTCGTAGCCCCATACTACTTTTGGTAATTCTTCAATCCATTTGGACCCATAGTCCACTAGTTCTTCGTATAACCTTGGTTTTAATCCGGCTAGTATGAGTCCATTGGCCCTTTCTACTTGTCCGTTGGCTTCTAGATGTGCAACTGACGCATAGTCTATCTTTGAAACCACAGGTCTTGTGCCCAGCTTACCAATTTGTGGAGTGTGAAGGGGAGCCTAGATCTGTGATGATTCGATTGGGCATGCCAAGCGGTGCGTAATTTCTTGGATGAATTTGATCGCTTTGGTTATACCAGACATGAGTGGTTTGTATTCAATCCACTTGGTGAACTTGTCGATTGCTACAAAGATGTACTCGAAGCCGCCTTTTGCTTTCTTTGGGGTCCCACTTGATCCAGCCCCCAGCAGGAAAAAGGCCAAGCGGGTGGGATGCAGATAAGATTGTGAGCTGGCACATGGGCTTGTCTTGCAAACATTTGGCAACCTTTGCATTTTTCGACAAGTTCTTCTGCGTCTTTCAAAGCGGTTGGCAAGAGAATCCGGTCTGAAATGCTTTGCCAACCAAAGTGTCCTTGAAGCGGCATGATTTCCATGACAACCTAAGTGTATCTCGTCTAGGATCTCTTTGCCTTCTTCAAATGAGACACATTTTAGGAGTACCTCGATGATCTTTGCTCTTCTCGTAAAGTCTATCTCCTACTAGAACGTAGTTTTTGCTTCGCGAACAACTTGGGTGGCTTCGCTTTATCTGCTTTGGTAATTTATTTTCTTTGATATAGTCGATGAAAACTTGGCTCCATGAGGTGTTGATTACCAAGATCTCGAACGCCTTTAGCCTGAATTTCGTGGGTTGTCTCACCGGGTTGTTTGATAGAGGAACCGATAGCTCTTCTATGAATACATGGGTGGAACCTTTGCTCTGTCGATCCGAGCTTGGCAAGGACATCTCACGCAATGTTGAAATCGCAGGACGTGTAAAATTTCTAATCCTTGGAAATGTTTTTTAAGTTTCCGTATTTCAGCACAGTAAGCACCCATATTTTCTTTTGTGCAATCCCAATCTTTGTTTACTTGGTTGATGACTACTGCTGAATCGCCATATACGAGTAATCTCTTTATTCTGAGGGTAATTGCCACTCGTAGCCCATGGATGAGGGCTTCATATTCTGCTTCGTTATTTGTAGCTTGCCATAATATCTGAAGGACGTACTTGAGTTGTTTTCTTACGGAGAAATGAGGAGAACGCTTTGCACCAGCTCCGCCTAGTTTGAGTGACCCATCAAAGTACATCTTCCGATTGGTCAAGGATTGTATCGATAAAGGTGCATTGAATCTCGTCCACTCGGCCACAAAATCGGCAAGGGCTTGAGATTTGATTGCTTTTTCCGTGGGTGAAGTCGATGTTAAGAGCTCCAAGTTCAACTGCCCACTTTGATATGCGTCCCGTCGCATCTCTGTTGTGTAAGATGTCTCCGAGCGGGAAGTCTGTCACCACGGTAATCTTGTGGCTTTCGAAATAGTGGCGAAGCTTGCGTGAGGTGATAAGTAGAGCGTAGAGTAGTTTTTGTACATGCGGGTACCGGATTTTTGATTCAGATAATACTTCGCTGATGTAGTATACGGGTCGTTGTACTTTATACACGCGTCCTTCTTCTTCTCTTTCTATGACTATTGTCGTGCTGACTACAGCAGTAGTCGCCGCAATGTATAGCATAATATCTTCGTCTTTCCTTGGGGGTGTGAGAATTGGTGAGGATGTGAGATATGCCTTAAGTTTCTTGAAAGCTTCGTCGGCCTCCTTTGTCCATTCAAACTTGTCTGTCTTCTTTAGTAGTTTAAAGAAAGGTAACCCCTTTTCGCCGAGTCTTGATATGAAACGGTTGAGGGCCGCCATGCATCCTGTTAGTTTCTGTACATCTTTGATACTTCTAGGTGGCCCCATTTCTGTTATAGCTCGAATTTGCTTGGTGCTGGCTTCAATCCCGCGCTGACTGACCAAAAATCCGAGTAGTTGTCCTGAAGGAACTCCGAATACACATTTATTTGGGTTCAACTTCCATCTCCATCTCTTCAAGTTTTCGAATGTTTGCTCTAAATCTTCAATCATAGTGTCTGGGTTCTTTGTTTTCACCACTACATCATCCACGTATGCCTCCATATTTTCACCGATTTGATCCCCAAGGCAAGTTTGGATAGCTCTTTGGTATGTGGCACTGGCGTTCTTTAGTCCAAACGACATGGTCTTGTAACAATAAGCACCGAACGGAGTAATAAAAGATGTCTTGCTTTGGTCTTGTTCTTTTAATGCGATCTGGTGATACCCTGAATAGCAATCGAGAAAGGATAATAGTGCAGACCCATTTGTCGAGTCGACTATCGGTCAATGCGTGGTAGCTCGAACGGATCTTTTGGGCAATGTTTGTTGAGATCCGTGTAGTCGGCCTTTATCGCGCCACTCGTCTGTGTTCTTCTTACGCACAAGGACCAGGTTTGCTAGCGGTCCGGATGAAGGATTTCTCGATGAATCCGGCTGCCATCGCTTTTGTGATTTCCTTTTAATCATTTGCCTTTTTGTCGGGTGAGAATCGTCGTAGCCGTTGCTTTATAGGCTTGAAGTTTTCATTAACATCAATTTCGTGCTCACCAACTCTCTTGGGACACGGCATGTCGGCCGGCTTCCAAGCGAAGATATCTTTGTTGTCCCAAGAAAGTTGGTGAGCGCGAGTTCTATTTTGCCGAGAGGTGAGCACCGATGGTTGTTGTCTTGGAGGTATCGCCGGTGCCCAAGTCAATTTGCTTGACGTCGGCTTCTTTTTGGTGGTGTGATGATGTTTGGGCTTTTTAGCCGGTATTTCTAATTCTTCTTGGCTCATCTCCGCAGCAATTGTGGCTATTTCTTTTCTTCCATTGTCGGCTTGTGCTTTGGCATAATTTGGATTACTGAACGTCGCGATCAAAAGCACGCTTCAAATCGCTTGAAGAGAAAGAATACCGTTGGGTCCTGGCATCTTAAGCAATAAGTACGGATAATGTGGTATTGCCATGAATTTTGCCAAAGTCTTTGGGCGTCCGAGGATTGCATGATATGACGAATCAAGTCTCTGCGACCTCAAATTTGATAAACTCTGTCGGTAGTTCAAGGAGTTCCAAAAGTAACGGGTAAAGTAACTTGTCCGAGTGGCATGGCTGCTTTTGCGGGTACTATTCTCGTAAAAAGGAGTGCTTGTTGGTGTAATCATCCCTGTGAGTTGTAGTCCCATCTTCCTTAGTGTTTCGAAAAGATGATGTTGAGTCCAGCTCCCGTCGATTAGTACTTTGGTGGTGATCATACCGGCAATAGTTGGGTCTAGAACTAGTGGGTAATGGCTGCGTTCTCACGCTTAGTCCATTGGTCTTCTCTTGAAAATTGGATTGGATATTGTGACCCATTGAGATATATTGGTGTAGCCGGTTTCGCCGTCATGATAGTCAGTCCGTAGTGCTAGTTTTTCTTGATGTTTTGCTTCGCAACTGGAGCCCCGAGAAGATCATCGCTACCGTTCCACAGGTTTTGAAATCCTTTGTCCTCGTGGTTGTCTTCATCTTTCTTCCGATTGTCCTCTTTGGTGTTCTCCTTACTATCTTTTCTTGTGTATCGATCATTGAAAGTGTAGCAGTTTCCGATGGTGTGTCTCCCGTTAGGGTGCAATGGGCAACGTATGTTTTCAATGTCATCATATCTTCTGGGTTTGGAAAACTTTTTTGATTTGTCGGCCATTGCCACAAGATTGTCTCCGGTCTACGTTTTCTTTCTTGATGTACGCTATTTCGATGATTTTGCCTGTCAAGGGTTGTCCTGGTTGCTTCTATCCAGGAACCTTTCTCGCGTTTTTTCTTCTGCAGTAATCATTTTTTCTATTGTTCGTCTGAACTCTTCATTGTTTCTCGGATTTTCTTTGCAGAAGTCTTGAAATTGCCACCTAGCCATGATTCCGTGAGAGAAAGCTTCAATTACTTCTCGTTCGGTGATGTCATGCACTTGAGCCCATGATTCGCGAATCATCGATAGTAATTTACGAGACTTTCGCCCCCTTTTGCTTGAGTCCTTTCGATTCTGCATGAGTGATCGGTTGTGTGATGATACCCATGAAATTTTTCATGAAAGCTCTTTGCAAGTCTTCCCAAGTTCGATCGACCACGGGTTCAATTTATCGAACCATTGGAGGGCATCGCTTCCGATGCCATGGGAAAGAACAAGGTTTTGACATCATCGTCTCCTCCGGCTAGTTCAATTGATTGTGAATATATTCTGAGCCATTGTCTTGGTTCGGTTTTGCCATCATACTTGGAGTGGTTAGACGGTTTGAATTTGTGAGGTAATCGTACTAATGCCAACCTATTCGCAAAACAGGGGAATCTGTCGTGCGTTCCGGCTTCTTTGAATTCGGATTCGGCTCCTTCTTCTGGCCAAGTGTTGTTTTGATGGGAATAAGTCTACGAGGCTGTCTGGGTAGGCACCCTACTCCTGGTCTTCCTTGGTTGTTCAAATTGGTGGCCCCGATTATGTTCCTTCCTAGTTTCTCCGTTATGGCTTCCACCTGGCCCAAGTCTTTTGAAAGCGGACTTCCTTTGATTTTGATCTTCTTGCCTGCGGGTTGTTGATCTGGCGGGTAGTCTCGATCGGGCTCTCTCTTCATGCGTTCTTGGGATCGTCGACCGGAGCAAGTCCTGGAGCTGTTCGTACTTCTCTCCGTGATGTGAAGTTGCCCTGAGTTCTTCTAATGCTTCTCGAATCTTATCGTAAGGCGTATTCACCGTGCGTCTTTCTTCGGCTTCTTGTTGTGATTTTCTTTTATCGTATTCAGCCAACTCTGACTCGTATCTGGTCCAGGCTTCTCTACGCTGCCTAGCGCGGTGTTGGCGCCCTTGCTTTAACTTGTTTTTCCTTTCTCTAGCCTGTCTCTGACTCTCGGTTTCTCCATCGTAGCCCTGGGCAAAGGGTGATATGTTGGACTCTGATTCATCTGATGACCTGACATCGGGTGCTTCTGGGGGATTTAATGGTGACCGAGGACGTCAAACCATGAGCACCTCCCGTGCGTGAGCCGTTCCGTTATTGGTGTTAGTTTTCATACCGTCGGAGTTGCTGATGACTTCAGTAGGCGCCTCGATGTCGCAGATCGAGTCTCCTTCTTGGTAAGGTAGAATAGCTTTTGTTGTTGTGCCAACTAGTTGGGTTCCGCTATCTTCAGGAACGGAACCTGGCCAGTGGATGATACAGTCTTGTGATGTTATCGTTAGCACGAGACCCTCCTGAGCTCCTGTCAGTGGTATCCCAAGCATTGGATTGAAAGACCTTTCGAACTGTCCCTGATAGGATTTTGTCGTGTTGTCGAGCCCAAATGGAAAAGAACTCGACCTTTTGAAAGAACTCTGAGGATAATCTGAGTTGTTTTGGGTTGTGCTCTGGAATCCTGCCAAGAAAGAACTCGGTTTCTTGAAAGCACTCGAATAAGACTTCATCTCGGACACGGAGCTTGAATTCGAGTCGGATGCGCGTAGCCGTGAAATCTTATTCGAATCGGGTATTATGAGCTGCGCGGATCTTCTGGTGAGCTGATCCGTCGTAGTTGTCGAAATAGGAAATTCTTCATGATGATCCGGATCTTTGAGGAGATGGCTTTAAAGCCTGCCGTAGTTGTCCGCCTCGCAGATCCATGAGCCAAAGATGAAAGTTAATCCCGTCGGGAAGATCATGTTATCGAGGTCCATCGAGCTCTCGGATGCAAAGTCGCCGAAAGCCCCTACATGGCGCGCCAGCTGTCGATGTTTCACCATCGATACCCTGCCACGGGGGTACCCGGGGCAGTATGTTCGGGCTTCGGCGTATGCTGAACTCGATGGTAAACGCAAGAGACAGTCGATTTATCCTGGTTCAGGCCCTCGATCGTAGATCGAGTAACGACCCTACGTCCAGTCGGCGTTAGCCTTTGCATTGGATTGATTATGAAGTGTTATGTTGTACAATTGTCGTCCCCTTCTCTCAGGAGCCCTGCCCTCCTTTATATAGTCAGGAGGCCAGAGTCCTAGTCGGTTTACAATGAGATTTCCTAGTAGGATTACTTAATAGTTCTACTACTAAGATTACATGGGAAGAATCCTAGTTGAACTAGATCTTCTCTCTCCCTTGCGGGGTATCCTGTGGGTCCCGCATCGACAGTCATGTCCAAAATCAAGATGCTACAATACTAGAATTACAACAGAAGACAAAAGTCTTGGAACAAAGACATATCCAACATGTAAATTTACACAACCTCAACAGTAATCATTTTCTATACTAAAATTTTGATTTCTTGTCACAGGAATGTTTAGATGATCCATTGCAAGATGGCTTTTTTTACTGATGTGCCAAATTCGAAATTAAAAAGTATGTGTCTCTATGGAGCATTAACAGAACATAATCTTTTCTGTAAAATTATTTTTTGAATAATTAGTTTTGATGCATTATCTTTTGTCTCTCAATAGTGAGTGAAAGCATCTAGGCCCCTAGTTGGATTTCGGTGATTGATGTCAATACAAGATTACTATGACTAACGTGTGTTTTGCAGAGGCAATTAAGTTAGGTCATGGTAATTGAGATCGATTGGGCAATTGAGGTTGTCATGCCCCTACGATGGAAATCGTTTCGGTTTTCAAAGGATGGACGACAAGGTTAAGGATAACTAGTTCTAAGTGTCAATTGAAGTTGGAGAGACACTTAGAGTAGTTTAGGACTTTGTTTTTTCCTTTGGCCGTACTATGAAGGGGGGTATGAACGGGTAGCTTGACCTAGTTAAGTCTAGTGAGTTAGGTGTGGTGCACACTTATTTAAACTAGCTCTAGGTAGCTCCTATGAATGCCTAAGATCTTTTGGAGCAAAATTCATTCACATATATTCGGAAGTTGGAAGTGAATGGAGGGTCAAACATCGACCGGACGAATCGCAGCTCTCCGGCGGCCGGACGCCGGCTTAGGTCGGTCAGATTCATTTGATCGAGGTGAACAAGTCCGATGTGACCGAGACGCTGGAAGGTCATGTGACCGGACGCCGAGGACCGGCGTCCGGTCGACTCCAGTAAGGGTCCAGACTTGGGAAAGAGTGACCGGACGCGTCCGGTCAGTGCTGACCGGACCCTGAGGGTTCAGCGTCCGGTCGACTCCAGTAAGGTTCCAGTAAGGGTTTTATGCGACCGGACGTGTCTGGTCAGTGTAGACCGGACCCTGCCAGCGTTCGGTCGACTCTTTAATACTGGTTCGCGAGTTGAACTGACCGGAGCGTCCGGTCATCACGATCGGAGCGTCCGGTCGTCCCGCAGAAGCTCATAACGGTTCGTTTTTTTCAGTGGCTTATAAATAGAAGGTCCACTCGTGAGTGGAGTATCTTTTGCTCATTCCAACAGCTGAGAAACACGTTTGTGAGTGCCAAGAAGAGCAAGGTCCTAGTGAGGTGTTTGTGATTTGAGAATCCAAGAGAGTAGCCTCACTAGCAAATCAAGAGTAGCAAAGTGTGCATCCATCTTCTCATTAGGCTTCGCGTGGTCAAGTGAGAGTTCGTGCTTGTTACTCTTGGTGATCGCCATCACCTAGACGGCTTGGTGGTGATTGGGAGTTTGGTGTTCACTGGCGGAGCTTGTGGGTGACCCAACTCAAGTTGTGAGCGGTTTTGGGTGATTCGCCACGACGGAGTGTCAAGAATCAACCAGAGAGAGCACTTGATCCTTTGCGGATCAAGGGGAGCTACACCCTGCTTGTGGGTGCTCCAACGAGGACTAGTGGGGAGTGGCGACTCTCCGATACCTCGGCAAAACATCGCCTGCGTTCCTTTCTCTCTCTATTTACGTTGAGCACTTACTTTGAGTATTTACTTTGAGCATTTCAATACTTGTCTTACATCCATAGAATTGCTTGCTAGAGTAAGTTTGGAACGTTGGTTGCGAGGTTGTTGTGCATTAGTTTAATATAAACACTTTTTAGGCACAAGGGGTTAATTGGGCTATCCGTAGGATTTGATTATTGCAAGAAAATTTAGAATTAGCCCAATTCACCCCCCCTCTTGGGCATCTTGATCCTTTCAATTGGTATCAGAGCCTCATGCTCACGTTTTTAAGCTTAATCGCTTAGAGCAAGATGTCTCACGGGGATGGACCTCCTCCTATCTTTGAGGGAGATGATTTTTCATATTGGAAAATTCGCATGGAGGCTTACTTAGAAGCTCTAGATGTTGGAATTCTTAGAGCCGCCTCTCAAGGGTTCCCAGCACCTAGGAATGCCGCACAACTTCAAGGCGATGAAGTGAATTATGAAATATGGAATGCAAAGGCTCGCAACACCATCTTTAGAGGCCTTTGCAAAGATGTGTTCAATCGTGTAAGGAACCACAAAGACGCCCATGCTCTATGGTCGGACGTTTGTGCGCTCCATGAGGGAACCAAGAGTGAGCGTGAGGAACGCTATCATCTTGTGATTAAAAAGCTAAATTCTTTTGAGATGTTTCCCAAAGAAAGTGCTAATGAGATGTATTCTCGATTAAATGTTCTTGTAGAGGAAGTCAATGGGCTTGGACTCACTCAAATGTCACCATCCGACGTTGTGAGAAAAATCTTGAGTGTCCTCCCCATTGACAAATATGGGCACATTGTGACCGTGCTACATCAAGGTGATCTTTCCGCCGCTACACCAACACAAATCTTGGGAAAGATCAATGCTCATGAGATGTACATGCACATCACACCACAAGATGGCTCATCCTCTACAAAGAAGAAAGAGAAGGACTTAGCATTCAAAGCTAGCCAAGACAAGGGCAAAACAAGACTTGAGTATGAGAGCTCAAGTGATGAAGATGATGAAGAAAGCCTTGCCCTCATGGTGAAGAAGACCACCAAGATGCTAAAAAGGCTAAACAAGAGTGGCATCAAGTTCGACGGCAAGAAGAAGAAGTTCTTCACTAGCTCAAGAAGAAAGCCAATCTCCGAGATGGATTGCTACAATTGTGGCGAACTTGGTCATCTAGCTCATCAATGCACAAAGCCTAAGAAAGACAAGTTCAAGAACAAGGGCAAGAAAGATGATTCAAGTGATGAAGATGAAAAGAAGAAGAACAAGCCATACAAGAAGAGAGATGGCAAAAAGAGGGAGTTCTACAAGAAGAAGAGTGGCAAGGCCTATATTGTCGGTGATTGGCTCACGGACATTGATTCATCAAGTGGATCATCCTATGATGATAGTGACGATGAAAAGGTGGCCGCCATTGCTATTGATCTTGCATCTTCACCACCACCATCGCCATCATCATCTACACACCTATGCCTTATGGCCAAAGGCGAACGCAAGGTAACTAAGAATGATGATAGTAGTGATGATGAACATGCTAGTAATGATGATAGTGATAGCGATGATGATGACTCACCTACTTATGATGATCTTGTCAAAATACTAAGAAAATATACTAAGATCATTAGAAAGAGTAGAGCTACAAATGAAAAACTTGATGCTAAAAATGATTCACTCTTAGCTAAGTGTGATACATTAGAAAAGGCTAATGATGAGCTCAAAGAAACAAATGATTCTATATCATCCAAACTCAAGGAGCTCAAATCTTCTAAGAAAGAGCTTAAAGATAAAAATGATAAACTTGAGTGGGTGCACAATGAGCTTATCACTAGTCACAATAAGCTAAAAGATGAATATGCAACTCTAAAGATCAATTATGATACCCTTATTATTGCACAAGAATTCTTACCAAATGAGCCACATGATGCTACTAACCATGTTGTTAAGATTGATATAGCTACCTCATGTGATGACTTAATTGATGAAAGCATTGAGCATGGATCTAGTAGCAAGGGCAAGCAAGTGGTTGAGTGCAATGACTATGATGAGTATGTCAAGCTCAAGAGTAACAATGAGAAGCTCATGAAAGATCTTGAAGAGATGAAAAGTCACAACACCATTGTGATAGAAACTCTTGATCATGACGAAGATTTGATCCTTGAGAATGAGAAGCTAAAAAAGGAAAATAAGAAACTCAAGGAAGAGAAGAACAATGATATTCTCAAGGAAGAGAACAAGAAGCTCAAAATGGAGAAAGAGCATCTCAAGGAGGGATTGAGCAAGTTTGCTAGAGGCAAGCATCTCCAAAGTGAGCTACTCATGAATACCGTCATGAAGATGGATAGAAGTGGCATTGGATATATGGCAAGTGTAGAGAAGAAGAAGGCTCAAGCTCAACACCAACAATCAAAGCCAAAGCTAAAGCCAAAGAGATGTTTTGAGTGTGGACAAGAAGGCCACTTTGCTCATGAGTGTCAAACTCCACCACCACAACCCTTGCCCAAGCATGCTAGACCCTTTGCTTTCAATGCTCACTACATGCTTAGAAAAGATTCGAGTGGAAAGATGAAAGTCATGTTCTTAGGTCCTCCCAACAAGAGTAGGCCTAAGAAAATTTAGGTGGCTAAGTCACTTGTTGAGAAGGTGAAGGGCCCTCAACAAGCTTGGATCCCTAAAGCTTGAATCTCTTGTGTGTAGGTGAACTACAAGACCGGTGGAAGTCATTGGGTTATTGATAGTGGTTGCACTCAACATATGACCGGTGATCCTTGTATGTTCACCTCACTAGATGAAGAGGTAGATGGACAAGAGAAAATAACATTTGGAGATAATTCAAAGGGCAAGGTTAAAGGATTGGGCAAAGTGGCAATATCAAATGATCATTCCATCTCCAATGTGCTCTATGTTGCTTCATTGAGCTTCAACTTGCTATCCGTTGGGCAATTGTGTGATCTTGGCTTTCAATGCCTATTCACCGAGAAGGAGGTTGTTGTATCCAAATTAGATGACAATCAAGTGATATTCAATGGATTTAGATACAACAACTTATATCTAGTTGACTTCACCTCCGAAGATGCAAACTTGAAGACTTGCCTATTCACCAAAACAACACTTGGGTGGCTATGGCATAGAAGACTTGCTCATGTTGGAATGAGCTCACTCAAGAAGCTTATGAAGAATGATTTGGTGAGAGGGTTGAAGGATGTGAAGTTTGAAAAGGACAAGCTTTGTAGTGCATGTCAAGCCGGCAAGCAAGTTGCAAACACTCATCCAACCAAAGCTTTCATGTCAACCACAAGAGTGCTAGAACTCCTACACATGGATTTATTTGGACCAACAACATACAAGAGTTTGGGAGGAAATCTCTATTGTCTTGTGATTGTGGATGACTATTCAAGATATACATGGGTGTTCTTCCTTCATGACAAACCAAGTTGCATCTTGTTTCAAGAAGTTTGCCAAGAGAGCTCAAAATGAATTTGAAGTGAAGCTCAAGAAGATAAGAAGTGACAATGGCAAAGAGTTTGACAACACAAACATAGAAGCTTATTGTGATGAAGTTGGAATCAAACATGAAGTCTCCAGAACCTATACTCCTCAACAAAATGGTGTAGTTGAGAGGAAGAACCGGACTTTAATCACTCTTGCAAGGACAATGCTAGATGAGTACAACACCCCCGAAGCTCTATGGGCGGAAGCAATCAACACCGCATGTTATGCATCCAACCGCCTATTTCTTCAAAAGTTCCTTGTCAAGACACCATATGAGTTGCTCAATGGGAAGAAGCCGGACGTCTCCTTCTTTAGGGTGTTTGGTTGCAAGTGCTACATCTACAAGAAGCGGCAACACCTAGGGAAGTTTCAAAGGCGTTGTGATATAGGTTTTCTTGTTGGTTACTCATTGAAGTCCAAAGCATATAGAGTATTTAATCATGCCACCGGCTTGGTTGAAGAAACATATGATGTGGAATTTGATGAATCTAACGGCTCCCAAGGAGCACATGAGAATCTTGATGATGTAGGTGATGAACCATTGAGGGAGGCTATGAAGAATATTCCGGTGGGAGACATCAAGCCAAAAGATGATGAAGATGGTGTACAAGTCACTAACCAACCCTCTTCATCAAATGTACCACAAGATGGTGAAAAAGTTGGGAGAGTAGAAAATGAAGATACTCATATCTCCCATGAGCAAATGGTGGTACAAGCACAAGATGTTGATGCTCCACAACCTCCTCCTCAAGTGGTCAATAGAAGAAATACACCTCTCCTACAAGATCATCCTCAAGATCTCATCATAGGGAGTCCAACAAAGGGAGTGATGACTCGATCCCAAAAACTTACTTCATTTATTGCTCATCACTCTTTTGTCTCTTGCTATGAGCCTACCAAAGTAGAAGAAGCTCTTAAAGATCCGGATTGGATCAATGCCATGCATGAAGAGTTGAACAACTTCAAACGCAATGAAGTTTGGAATCTTGAAGAGCGACCAAGAGGTGCAAGAGTCATTGGAACAAAGTGGGTGTTCCGCAACAAGCAAGATGATCAAGGTGTTGTTGTGAGGAACAAGGCAAGACTAGTAGCAAAGGGGTTCTCTCAAGTTGAAGGTTTAGATTTTGGAGAAACCTTTGCATCAAGTTGCAAGATTAGAAGCCATCCGTATCCTTCTTGCATATGCATCACATCATGAAATGAAACTATATCAAATGGATGTGAAAAGTGCATTCTTAAATGGCTTTATTAATGAACTAGTCTATGTTAATCAACCTCCCGGGTTTGAAGACCCTAGATATCCTAATCATATTTATAGGTTGTCCAAGGCACTATATGGGCTTAAGCAAGCCCCAAGAGCTTGGTATGAGCGCCTTCGGGATTTCCTTATTGAGAAGGGCTTCACCATTGGGAAGGTCGACACCACATTATTCACCAAGAAGCTTGATAGGCATATCTTCATTTGTCAAGTATATGTTGATGATATCATCTTTGGATCATCAAATGAAGACTCATGCAAAGAATTTGGTGAATTGATGTCTAAGGAGTTCGAGATGTCAATGATTGGTGAGCTTACATTCTTTCTTGGTTTTCAAGTCAAGCAATGAAAGAAGGCATCTTCATCTCTCAAGAGAAATATACAAAAGATCTTCTCAAGAGATTCAAGATGGATGAATGTAAGCCAATCAAGACCCCAATGCCTACCAATGGACATCTCGACCTAGATGAGGGAGGTAACTCTGGTTGATCAAACTCTCTACCGTTCTATGATTGGTAGCTTGTTATATTTAACCGCATCTAGGCCCGACATCATGTTTAGTGTGTGTATGTGTGCTAGATTTCAAGCTAGTCCTAAGGAAACACATTTAATTGCCGTAAAAGAATCCTTAGGTATCTTAAGCACACACAAGCATTGGTCTTTGGTATCCCAAAGGAGCTTTATTTGAATTAATTGGTTATTCCGATTCGGACTACGCCGGATGCAAAGTTGATAGAAAGAGCACATCCGGAGGGTGCCATTTGCTTGGTAGATCTCTTGTGTCTTGGTCCTCCAAGAAACAAAATAGTGTGGCTTTGTCCACCGCCGAAGCGGAATACATTGCCGCGGGTGCTTGTTGTGCACAAATATTATACATGAAACAAACTTTACTAGACTATGGAGTAGTTCTAGAGAAAGTTCCTCTTCTGTGCGACAATGAAAGTGCGGTAAAACTTGCAAATAATCCGGTTCAACACTCTCGCACCAAGCATATAGATATCCGCCATCACTTTCTAAGAGATCATGTAGCTAAAAATGATATATCACTAGAAGGTGTAAGATCCGAAGATCAATTAGCGGATATCTTCACTAAACCGCTAGATGAGGCTACATTTTGTAGATTGCGGAATGAGCTCAATGTACTTGATTTTAGTAACTTCACTAAAAATTGAGCTTGTGTTGTCCCTTGCATTCATTGTAATATACAACATGTTTAATTTGTGGCAATGCATATAGGGCTTGTCTAACATGGTTAAGATAACTACTAAAAGCGTGTGAAGAAGCTTAACCTTGGATCAAACTTGACAAGCAACTAAATTTACTTACAAGTATTACATATGCATGAATGTTGTTTTTGTCGCGTTTTGTTCCATTTGCCCTCTTGTTGCCTATTTCCTCAAAAAGAATTATAGCCTAAGGCAAAATATTTTGGAAAATATGAGGGTTTGAGAGAGGTCACTCACATCAGTCCCAATTGGTGTTTATTTGGATCTTATTCAAGTTGGGACTTGATTGGGAACAGGCAGCGCGAAGGAAGGTTGAAGGTTTGCTGGAAAAGGTGCATCGGACGCCGCAGACCCGGACGCTTGCTTGTCATCGGTCCGGTCGCCTCACTGTGAGGTGAATCTGGCTGATGAAGGAGTGACCGGACGCCGCGTCTGCGGCGTCCGGTCAGAAGGGGGCTCAGCGTCCGGCCGATCAAGGAAGGACAAGTTATTTTGACCGGACCGCCTGCGTCGGTCATGGACCACCGGACGCGTTCGTCCCGATTCCAGAGGAGGATTTGGACCTCTTCGAATCGACCGGACGCTGGTGGTAGCGTCCGGTCACTACCACCGAGCGTCCGGTCGGTGGATCTCGCGCGATTTCGCGTCTCTTTTCGGTTTCCTTTTTCGTCGCGTTTGGGGATTATTTATCCGAGCCGTGTTCCTCTTCTTTGACCTAACGGCGCCGCCACCTTTCGCCCAATCTCACGCCAGCGCCGCCGCCGTCCCTAGCTCGAGCAGCCGCCATCGCTTAGCCAGGCCGCTGTGTTCTAGCCCGAGTAGCCGCCATCGCTTAGCCATTGTTGTGTTTTAGCCCGAGCAGCCGCCATCGCTTAGCTGCGTCGTCGTGTCTCGCCTCGCCGTGCCTCAAGACTCGGCACCCGCCGCCGCCACCAAGGCTCCAGCTAAGCCCGCAGCCGAGCCACCACGCACGCTTTCAAGATCTCGCCGGCCTCCTCGCGCCCAAGCTTCGCCGGTCAATCGCCGCTAAGGCTGCCGGTCTTCGCTAAGTGCGCTTGCCCTTTCCTCCCATTGATTGGTATGGCAAGTTTTGTGTTTCAATCTTGATCTCCAATTGTGACCTAGATCAAATTCTAAACGACCGATTCCCCATTGCATTTGTGGCATTTGACCTAACCCTAGCCCGGTTCCGAGGATCCCCGCGTGACATCTTATCTCTTCTCGGTTCATTGATCGTCGTGTAGAAAGCCATTCGATTCAATTTCGTGATCTACATTGCTTTCTCGCTAGGGTTTCGTGATCTATTAGCAATATGGTATTTATTTGTATATCTATCTATTCTATCATGCAATGAAGTCGGTTCCGTTGTGTTTCGTGCGGAAGTTGGCGGTCATCTCGAGCCAAGCTCATGAGTAAGGAACGAGGCCAAGCCTCGAAAGCGGCAGCTTGATGCTTGATCTTCATCGTGGCAGTTCACCATCTTGTCTGCTCAGATGGCTCGCACCAAGAACGTTGGTGGTGGCCTGTGTGATGATGATCGGAGGCCCCCGCCGCCAACCAAACCCGGATCAAGGGCAAGGCAACCAAGCAGTGTGACATCCAAGAAGCGAAGTACCCCGACGCAGAGACGGCGATGAGAGCAAAGAATTGCAGCAGAGAGGGTCAGCAGAGCGTGCCGAGAGAGGAGGTGCCCGCAGCTGGAGTTGTCATTGCAGATCGGCCGCTTTCACCAGCACTCAGAGCTGCGATTGAGGAGGTTGAGCGTCGTCACGGTAGTCCAGCTGGGACTGCCACGCATGCAGGACGACGGGTCGCCATTGAGGAGGGTCCACAAGACAAGAAGAAGCAGCCCCCCACCAGCCAGAGCCTCACCAGCCCAGAGACTCTGTGGAGAGTCGGGAGACCGAGCCGGCACCTCGGCCCACGCCGCTCGAGTCGTACCAAGGGCTGATTCCACCTAGGCCGCTTACACAAACAGCAGGGTTCTCGCCCCCGCCTGCGGACCTGTGGTCCGCCTCTAGTGGTTCACCTCGACTTGAGGGCCGCCATGACCCAGTGTGTTCAACAAACAAGGGTTTGTTGAGTTTGAGGTTTGGTTTCCTCCGAGGAGGGATGTGAGAGCGGTGAGGGTTCTACACGCCACCTGCATGAGGATTTCTACAATGCATATCTTAACAAAGGGGGCAAGATTCAGATCACAGAGGGTCCGGCTGATAGAGTCCATTGTGGCAAAGAAATGGAGAGGGCATTCGGCAATACTTGTCATATTTGCCAGATCGACAGATTTGATTGGACTGGACGGGCATATATGTACCTTCTTGGGTCCGCTGCTTTTATGCCTCGCTCTACATTGATCCTCATCATAGCTTCATTCACTTTGCTTTCAAAGGCAAAGACTACAGAGTGACTAGTGGCGAGAGTCGGGGAGATACCGAGACTATAGGAGCAGCCTATAAAGATGCATGAGGTGTGCTATGGACATCAGGAGCCTCCCCAGCGCCCCCATGGGAGGGGGTGTGCCCCTGCAGATTTAGTGCGGCATTGCTTCAAGGAGCCGTTTGGAGAGGGGTCGAGCAGAACCCCGGTGACTTGACTCCTACAAATGAGGATACTAGAGGCCATCATCGGGGAGGACACCTGCTTCCTGTGTTGGGATGTGGAGGGGCCTGACTCGCCATGATAGCCTCGCTTCTCAATGCCATCATGCAAATGACAAGTTGTTTGACATCCGGGACCTCCTTCTTTCGTAGAGATGGAGGATACTATAGCCGAGGGATTCAAGGGTCGCAGCAGCTTCCCTATGCTCATCTGGATCACATTCCTCATCCGCAGAGTAGTGCTTGATAAGCCCCCGGCATGATGGATGAGTATACAGTGCCACTACAGAGTTCCCACCTACAACCGTCACAGAGGATCGACACGCCACTCCTCAGCACCTGGGGCAGCTAGCCAGCTGCCGCCTGACGTGCTGTGAGTCTGCAGCTTCAAGCAGGATGAGATAATCAGAGGGATTGCAGCCACCGAGGAGGAGGAGCTAGAGGCACAAAGCAGGAGGTGAGTGAGTACAAGGACAGCTCGACGACGACTACCAAATTTATACCTCGAGATGCCTCCACGCAGACACGATCGGCGAGGCGTGTAGCTCTAGTTCGCTCCACCGCCTCCAGCATGCACTCCCGCCTCATTGCTATTCTTGAGCGGATGCAGCAGATCGCAGACACGACAGCATGAGAGATGTACCGCTAACTTCAAGACAGCCAGCTCGTCAGACGAGTTTCAGCTGGCAAGAAGAGAGCTTTCTTCAAGACCAAGATTACTTATTTATGCAAGAAGAAGAAACTCATGGGATTCATGCAAAGATGTAGTGACAGCTATTGGGGTCCCCCCGCCCACGCCCTTCGCCCCCAGCCTTGCCACAGCCTCCCACCACTTGACGACTCCAAAGAAGACAGCCCGGTGGGCTTCAGAGTCGAGGGATGCCTCCACTCGATTTTCCTTCACCTCCTCAGACAGTGTCCCAGTTGGTTAGCCTCACTGGGTGTAGCCCCGCAGCTCACTCCTTATCACACGGGTTTCTCACCAGAGCAGTCTTCCTCACTATTCGTGGCTCGAGTCGCTGGGCCTCTGTGAGTCTTGGAGCATCATTCGCTGAGTTGACCGGCATGCCTACTCCGCCTCACATGCATGTCTTGCCGGTCCGTCACAGCAGCTCCAGCTATCATGACTACTCAGAGGCTCCCCCTCAATCAGTCGCTCGCTCACGATCCTATGATGTACATACTTGCGGCTTCACAGTGCAAAGACCTGCCCCACTCACTGACCTGCACTGCTTCAAATGACACGTCCCCGCCTGTCGGAGAGGGTCACCGGCTCAGAGCTGTGGTCGATGATGATGGCGCCTGGTTCCATCTTGCTCCACGTGACTTCAAATACCGACTCGTCTGGCTGCAGCCCGCCCGCCGTCCGACCCCCTAGGTTTTGGTGTTTGACGCCAAAGGGGGGAGAGGGTTTGAGTATGTAGACTTAGGGGAGCGAGTTTTAGGGGAGCTAGTTATCCAAAGATTAGCCTATTATATACATTTGGAGTTTTATTTGTGTGATACACTATTACTTATGCATTCGTGTGTTTACTTTCATGCATACTATTATATATATGTGATAGTGCTATCTACATGATTATGATATTTGACATGTGTGACTTCTACTTTGCTTTATCTATATGTCATATCACTTGTGTGATGCTCATTTGATTTTGCTTCCGCGTTTATACTTTGAAGCAAATGAGCTTTGTTATTTGTACTCATGCTTAATCCATATTCTTTGAGTACATTGTGTTGGCTTGGGTCATATAAGCTTGACTAACTCTTTTGTTCTTATTGACAAAAGCTTATATGAACCAAGCCCGTCAAAAACCTCACTCCATAACATACTCGAGGTGGTGTTGTCATCAATCACCAAAAAGGGGGAGAGTGAAAGCATCTAGGCCCCTAGTTGGATTTCGGTGATTGATGTCAATACAAGATTACTATGACTAACGTGTGTTTTGCAGAGGCAATTAAGTTAGGTCATGGTAATTGAGATCGATTGGGCAATTGAGGTTGTCATGCCCCTACGATGGAAATCGTTTCGGTTTTCAAAGGATGGACGACAAGGTTAAGGATAACTAGTTCTAAGTGTCAATTGAAGTTGGAGAGACACTTAGAGTAGTTTAGGACTTTGTTTTTTCCTTTGGCCGTACTATGAAGGGGGGTATGAACGGGTAGCTTGACCTAGTTAAGTCTAGTGAGTTAGGTGTGGTGCACACTTGTTTAAACTAGCTCTAGGTAGCTCCTATGAATGCCTAAGATCTTTTGGAGCAAAATTCATTCACATATATTCGGAAGTTGAAGTGAATGGAGGGTCAAACACCGGACTGACTGGCGCTCGGTCCGGTGGCGACCGACCGGCCGCAGGTCCGGTCAGTTCATTTGATCGAGGTGAACAAGTCTGATGTGACCGGACGCTGGAAGGTCATGTGTGACCGGACGCCGAGGACCCCGTCCGTCGGCCGACTCCAAGAAGGGTCGAGATTTGGGAAAGAGTGACCGGACGCGTCCGGTGTTAGTCTTGACCGGACCTCGAGGGTTCAGCGTCCGGCCGACTCCAAAGAAGGTTCCAAGAGGGTTTTATGCGACGGACGCGTCGGTCGGTCGGTGTAGACCGGACCGCCAGCGTCCGGTCGACTCTCTTTAATACCTGGTTCATGGGTTGAACTGACCGGAGCATCCGGTCATCACGATCGAGCGTCCGGTCGTCCCCAAGCAGTAAGCTCATAACGGTTCGCTTTTTCAGTCGGCTTATAAATAGAAGGTCCACTCGTGAGTGGAGTATCTTTTGCTCATTCCAACAGTATTTGAGAAACACGTTTGTGAGTGCCAAGAAGAGCAAGGTCCTAGTGAGGTGTTTGTGATTTGAGAATCCAAGAGAGTAGCCTCACTAGCAAATCAAGAGTAGCAAAGTGTGCATCCATCTTCTCATTAGGGCTTGGCGTGGTCAAGTGAGAGTTCGTGCTTGTTACTCTTGGTGATCGCCATCACCTAGACGGCTTGGTGGTGATTGGGAGTTTGGTGTTCACCGGTGAGCTTGTGGGTGACCCAACTCAAGTTGTGAGCGGTTTTGGGTGATTCGCGCGCGACGGAGTGTCAAGAATCAACCCAGAGAGAGCACTTGATCCTTGCGGATCAAGGGGAGCTACACCCTTGCTGGTGCTCCAACGAGGACTAGTGGGGAGTGGCGACTCTCGATACCTCGGCAAAACATCGCCGCTGCGTTCCTTTTCTCTCTATTTACGTTGAGCACTTACTTTGAGTATTTACTTTGAGCATTTCAATACTTGTCTTACATCCATAGAATTGCTTGCTAGAGTAAGTTTGGAACGTTGGTTGCGAGGTTGTTGTGCATTAGTTTAATATAAACACTTTTTAGGCACAAGGGGTTAATTGGGCTATCCGTAGGATTTGATTATTGCAAGAAAATTTAGAATTAGCCCAATTCACCCCCCCTCTTGGGCATCTTGATCCTTTCAGTGAGTATATAGTGACCCTCGAAGTGAAGAATTTAGCATGGTTGATGAATTGAATTGTATAACGGTATGATTGAATGGGCATGATTTTCCTACCAGATTGGTGTAAAAAAAATTTAGTTATTCTTTTCCATTATAGAGGGAGCAAACTACTAATGTTGAGCGGCCACACTACAAATATTATTCTACTGAAGATAAGGTTAGTGCACATAACTTAACATGGATGAAAAGCAATTCATTGTGTTTGTATTTGTGAATACCAATGCTACATCTATTGCTTTCAAATCTTCTGACTTGTGTGTCATTCTAGAAAGAGATTTTAGTACATCTTGACATCATATAACATGCAAATTCATTTATACTAGATTTATGGTTCAATAATTCAATTTTATTTTGTTACCATTGTATAGTACTGAAAGTCACATATTCTGATTGTTTGTTGTATCTAACTGTAGAGCAAGGAAGCTAATGCCCATCATGAAAAAATAGTACAAGCCAATAAAGTTTCTGCTGCACATAAGGTTAATTCATATACTTATTTCTATATGAGAAAAAAAATCATATGCTTATTTCTAGCAGCCCATACTTTGCAGAGATTAACTACTATTTATGATTTTATTATAGGCCAAATCAAACCAAAATGATATAAGATTGGACAAAAACAAGTATGCTGCAGCCAAGGTGATCAGTGTCATTTATTTTGTTATATGAATTTTATTAAATTGATGACCAGAGTATTGTAATCAAACTAGCATATATTACAGGTTGTGGACCGGGAAATATCTTCCAATTGCTCAAATCATGAATCATCTTATTTCCAGGTAAATAATCTCTTAGCAATATATTGATGTTATTGCAAATTTCAAATTATTAGCTAACCTGCTGTGACTTTTTATCTGCTCCAGAATAAAATGTCAACAGGAGCTAGTGCAGCTGTACTTGCTAATGTATAAGACACGTATTCCAAAAAGAATTTCTATTTCCTATTTTCTAACAATTCATGTAACTACAAACTAATATTCCACGTAATATAATTTTGCAGAAATATCAGCATGGTACTAAAAATTCGCCGGCTGCCAATTCATTGAAGGTATGAATTGCTAATTAATGTTTGTGCTATGTTTCCATTGTGTTCTTATTTATTCACACAATTTTATATGTAAACTAGGTTGGCACAAAAGTATTCTTAAAGAGCATGAAAAAACAAAGCAAGGATGTTGCCTTTGCTACAATAGTAAGTTGTGATCCAACACAGAAAATTGAGGGTGTTCAGCTAGGCAAAGAATTTTTGATGGTGTGTGTTAGTATTGCATTGGCACAAGATTAACCATTGGTACGACCATACAAGAAATACAAGGTTATTGGAGATGTAACTGGAGCTTCTATAGCGTGGCCTTCAACATTTGTACGGTGTTATCTTGTTGCCCCATTAAATTTTATTTATCCTAAATGTCGCATTAACATACTCCAGTTTTCATTGTAGCTCGAGAAGATAAATGGATGAGATAGACTGAATATGAGAATGGAGGGATGGACATGAGAATGGAGGGCTGGACAGTTGGTGGCATTCTATAGGACTTCTTTGTGTTTTATATTTTATTTTCATGTGTGAACATGTGTTCTGAACAAAATAATATTCCATGGATTACGTGGATGGTACTTATTGTAATGCAAAAATTGATTTTAATATATGGCTTACTGTTGTTATTTCTCATGTGTGAGATGGTCTTTAATTTCCCAATTAAATTGCATGTGCGTGATCTCTTTATTTGGCCCCAAATTGAAATAATTTCCAATATTTTTTATTGGTGGTTTATTCCTAGCTACGCATATAAGCGTTGCAACAATCCAAGACTATATGTTGCTGCGAACTATAGAAGTCATTCATCCGTGATTTGTACAAACACATATAAGCGTTGTCATATCTCATAAATATCCGTTGCAAGTTTGCAACGGTTATTCCTAGGTGTTACCAACACATATATAAGTGTTGCAACAAATCCTTACAACGTCATTTCTTGCAACGCATAATTAATGCGCTGGTATAGACCCCACCAACATATATATATGGACTTTTAGCAACACATATATGCGTTGTAAAAGGGGGTGTCATATTGTAGTGCATCTACCTTTTTTATGCTGTAACTGTTGCATCTGAATGTTTCAAATATAGATTGGGTGTTCACATAAGATGCGCGTGAGAAGCGGTCGGCGGCACGGATGACGTCCGGGGTGAGGCGGGAACACTATTTGTGCGTTCCCTCGTGCGTTTACTCCCTGTGCGGCGGAGTCAGGACGCTAGCAAGTCCATTGCGTTGTCGCTAGCAGGGCGGGTCTTGGTCTCTCTTGGGTGGGGCGCAATCTCGCTCGAACGAGGCTTCCGTCGCCGTTTCCTTGTCACCTTGTTGGAGTGGGGAGCAGAGATGGAGCCCGTTCGTAATCCGCCACATGTCGAAATCGACTAGGAACAAGGCCCTGCGTGGTGCACTCGTGCGTATAAATTCTGTCACGTACGTATGTGCGTTCTCCGCTTCGTAATCCGACAGCTTGTCGCGATCTCGGAGTCGTATGACTACGATGCATGTCTTTATAAAATAAAAAATATTTATATGGCCATCTTAATAATTTATATAATCAGCAAATCTGGCAGGTAGCTGCAGCCATCGACGTACGCGAATTAGAGATCCAGAAATACATATACGCAAATAAATACAGGGTGTGTTGTTATTCTTCGTCCTTTGACGAGCGAGATCGATGTCACAACCAGCGGCCACCGTGCCGGCCGCGCAGCAACCGCTGCGGCCGGGAGCACACAAGGAGCTGGGCGAGTTCGTGGACGTCGACCTGGGACAGCAGCCGTCGGCGCCGGCGGCAGGCTGCAGCAGCGCCGTGGGGCGCTTGTGTGGAGCGATCAGGGACCAGGTCTTAGGCTGCCTCTTCTCGTGTTTGCTGCGACCTCCGTGCGACGATAGGAACGAGGATTGAGAATTCCAATTCCAAGCTGACATCAAAACAGATAGAAGAGGACCAGCCTTAGAGCATGTACATGTACAATAGCGGTGAACATATATATGTGTGTGTGTACTATGATGACTTTCACTAGCTAGTAGGGAAAAAAAAAGCTGTGTGTCTCTGTCTTTTTAATTTTCTCCTGGTGCTTATATATGTACATAGAGTGGATACGGTGCTTATATTAGCTCCAGGTGCTTAGATATGCTAACAAAAAAGTAGTTATTAAGCTTATTTAAACACCTATTCGTTTTGAAAAGATTAGATTTCATGAATCATGATGTATAATATTTAGATGATGCAGCAGTATCTCTCTTTTTAAGCACTCACGTTACATGTGCCAGAGCGTGAAATACTCGTGAATTCACTTTCTTTTTGGTCAACCAGATCATCACCATCTTCAGCAGGGTCAAGAGCTATATACATGGACTGTACCGTATACCATGGGAGTGAACACTGTGGCTTGGCTCTAAGAGCATCTCCAAGAGTTCTCTAAATCTCCTTCTAATCCTTAAGTTTTAGAAAGATTAGAAAAAAAAACACTCTCCAACAACTCCTAATACTCCCTCCCTAAAATTTAGGCACTTGAAAAATCTTTCCCCGTTCTGCGTAACTTTACGCCGACGCGACCTCGCACGGATACAACTTCCCGCGCGGAGTCCTTCTTCCAGCTTGCCCTTCTTGGCGAGCGCGCGCCGGTCCACCACCTTCATGGCGTACTCGCACGCGGACGACCCTTCGGCGGCCTGGCTCTCGAGGCGGCACAGGTAGACGGTGCCGATGTCCCCGGCCCCGACGCGGCGGAGGAGCGTGAAGTCTTTTATTAGAAACCGTTGGAGATGTCTTTCTTTTTTCCTTCTAATATCTTTTTAAAAGTTTGGAAACTACACGTTTTTTAAAGGAAAAAATAAGAAACTCTTAAAGATGCTCTAACATATCATACTTCCTAATATAATAAATTAAAACGTCCTTCCTGCATGCGCGCTCTTGCAAACCCGAAGACTAGGCACCGATGCCACCGAGACGGATCGCAGGTTCAGTTTATGGAACAAAGAGGTATGCAGTGCTGGCTGTTTCTGGAACATATAGATTTTCAGGAGTTCAGCGACACAAAGCAAAACACACAACGGTCAATTTTGGTGACGAAGAATGTCGGCAGAGGCCTATACCTTTTCTGGCTTTCCTGCTCACTTTGCACACCTCCATGGGCCAAAGAAGCTAAACAAGTACGGAAATACTCAGGTGTGCCACCCGCGCAAGGAGAAGCTCCGGGCCTTGGAGCCGTAGCTCTCCGGCCTCGCCTCCTGCTACAGTTGGACAGTGATTTGTTTAGGCTATAAAAACACTTGTTTTGTCTAAAAACTTTCGCCGACACTTTTTTGGATGGAAGAAGAAACACCAACATTTAGAGTGTAGCCTTATGGTACTATTGGCGACAATTTGTGTGACCCTAAAAGATTATACAATTGCCAACACACAACGTGTTGTCAAAAACCTAGATTTACCAACACGTAAGTCTAGAGGAAAGTGGGTCATGGTGTAGTGTGCGGCGCCCCGATGCAAACGGTGGAGGAGGCCGCACTGGCATACCCGATGCATGTTTTAAGCGTACATCTTAAATATTTCAGATGTTTTAGATGTATGTTGCAAGTGTTTCGTATGAATGTTATAAAAGTAAATCGGGATGTTGTAATGGTTGCACACGTACGTTGCAAGCGTCTGTCCCCAATGTTTCATCTGTTTCCAGACATATGTTGCAAGTGTATGTTTCACACATATGTTGCAAGTGTTTTATCTGGATGTTGCGTATGTTTGCAATTTTTTCAAGTGTTTTCTTAGATATTTCAGACGCATGTTTCAAGTGTTTCATCTGTCTATTTTGTATGTTGCAAGTATTGCAAATGGATGTTTCAAAAGTACATCAGATGTTGCACATGAGATGCGCGTGGGAAGTGGGAGGGGACGCGAGCGGTCCCCGCGTGGGCCCCGCATAGGCACGGGTTACGCAGGCGCGGTCGAGCAACGTCCGAGCGACGACAGGCCCACGTGTGGACGCGCGAAAATGGCAGCCGCGGGCGTCCGGACGGGACGCTAGCAGTGCCGAAACAAGTATGAGTCCAGCCCGCTTGACCCATTGGTTCATGTCACCTCATTAAATAAAACTGGAAGAAGGTAAAAAAAAAATACTCTCTCCACTTCAACTATAGGTTGTATTATGATTAAAAGGGCGCAAATTTCATAAATTCTAACCGACCATTCTCAAATTTCATATATTGATTATGCTTGCAACAATAAAATAATCATGGTCGGAGTACACTTCTCCAAAATTTAATAAGCCTTGTAAAAATAAATGGAAAGAGTATGAAATATAGTGACAATAATAATATGTCATGGAAAGCCCCAACGCCAAATTCACATATTAAGATTCAAAATAGGATTTATATTTTACGTGCGTTTTTTTTATCAATGGCTTAACTAAAAGCATCTCCAACAGCGCCCCATTAAAACTCCCCAAATAATGCCTTGTTCATTTGATTTCAAAATCAAAGAGATTTGAGGGGGCTTAAGAGAGATTTTGACTTATAGGGGATTTAATCCCCTCGAGTTCCCTTGGTTTTGGGACCAAACGAACATACACTAAATTGGTAATGGGGCAACCGAAATACATCTTTTTAGATTATTGGATAGATGCTATCCTAGGCTCCTCTCGATGGTGATGGACCATCACCATTGGGGTCGTCACTCAAGGACTTTTGTTGGGAGTGGAAGATGTAGATCCTAGCACACTTCGCATATGAGGCAATGCTCTAGTTCGACAAAGCGAGGCCGCGAGGGTGTGCTGTCGGCACTCAAGCGCCCACACACTTGCTTCAATATCTTTACTGTGAAGCAGCCCTTCAGTCGCTCCCCCTCCTTCGCCTCCTCACTCTCCAATATTGCCGGTAATGTGGAAGAAGAATGTCCGATGAGTAATTGTTGGGATGAGTCTAACCTATTGTTGGAGATACAACTTCTGTTTGTTTAAGGAAAGACGATGAAGACGTTGGTGGACATTAAAAGATAGAAGAGCTATTGGGGACTCAAGTTAGAAAAAAGCTTCGTCTCTCCTAATATAACAATTTTATATATGACATAAGGTCATAAGACTAGTACTATAGGAGATAGTCAGAATTAAAGCAAATGTTTTATTGTGTGTTTGGTTCATGAGACCACGAGGGATGAGAAGGGGCGGTCTAGGTTTTGGTACAGAGTCGAGTGGGATGAGAGATATCCCTCTAGGGATCCTCCCGTCCCCTGAAATGAGGGAACAATGAGAGACGAGGTGGGATGAATGGGCCCATGAACCATTGCGATCCCAAAAATCAGGTAAAGAGGTTGATAGGTAGACCCTACATGTCAGATTTGCCATGC
Organism: Miscanthus lutarioriparius; assembly: GCA_904845875.1. Classification (NCBI taxonomy): domain Eukaryota; kingdom Viridiplantae; phylum Streptophyta; class Magnoliopsida; order Poales; family Poaceae; genus Miscanthus; species Miscanthus lutarioriparius. The sequence continues at coordinate 86,284,827 of CAJGYO010000009.1, read as the reverse complement.
CAAATCTTTTGCTCTCAAAAGAAAAAAAAACATAAACCGTATCTTCTTCAACCACACGAAATAGAGTCGGTTCCATCCCTGGGTACTGTCCCACTATAACTTTGATGAAACAAACACCCGCAAGATGCCCATGAAATACGACCAAGTTTTTTTTTTTTTTTGAACTTGCAAATACGACCAAAAAGTTGTCTGTACAATTGACGCAACCATTATATGGGAGGCGTATTTCTTATATGCTCGACTCCCTCCCGTATTAAACCCTACCTACCTCCCCAGCAATGGCGGGAACCCCAATTTCAGTCCCCGCACTTCCCGCCTCCCCCTCTCCCTCTCCCTCCCCCTCCCATCCCCCAATCCGGCGATGAGCTCAGGCGGACGTGGCGGCAAGCGGCGGGGTCCCCCACCCCCCGCTCCCTCCGGGGCGGCGGCGAAGAGGGCCAACCCCAGCCCCGGCACGCCGCAGCCGCCTCCTCCCGCGGCGGGCGCGGCCGCCGCGGAGGAGGAGGACATGATGGACGAGGACGTGTTCCTGGATGAGTCCATCCTGGCGGAGGACGAGGCGGCGCTGCTGATGCTCCAGCGCGACGAGGCCTTCGCGTCCCGCCTCGCGCGGTCGAAGCGCCCCGCACTCCCCGCCGACCTCGCCGCCGGGTGCTCCCGCGCCGTCGGTACGACCCGGTCCCCCTTTTCTCTCCGGCGCTCACTCTCCTGATCCGGGTCTTAATGGATTCAGTGTCCCGAGATGGCTTGGTTGGGGTCTGGCAGGCTGCGTGGGGAGTGCGTTGGGGGTTTGGATTCAGTACTGCTTTGGCGGATTGAGAATGAATTGCTGATAACCAACTGTCATTTGGATAGGGTTCTCATATTTTTGGTAAAATGCTGTGTTAGTCAAGTTGCCTTAATGCGGTCTGGGGCTCGGCAAAATTTTGTGCACATATGTGGTTTCTCTTGGGATTTGTAGTGTTCAGGAAATTTGGACCATGGTCCTTTGGTGAAATTTTGGGCAAAAAACGAGCAACTATTATTTTGGACTAGTATGTGCGTTTGTATATCAGGTTGGCTAGTAAAGTTTATTGTTCGCCATTTTTTTGGATCCCTGGGTTGTTTAGGACAGGAAGAAAGGCACCTTTTCAGTATCTGGTGCACTTTAAAACTGTACTGTTTTTCTAATTATGAGTGATGCAACTAGCTGCAATTGATGAATCATAGATGTAAATTTCCAATCAAGGGTTAAGGGTTTTAACTTTTTAAGATGGGCACTCCCACCTTCCTACTTCCTAGAATTATCTCATAGACCTCTAATTTTTGTCTTGTACAATTTCATAGTCCTAGTTCAAAATTCTGCTTGTATCACCTGCCAATCTGAGATGGATATTATAATCAATCATGATAGAGAAGATCGTAAAATCACTTAGCAGTTTTCCAAATGTTGGTTTTTCTGAATTAATTTATGAAGTGAACCTATTTTCTATCGAACGCACATTTATATTTATATATATTTATACACTTTTGCACTTATGAGTTATGAGCTTTAAAAGTTTGAACTCAGGAGTCAGGACTTGCTTAACAGTCCTCTTGTACATGCTCAATGCTCATTCAGATTCAATGTTTCTTGCTAATTAAATAGATAGTCACCTAGTTTTGTTTTAATTTGAACTTGTATGAACATATATTCAGAATATTTGGCTTCATCTTACATTTGCTACTCTTCTGTTTGTATTGGATATTCTAGCTTTTCAGCAGTTGGAAATAGATTATGTTATTGGTGAGAGCCACAAAGAATTGCTCCCCAACTCATCTGGTTCGGCAGCCATACTAAGGATTTTTGGTGTTACAAGAGAAGGTAATATCTCGAGTCTATTATCTCTCAGTAAAGAATTATTAGTGCCATATGGTTTTTGCCGACCTCTGATGCTATCCCTGTAACATTTGTAGGTCACAGCATATGCTGTCAGGTGCATGGATTTGAGCCATATTTCTATATTGGCTGTCCTTCAGGGATGGGTCCTGATGATATATCGCGCTTTCACCAAACACTAGAGGTTTGTACTTACAATCATACCTAACTGAGCTTCTAAGGAAACATAGTACTTTGGCAGTACATAGTTTCCTTATGGTTTCTTCAAACTGTACTACAGGGGAGGATGAAGGAGTCAAATAGAAGCAGCAATGTTCCAAGATTCGTGAAGAGAGTTGAGCTTGTGCAGAAGCAGACAATTATGCATTACCAAACACAGCAATCTCAGCCTTTCCTCAAGATAGTAGTAGCTTTGCCTACCATGGTTGCTAGCTGTCGTGGTTAGTGGCACCCTTAAGACACAATACAGCTATTATTGCTAAGTCTTGTAGATTGACCTTACTATCTTTTCTTTATTTAATGGATAACCTACAGAACATTTTTTGTTATATGTCAATGTATTATCATGCAATGTTATGATCTTTACTTTATTCCTCTGATCATCCAAGTTACTAGTCGCTTTTTTCCCCTCTTTGCTGGCTTAAATGGCATATGTTTGCACATTATAGGTATTCTGGAAAGGGGCATAACAATTGAAGGCCTTGGTTCAAAGAGTTTCCTTACATATGAAAGCAACATTCTTTTTGCCCTTCGATTCATGATTGATTGCAATATTGTTGGTGGCAACTGGATTGAACTTCCTGCTGGGAAATACAGGAAAGCAGCCCGTGTCATGTCCTATTGTCAGCTAGAGCTAGATTGCCTGTATCCTTCTATACTTAATTGAATGCTTCATCTATTTACTAAACTGTAATGTTGTTCAGTTATGTCTATTCTTAACACAACTAACAGATACTCAGATCTGGTAAGCCATGCTGCTGAAGGAGAATATTCTAAGATGGCCCCGTTTCGCATATTAAGTTTTGATATTGAATGTGCTGGTCGCAAAGGTCATTTCCCAGAACCAACTCATGATCCTGTTATTCAGGTTGAGTTCATTATTCATGTATCTGATACTTGGTACCATTTAGTTTGAATACAGGTCTTTATGTTTACAATTTATTGACTTACCCCTTTGAATTTAAATAGATAGCTAACTTGGTTACACATCAAGGAGAAGGCCAACCTTTTGTACGGAATGTCATGACTCTTAAATCATGCTCTCCCATTGTGGGAGTCGATGTTATGTCATTTGATACAGAGAGAGACATTCTACTTGCATGGAGGGTAAGTGCTGCTGTCTTTGGAGCTGTCAAATTCAGTTGAACGTGATGCCTTTATATTTTCTGAAAACGAATTTATAGTGCCTTTATCCATGATGTTTTCTTCATGTCCCTGTGTTGGTTTCATTCTCTTTGCCTTTTGTATCTACATTTTGTATTTGGTTACCTTTTCACTTGCCATATGCGGTTAACATTTTTTTTTGCTAAAACTAAATATCATTGTCCATCAAAAGAAAAAAGTTAAATCACACTTATTTCTCAAAAGGAGAGAAGTTAAATACAGTTTCTGATTGTAGACAAAGGACTTACTGAAAGATAATCTGATTGTTATTTGGAAATAATTTGCAGGATTTCATACGTGAAGTGGATCCGGATATCATAATTGGATACAATATTTGCAAATTTGACATGCCCTATCTTATTGAGGTTCAATAACGTCTGTAGAGTATTCAGATTCTCAACTTGACAATCAGCCATATTTAGTACAATTTGATTACACATTTGCAGAGGGCTGAGGTTCTCAAGATAGCGGAGTTTCCAATACTTGGCCGAATCAGAAATAGTCGCGTTCGTGTCCGTGATACGACCTTTTCTTCGAGGTCACTTCTTGTACCTCTCCTCTATGCATTTAATATATATTACTTTGCCTTTATCATCCAATTGTCTTACTCAATAAAATATTTGTTATATATTCTGTAGTCCCTTTATATTCACATATTTATACAATTTCCTTTGTGTGTGTCGGGTGGGGTGTGTGTGTGGGGTGCTAGCATATCATTGGAGCACTATGCTGCTTAGTTTTATTGTCTGCTTGCATGTGCATCTCATGTTTTCATTTTTGTGCTTTATTTGATTCTAGCGATGCATCTATTATTCTGATTCTGAGTTAGCTGCCATACAAATCTTGTTCATTTGTCTTACAGGAGAGAAGTCGCTTATTTTTTTTAGAAGTTATGGTACCCTATAATGAGCTGTAGTGTGTTCATATTTCATACATTTAATTCACAGTTTCTATGGTTAGTCATATTTCCTGCATCATGATACCACTGTATTTCTGTCTCTTAGCACAAACATGTTTGAAATTTGTGATCCATAGAGAGCTTTAGGCTCCGCTGGTTCTACGTCATGTCCAGGGTTTTCACAATCCTCAGTTCCCAACTCTTTACAGTTTACATGTCTCAATTCCTTCCATTTTTGTCACTTATTTAATGAATGTTAATGCTTTGGACTTTCTCGACTTGCAAGTTACAATTGGAAATGAAAGTCATCATGTAAAATAGAAATGAAAATGAAAGATTTTTTCAAGTTGTTTTTACGTAAAAAGAAAATACTGATGAGGTTGTTGTACTTATCCAGTGCAATATGGTGTGCGTGAAAGTAAGGATGTTACTATTGAAGGAAGAGTGCAATTTGATCTCCTGCAGGTTGTGATCTACTTTTGCTTGGCAATTAAATCAGTGTTTGCTGTTTTCATGAGATTATTTCATATGTTTCTTTATCTTCACTAACTGGATATGATGCAGGCTATGCAACGGGATTACAAGCTGAGTTCTTATTCATTGAACTCTGTATCGGCACACTTTCTTGGGGAGCAAGTAAGTTCAAACATTTCAAGTGCTCTATGTTGCTTTCAGTCATTGTACTCGTAATCATTTTGATGCCTTTCTGTCGGAAGTATTTTTTTGTGTTTGATCAGTGTTAGTTTTGGCTTGGGATAAAAGACTTTGCTGTCTTTCTTATTGTTGCTGTTGGTGGTGTTGACTCTATATTTCTGATTGCATGGCATGTCTTCAGTCTTCTAGAAAATTGGTGTTCTTTGCAAAATTACCTATGTAGATGGATTTTTTTGGTATCCATATGATTTTTGCTACTATTTACTAACAATGATTGATTCTAATATTCTTTCCTTCACTTGAGAACCCTTTCCTTTTCTTTCCTAATTATTGACTTTTTGAGTAGAAAGAAGATGTTCATCATTCAATTATATCTGATCTTCAAAATGGAAACTCAGAGACACGAAGGCGGCTTGCAGTTTATTGCTTAAAGGTCAACTAAATACACCCTTTTGTTTTAATTGTTACTGAACTGGTGATGTTTTACAAAGAGTATGTTGGTAAGTTGTGGCCACTTTGTTATTATTGCTGATGGAGCTTTTAAGTGGCGCCCCAGAAGCATCTGGACCAATTTTTCCAAATAAATAAATACTTATATTGCTCTACACATCACTTTTAACATTACCAAGTACAATGTCAATGTTTGAGCACCAATTTTGCATTTTGGAAATTTCTCAGCAACACTAGGGCTTTGGAAAATAGTTACAGTATATTTGTGTGTGTTCTTTTCAATTTCCTACTGGCCAGCAGTTTGCCAATAGCTATTTACAAGCTAGCATGAAACAGTGCCATTATTGATTTCACTGTATCAGCTGATTTCTCTCTCACGAGAAAAATGTGTAAGCTGATTTGTAGCATTTTTCTTGGAGCCTACATAAACCAGTTTTGACTTTTGCCTTTGTAAAAACAGGATGCTTATCTTCCTCAAAGACTGTTAGATAAATTGATGTATATCTACAACTATGTGGAAATGGCAAGGGTCACTGGTGTTCCCATTTCGTTTCTACTTTCGAGGGGACAAAGTATTAAGGTGAGAACAAGCCAATGATGCTATTGAAAGTATCACATTCTAGTACCCTAAAAATAGTTTCATTTGTACCACAGGTCCTCTCGCAACTACTCAGGAAAGCAAAACAGAAAAACCTTGTTATACCAAATATCAAGGGTCAAGGGTCAGGGCAAGATACCTTTGAGGGTGCAACTGTAAGTGGAAGGACAATATCTGCACACTTGTAGCCCATTTGTCATTTCCTGTCCACAGCTATTGCAGTTATTAGGATATTTCTATTTGTCTATTGCAAACTTTTTAGTTTGCTCTGTACACTGAAACTATCTTTGCATTGCTTGCCTTGAAATGAGGGTATAGATATTTGTCATTCCAAGCTAAAAAAAAATCTAGATGACGAGTTAAGATATCCATACTTATTGCAAATTTGTTCTTGATGCCTTTGGAAGTGAAATACATATGCAGGGTTTTCCACTCTAGAAACATGCTTTTGTGTATGCCATCAATCTTTCCATCTGGGAAGCAAGAAATTTTCATCAATTTCCCCACCACCTTCTGAATTGATCATGCAATGAACAATTTAGTTTTATTTCCTTTGTACTATAAGGATTTGCTGTAATCTATGTCCCCTGCAATTTTTAGGTTTTGGAGGCAAGGGCTGGATTTTATGAGAAGCCCATCGCAACTTTGGACTTTGCTTCTCTGTATCCATCCATCATGATGGCATATAACCTTTGCTACTGTACCTTGGTAATTTTCCTGGTGCTTATATAGCTATAATTATTGCTGCATGCTCTAAAAAGGACCTTTGGTCTCTAAAATGGATGACAATTTACTAGGTTTTATTTAATTTTTAAGGTGCCCCTGAGGACGCCTCAGAACTCAACTTACCTCCGGAAAGCCTCAATAAAACCCCATCTGGTGAAATATTTGTGAAACCAGAACTACAGAAGGTAATTGCATCCTGTCTTGATAATAGGTGTTCTGGACAGAAGATGTGTTTTCTAACCAAGATTATGAAAACAATATCAGGGTATACTTCCTGAGATCCTTGAAGAATTATTAGCAGCTCGGAAAAGGGCAAAAGCAGATTTAAAGGTATTTTTCTCAATGCATCTGTAAGAAAATTGTACTCCCTCCATTCTAAATTGTAAGTTGTTTTGGCTTTTCTAGACAAATTGTAAGTCCTCTTGGCTTTTCTAGATACATAGTTTTTTACTATGTGTCTAGAGATAGCGTATATCTAGGTGCATAGCTAGCTGTGTACCTAGAAAATCCAAAACGACCTATAATTTAGAACGGAGGCAGTATTAAAGATCTTCCACTCGTGCAAAAGCTAGATATTCATGCAGTGCTAAGTCTTTGTCCCATGTTAAAATCGCCAATTATTTGTTCAGGAAGCAAAGGACCCACTTGAAAGGGCTGTTCTTGATGGTCGTCAGCTTGCACTGAAAGTACTTCCATATCTTTTCACCCTTTATTCCATCAAAACATCGATTCAAATTTGAGCTACTTGAATAATGACATTGTTGAATTGCTTATGTTTCAGATAAGTGCAAACTCAGTTTATGGTTTCACTGGAGCAACTGTTGGTCAGTTACCTTGCTTAGAGATTTCTTCAAGTGTGACCAGCTATGGTAAGCCTTAGTTTCACTCAACATAATTAAGAAATTCATTGTATGGTTTGCTAGCAATTTCGATGTCGAGTTTCTTGCACTGAAGCATTTTGGTCACACAGGACGACAAATGATTGAACATACAAAAAAGCTTGTTGAAGATAAATTCACAACAGTAGGAGGTTATGAGCATAATGCTGAGGTAAAGTAGTGTTGCATTATTCTTATACAAATATGTTAGATCCCTGTTAATTTTTCTGCTTGATCTCACAGAGTTCAAGACTTCAGCTTTGCCCTTGTACAATGTGATACCTTGTATCTTCATGATTGATCTATGAGTATTGCAGCCCTATGATATCTGATGTTCTAGGGACATCAATTGAAAAGCAACTCAATACATATATAAAAGGTTCAACCCATGCAAACCACCATCTAAAAATTGACACTATACATTGGGCACACGTAAATTTGATTCCATTAGCTAGACATCAGCATAGTGACACTGAATTAGAGCTTCACCGTGCACTCAAGGACCTCAAGACCTTATTCACATGATATCTTGCCCTCCCATGTTCAATTTCTTGGAAGTCTAGTTATTAGCACTGTAATCAGTTTTTCATCAGCAAGCTTTCTTGTTTGCTTATTTTTTGGGTTTGAAGATGCCTTTCACTCATTTTCTGATACTGATACAGCAAATCTGGTGACTTCGCAGGTAATTTACGGGGACACTGATTCTGTGATGGTACAGTTTGGTGTTTCTAAGGTTGAAGATGCAATGAAGTTAGGAAGAGAAGCTGCAGATTATATTAGTGGAACCTTTACCAAGGTGAACAGAGAAACACTTACAAACATGAGGCTTTGGAACTGAGTTATACAGCATTTGAGTTGAACATTGGCTTGTCTGTCCTCATTGTAGAATCGTCGTAATTGATACTACATTCATGACCTTTTTGCGATCAAGCTTCAATCATGACCTCACTGAAACTTATTTGGAACAGTGAAACCTGTTATGAGAATGCTCCTTTTTATAAGGAAAAAAAAACCTGAACCCTTAAACATCTAACTGCAAGGTTACTGCCTCTTGTAGTAGTTTCTAGCTTTATTAACTCCAATTCTTACCTGGTAAGCTATCTGTTCTAATCTGTCTGTCTGTACTTTTCTTCCTATCTGGCCAAATATAGGAAATTTCAAACAGTGTGATCAAAATAGAGTGAAAATTTTGTCCACACTCCTTTTAGAAGAACAAAACACTACCCATAACTTTTATTGTATTACAAAGCAACTACCTTTTCTAACTGTAATTTTTGTGATGCCCTAGGTAGTTCCTTGATTTATCTTATAAATGGTGCACCTCTCTTTACTATGCCCATTCACAAGAGCCGTTTGGGACCAAGTGCTGTCCTGGGAAAACTGCAGTGTCTAACTCCCACAGCAAGACCCCATGTGCATTGCCAAATGGTGGGAGGAGGCAGCAAGCAAAGGCGCCAAAGCAGGATCAAGGCGGTTCAATGGAATCCTCATTTACATTGTATGTGTTAGAATAGGCGCCCTAATGGGCTGGGTTTGGGCTCGGCGCCTAGCCTGTTAGGGCTGGCTGCCTTAGGGGTTAAGATAGATAGATTACATTGATAAGGCAAGGATCACCGTTGATTGGGTGTTTCTATAAACTCTATTGATCCTTGCCTATATATTGTACCCTGTACTGCTGCTAATCTATAGACCTGTTTGGCATGGCTCCACTCCTAAACTCCAGCAACTCCATAAAAAAATCCAGCCAAACACCCCAACTCCGAAACTCTATGGAGCTGCCGACTCCATGGAGCTGTAGTACAAATGGAGGTGGAGTTTTGAAGCACCTCTTTTGCAGCTCCAAAACCACTCAATATGAACCTCCTCGTGGAGTTGGTGGGAAATTACCCACCACTGCCACTGGTTACACAGAAAAACGGTTCGATTCTATTTCTCCCGAGCCCCCCGCGCAGTGACTCCCTCCCTCCCGCGCCGTCGTCTTCCTACCCCGCTGTCATGGGTGGCCGCCGAGCTCCTCAGCGACCGAGCCCTCCCCCTCGCCTCGCCTTACAAAAGCACGCCTGAGCTCCGCGCGGCCATTTCCCTCCCGTCGAGCGCGGCCGTTTCCCTCCCGTACTGAGCGCAGCACGGGAGTGGCTCCTCCGAGCTCACCGGCTGGCGCACAGGCCCGATGCCCGGCGATGTAGATCCCGCGCGGGCACGATGCGGACGCGGCGGCTCCCCCTTCCCGATGGCCGGCGGCGCAGGGGCCGCGCGGACGCAGCGGCTCTCCCCTTCCCGATGGCGGGCGGCGCGAGAACGTGACGCGGATGCGCACAGGCCCGATGCCCGGGCGACGCAGATCCCGCGCGGACACGATGCGGACGCTGGGCGGCTTCTTCCCGACGGCCCGGCGGCGTTAGGGGCAGCATGGACGCAGCGGCTCTCCCCTTCCCGATGGCCGGCGGCGCGAGAACGTGACGCGGATGCGCACGACTCCTCCCTTCCAGATGGCCGGCGCCACACGATGCAGTCACTGACAGTGGGACCCACAAGCAGGGCAAGAATGGCAATCTACCCTCAAACTCCTCTTTTTTGGAGCTAGGGACACCCTCCCAGCAAAACACCTCCATCAGACAGTTCTAACTCCACCCAGAGCTGACTCCACCTGGAGTTCTGGAGTGGAGTAGCTCCACCCAGAGTTGGAGCCATGCCAAACGGGGCCTATCAATCAATTCCCGAGACCTATTCGCTCTCATGGTATCAGCCGCCTAGGTTTAGGTCTCCTCTTCCGCTGCCACCCACGCCACGGCCCCTCGCCCGCGCACGCCTGCGCCGCCACGGTGCAGACACACCAGGTTGCGCCACCATGCCCTCCACCGCTCCAGCAACCCCCAGGGCTGGGGACGATCTGGCCGCCTCCTCTGCCACCATCCAGGAAGACGCCGTCGCCGAACGCCTCGCCGCGGAGAAGGGCAACGAGGCCGCCGCCGCCGCTTTCAAGATCTCGAAAAGGAAGGCCAGTCGCTGGCGATGTTGCTTTAGCTCGCGCCCTACTGAGCCGAGGAGGAGGCCATGGCCCGCAACTAAGGATCGCGACGCGCCGCCCTTAGCAGCTTAGTGAGGCACTGGCGCGCGCTGCCAAGGAGCGGGCGGCCGCTGCCGCCGCCGTTGCTCCAGAACCCTCTGGCGCCACACCTGGAGGCACTTCAGCGCCGCCACCCGATCTTCGGGCTGCCATGCTGCATCACGAGGCCGTTGCCCTCCATGCTCAGGCTGTTGCAGTCAGCAACATCCGGAACCACGTCACCACCATCCTCGACGTCGATTCCGGTAACTTCAACCGCTGGCGTGATCAGTTCCTTCTCATCCTCGGCAAGTTCTCCCTCCAGGATCACGTTCGAGAGGAACCTTCAGCCCCAATTCCTCCTGATTGGGCCCGGATGGACTGCGTCGTCAAGTCCTGGATCGTCGCCACGCTCACCGACGACCTTGGCGAGATCATCTCCGCCCAGGGCTCCACCGCTCGGCATGCCTGGCTCGCCGTCGAGTCGCAGTTCCTTGGCAACCGTGAGGCTCGCTCCATCCACCTCGAGACACGGTTTCGCAACCTTGTCCAGGGCGACCTCTCCATTACCGACTACTGCCGCAAGCTAAAAAAGATGGCCGATGATCTCACGGCCCTTGGCGAGGTCGTCACCGACCGCACGCTCGTCCTCAACGTGATCCGCGGCCTCAACGAGCGCTTCAACCATGTTGGGACGCTCCTTCGTCGAGCTCGACCGTTCCCCACCTTCCTGGAGGCTCGTGACGACCTCATCCTTGAGGAACTCACCATGGAGACCCGCAAGGACGCACCTGCCACTGCGCTCGCCGCCTCCACTCCCAGCCCTGCCCCTGCGTCCTCCGGCACGGGCGCTGGTGGGCACTCCAAGCCGCCTAACAACCGTCGCAGCAAGCGCGGCGGTGGCGGCAAAGGCAACAGCGGTGGTGGCCCTCCTGGACAGGGGTCACGCCCCACTGGTGGCGCCCAACAACAGCAGTAGCCGGCCGGCGGGCGGCCATGGCCCAGCGTCTACAACCCCTGGATTGGAACCATTCAGATGTGGCCAGGGGGACCTCGTCCACCGCTGGCACCCATCCCAGTTCCTCCTCACCAGCAGGCGCAGCAGCAGGCACAACAACAGGCACAACATCACGCGCAGCAGCAGGCCTTCCTCGCCCAACAGCAGCAGCACGCCCTTGCTGTCCACCAGCAGGCCGCTGCCCTCCCTGCTCCTGATGGCTCTGGACAGTGGGTCGCCCCCGGGTATTACAACCCGGTGGCTGGCCTCCCCTCTTGGGACCCGACGGCCCTCGCCTCCGCTTTCAGCACAACGTCGCTGACCCCTCCTACGTCCAACGAGTGGTACTTCGACTCAGGTGCTACTTCACATATGACATCTCAGTCCTCTCTTTCACATGTTCTTCTCCCATGGTACCCTACTCCTTCATCCATTGTTGTCGGTAATGGCTCTCTTCTTCCTGTCACTGCCACTGGCTCTACAGAGTTGTCTCGTAATTTACGTCTTAATAATGTCCTTGTGTCGCCACAAATTATTAAGAATCTTATCTCTGTTCTCCAATTTACTACCGACAATAATTGTTCTGTTGAGTTTGACCTCGCTGGTTGTTCTGTGAAGGTTCTTCCATCTCGGATCGAGATCGTCAGGTGCAATAGCTCTGGGCCGCTATACCCTCTGCGCCTACCCAAGTTTTTGTCTGCAGGAACACCACCCAGCACTGCTGATGTCTCCAGCGCCCCTGCCGGTCCCACCGCGACTGTGCCTGAGGCGCCCCTGCCTGCTGATGATCCACCGGCGCCCGCGCTCTACATTCCACCAGCGCTGCGGGCGTCGGGGACACCTACCGCGCCACGCGCGGCCACGGCGTTGCCCAACACGCCTGGAGAGGCCTCCCCGCTCTACATCCCGCCTGCCCTGCGTGCAGGCACAGGACCCCCGCCTGGGTTCCCACCTCTCCGATCGGATCGGGCCTTCACGTACCACTAACACGCGTCGCCTCCGACCGCTGGCTCCGCCTGTACCAGCCGCCCCACACCGCCTGCTCCGGCTGCGCCTGCATCGGCCGCCCCGCTACCCAAGGGCGCCGTTGCTGTCATTCCAGTGACGAACCAGCACGCTATGAGCACGCGGTCGAAGAGCGGCTATCGGATGCCTGCCTCCTACCACGCCGCCCCCTCTCTGCAGTGCCCAAGACCTTTCGTAGCGCTCTCGCTGACCCCAATTGGCGAGCGGCTTTGGAAGAACACAGTGCTCTCTTGCAGAATCACACTTGGGACCTCGTGCCTCGACCTCCTCGGGCCAACGTCGTCATTGGCAAGTGGATTTTCAAGCACAAGTTTCAGTCCGATGGCACCCTTGAGCGGTACAAGGCACGCTGGGTTCTTCGTGGCTTTACCCAGCGGCCTGGTGTTGACTTCGATGAGACGTTCAATCCTGTGGTGAAGCCCGCTATTGTCCGCACGGTGCTCTCCTTGGCGCTCTCTCGCACCTGGCCCATCCACCAGCTAGATGTGAAGAACGCCTTCCTTCATGGCAATCTATCTGAGGTTGTGTATTGCCAGCAGTCGTCCGGGTTCGAAGATCCAGCTCACCCGGACTTTGTCTGCCTTCTGAAGAAAATCCCTTTACGGCCTGAAGCACGCTCCTCGCGCATGGTACAGCCGGATGGCCTCGTTCCTACTGTCTATTGGGTTTGTTGAAGCCAAGTCAGACACCTCACTTTTTATTTACCGGCGTGGATCAGATACAGCCTACCTGTTGCTCTATGTGCATGACATTGTCCTCACAGCTTCCTCACCCGGTCTCCATCGGCGGATTATCTCAGCGCTTCAGCAGGAGTTCGCCATGAAAGACCTTGGTGCATTGCATCACTTCCTTGGTATGCAGGTTCAACGAAGTGGTGATGGCTTCCTCCTCTCACGGCGACAGTATATGCTGGACATTCTGGAACGTGCAGGAATGACAAAGTGCAAGCCGTGCTCCACTCCAGTTGACACCAATCCGAAGGTTGCTGCAGCTGATGGGGCCCCTGTGTCTGATGCTACAGACTTCCGCAGCCTTGCTGGAGCTCTCCAGTACCTGACGTTCACCCGCCCAGACATTTCATATGCAGTTCAGCAGGTCTGCCTCCACATGCATGATCCTCGTGAGCCTCACCTTGCTGCCCTAAAGAGGATTCTTCGCTACGTTCGAGGCACTCTCTCCTGCTGCGACCGTCTACTTCGACTGATCTTGTCGTCTACACCGACGCTGACTGGGCTGGTTGTCCGGACACTCGCAAGTCCACCTCAGGCTATGCGGTGTTCCTTGGCGACAACCTTGTTTCCTGGTCCTCGAAGCGCCAGAACATAGTGTCAAGATCCAGTGCTGAAGCCGAGTATCGCGCGGTGGCCAACGGAGTTGCAGAGGCTACTTGGCTCCGCCAGCTACTTCTGGAGCTGCATGCCCCTCTACGACGCGCCACACTGGTGTATTGTGACAACATCAGTGCCGTCTACATGACCTCCAACCCGGTTCAGCATCAGCGCACCAAGCACATTGAGATCAATCTTCACTTCATCCGGGAGCGAGTCGCCGTTGGTGATCTTCGTGTTCTGCATGTTCCCACCTCTTCGCAATATGCAGATATCTTCACCAAAGGGCTGCCTACTTCAGTTTTCACGGAGTTTAGGTCCAGTCTAAACGTGCAGAGTGGCTGACGATTCGACTGCGGGGGCGTGTTAGAATAGGCACCCTAATGGGCTGGCCTTGGGCCTGGCGCCTAGCCTGTTAGGCTGGCTGCCTTAGGGGTTAAGATAGATAGATTACATTGATAAGGCAAGGATCACCGTTGATTGGGTGTTTCTATAAACCCTATTGATCCTTGCCTATATATTGTACCCTGTACTGCTGCTAATCTATCAATCAATTCCCGAGATCTATTCGCTCTCACTATGGAACTTGTGGAAGGAGAGGAATAGGAGGATCTTCGAAAAGGAACACAAAACGGTCTAGCAGGTGGCCTCATTGACAAAAGAGGATATCATGCAAAGACGCAGGGCTGTATCCTTTGATGGGTAAACACCATTAGCGGTGTGACAGGCTTGTCCTCTTCTGGTCCTAGGACCGTAGTGTTTGGCACCAGGGGGTGCCTTCTGTACATAAACTTCTTTATCCTTACTTAATTGAGCGGCAGAGCTCCTGCCTTTTATTTCAATTGTATTATAAATGAGCACTAAGAGTTATCTGATCTTTTCATGTTATATTCCTGTTGCGCATATTTTTATAACTTAAGTCAACTGACCTGGATGCCAATTTTTCTGAAATGATATGTAACGTTTCTAGCTAAGCTTTCGTTTGCTTTTCATCTAAGTTCCAACTCACATGATGCTTATGATATCTTTCTTGCAGCCCATCAAGCTGGAGTTTGAGAAGGTCTATTTTCCTTACCTTCTGATCAGCAAGAAGAGATATGCTGGTTTGTACTGGACGAACCCTGAGAAATTTGACAAAATGGATGCAAAAGGTATTTATTTTTGTTTTAGCTGTGTAAAATATAAATTATTTTCATTGGGTGGAGCAGACATGTTAACGATTCTTGCTTCCAAATGTCTTGTATTGTTGCATGCAGGTATTGAAACTGTGAGAAGGGACAACTGTTTATTGGTAAAGAACCTGGTAACTGAGTGCCTTCATAAAATACTGGTGGACCGTGATGTTCCTGGTGCAGTCCAATATGTCAAAAACACCATATCTGATCTATTAATGAATCGTGTCGACTTGTCTCTTCTTGTCATAACAAAGGTGGGCAAATTCAGCTGTCTTAAGATGAATTTTCTATTCTATCTTGCGACTCTTTTTACTGTTTAAGCTGCACAGGGTTTGACAAAAACGGGAGAAGATTATGCTGTAAAAGCTGCTCATGTGGAGCTTGCTGAGAGGATGCGAAAGGTATGAACCCTAGATGTTATTACCATATCTTGATGATATTCAACCCATTCTTAATGATATGGTGTCTTACTGCTGCTGAAAAATCATGGTTTTCTTGAGCAGAGAGATCCAGCTACTGCACCTACTGTTGGTGATCGTGTTCCTTATGTTATAATTAAAGCAGCAAAAGGGGCAAAGGTAAATAAACATCTGCATCATGTGCTACGGTATTATTTGTCATATGGTGGTTGCATGTTTGATACATTTGTCTTTCTGCATGCAGGCATATGAGAAATCAGAAGATCCAATTTATGTTTTGGACAATAATATACCCATTGATCCTCAATACTACCTTGAGAACCAAATTAGCAAGGTTTGTGTCTGATGCTTCACCTGGTATTCAGAGCTTCCCTCTGCTTTCCCAAAAAAATATGTAACTGACCACTTGTCAATCGGCAGCCACTTTTGAGGATCTTTGAGCCAATTCTGAAGAATGCCAGCAAAGAATTGCTTCATGGAAGCCACACCAGATCTGTTTCAATCTCAACTCCTTCAAATAGCGGGATAATGAAATTTGCAAAGAAACAATTAACTTGCCTTGGGTGCAAAGCTGTTATCAGGTGATGCATGCACAACACTGCAGATACAAAAACCTATGCAACCAGTGTCTAAACGCCTAACTGTTTTTCCTGCATTTTGAACCTGCAGTGGTGCCAGTCAGACACTTTGCTCACATTGCAAGGGAAGAGAAGCAGAGTTATACTGCAAAACAGTAGCAAATGGTATGTGCTGTACACTCTGAAGTGCATCTATGTTTGTAAGCACTATGCCCTCGAGCTCACCACTGACAGATCAAATTTTGACTTTTGCAGTTTCTGACCTGGAGATGCTCTTTGGGAGGCTATGGACACAATGCCAGGAGTGCCAAGGATCTCTGCACCAGGACGTTCTCTGTACAAGGTTTGCTGTTTTCCACTCAATTCAGCACTTGCTCATTACTTTGTTCCAGTCACAATCTTAAAACCTCCTGTACAATCGAATCACTGCAGTCGGGATTGTCCGATTTTCTATCGGCGAAGGAAGGCGCAGAAGGATATGGCCGAAGCTAGGCTGCAGCTTGACCGGTGGGACTTCTGAGCTTGTAAATTCTCACACCGGATGCCTGCATCTGCTGTGGATATATTGCTGGGGAGGGCAGGAAGCTACCGTTGACCGCATCACGATGCCTGTGAAGATGAGACTGGACTTTTGCGAGCATCCATGCACACTTGCGTCCGTGTCATGTAGGCTGGCTCGCCAGTACGATTCACTGGCACGTTTGCTGTTTATGTTTTGAGTTGTAGTTTAGGTGTGGGTTGGTAGATGGTAGGAGGTTTGTCTCCTTCCTGTGGCTAGTGCCGAGAAAGAATGCTTGCTCCTGAAGTGAGGTGATGCTGATGTACAAGGCAGAAGAATTCTGGAGCAGTTCACCTTGTAAGATGTAACCTAGTGAGACGAGACAATTTGGAGGCCGCATGAATTCTTCATCTGTCTCAATTCTCATGCTGATCGTGCAATTACCGACTGGGAACAATAACCGGGAACCGATACTGTTGCTTGGAGCTAAAACTTGGTGCCGTCATTAGTTTCAGTATATATAAAAATTGAACCAATGTGGTGATTGTACGAAAATGCTATCGGCAATCTGTTATTACGAACGTTGGTACGAACATGCCGCCATTTGTTGTTCTGAACGATCCTACATGGATGGTAACTCAGCTACATCTGGTGATAGAATTTCTTGATAACAAATGTTTCTCTGTAATTCTCTAGGATAAATCTATGCGTATAATAGCTCCATGTACGATAAAAGAAAACTATTTTTTCAGCTCCTAACCTTCTAGTTTAATTTTAGTATTTCTAAGTAAAAAAATTGGCAGGACTCTCGAATTCGGCTTGAAAACTGTTCTAGAGCTTTGCCAAACAGATCCTGATGAGAGTGAAAACTGTTTGACTAGTAAGTTATTTGTTGGGGTTGCAGAGGTTAATTTGTGCTATCTATAAAGATCTCTAACCGTGGTGGAGTTAGCTACAGTCCCATCCGATCCCCTGACTTAGAATCCTGTTCATCCACAGTACACCGACGCTGGCCGTCCGATTAAACCTTGGAACACCAGATGCGCGCCACGCCTGCAGGCCGCCGCCCCTCCTCCCCTCAACCTTATTGGGCGCCCCCACTGTCACAACTCACAACCTCGCTTGGCCTCGCCCACTGCATAGCTCAACGTCCGCCTGTGCGCGGTCATATTTTTGGGTGTCGTGATGGCGGTGGCTGTGGTGGTGGGAGGCCGGAGGGGGGTTGTTTAGTAGAGGCAGGGAGCTCTGGTAGTGACTTGCAAGCGCACATGGGGAGAGACGAAAATGTAGCAACAGAAAAGTAGGGTTCTAAGGGAGGTCTTGGAGAATCATGGATTGATGAGTTATTCAAGTGCCTCCCTAGTATGGGGGTTTGGACAGAGATTCTGTTAAAGCTGGGATTTTTTGTTTGAAGTTTGAACTTTTAAATTTGAGTTTAGGGTCTCTGACAAAGTCAGACCGGATTGTCACGTAGCAATGTTAGCGTGGTTTAGTTTTTCTTTCATAAATTTAGGCATTCATTTTTGTCTACGAAATATTCTCCACGGTAAGTCAGACCGGATTGTCACGTAGCAATGTTAGCGTGGTTTAGTTTTTCTTTCATAAATTTAGTCATTCATTTTTGTCTACGAAATATTCTCCACGGTGTCATATAGAAGCATGCCCGGTTTCTCCGCTTGCTGAGCTGCCAGACTCTAACTCCTGGGTCCCCTCCATACCATCCAATCAAGGTTTTTTTTCATAAATTTAGGCGTCATATAGAAGCACACGGTGTCATAAATTTAGGCGTTCATTTTTGTCTACTAACCAAGGTTGACTACTTGACTCGCCGCATTGGGTCCCCTCCATACCATCCAATCCTGATCGGAAGGACGTCAGGGACTCAGGGCAAAGCAGAATCGCCATTTCCCCAATTCCCACACCTGCCTCTTGCTGAATGCGAGTCCACGGTCAACATGCCGGGCACTCGAGGGAGCGCCTCTATAAAGCAGACGACGAGCCGGCCGGCCGCTTTGTCTCCCTCTCCCCTGCTTGCACCTCCTCTGGTTTCCCAACAGCCCAGCCTCTCTGTCTTCCTCCATCAGGGGGTATGCCCGGTGGTCCCCGGCATACCCTGGGCTCAAGTACTTGGCTAACAACGCTTCACCGCTTCGGAACGCAACGTAGCCCGCATGGCCGCATGCACGCGAGAAGCAGGCACGTCTCCCGGTCTCCGCTTGGCTTCCCTTACCGCCCTCCCGGCTGCGCCGTGCGCCTCTACGCCGCTGGCCGCTGCAGTTGGTTGTCTTGTCGCGTTGTGTTTGAATCATCCAATTTTGCAGATAAGAAACTTACGTACATAATTGTTTTATCAATAATTATTTGTTTATCGGGGAGATTAGGCAAGATCACTCATCAATAGATTAGAGATTGGTTCCTAGTTTGCCAAGATTAATAGTAGAAGACATCACACAAAAGTCGGATGATTAAGTCTCTTTTATGCCTATATTTCAAACTATCAATATTGCATTTGAACTATTTATATTGTAATTTGCTAAATTTAAGATTTATTATGTTATTTAATGTCAGCATAATAAATTATGTTGTAACTTTTACAATTGTTTACCGAATTGGTAAACGGTTTTTACCGAATTGCATGTGAATTTTTTGTGTGGCATACCCTATGTAAAAATCCTAGATCCGCCATTGCTCCATTGTCGACGCCGCCGAGGAAGCATCCCTGATGTACGGACGGCCATGGGGACGCAAGCGCCCGAGAACTACCCCCCTGAAGGTACTGTCTTCCTCCCTCACTCTATCTCTCAACCACGCAAGCATGTCCGATGTCCCTGTTCTGTGCAGTGGCGGAGCTATGATTTTTGGTAAGGGTATGCCGAACCAAAATTTTTATACGCAAACCGGTAAAATCCATTTAGCAATTCGGCAGAGTATCATAAAAATTGCCTCGCAATTCGATAAACAACTACTAAATAGCATAATGCGCCTTGATTTTGCTCTTCCACAACAGGAGTTGAAGAAGAAGCATGTTTCTTTGCAGCATGTTTCCGGAACATAGATACAATGTCCTTATCTCTCTTCATAGTTCACAAATCACAAATCCTACAAATCACAGGTCACATATTGTATAAGTTTAACTAATGAACTAATTCATATCTAATTCTCACTGCCTACAACATTACAACTACACAGCTACATCAGCTGAACTAATTTGAGGAGAAATTGAACAACAACTAGAGGGAAGTTAGGGTTAGAGATCTGGGGGGAAATTGCTTCGGTGGCATACCTTTGCTAGTTGCTTCAGCAGCAGGAGAGAGGCAACGCTGGTAGGGATGAAAACGAAAATGATAATTTCTGATTTTCGGAAATCGTTTTCGAGTTTTTTTCCTGATTTTCAGGCCTAAACGGAAACGGTAGCGGTAATCGAAAAAATGAAAACGATAACGGTAAAAATATTCGGAAATGAAAGCGAAAACGATTACGCCCTCTTTTGATCGTTTTCGAAGATTACTGTATTTAACCGGGAATTTACCGTCAGTAATTACCGATTCAAAGGCCTTTAATCAATGAATCCTAATTTATAACTATACAATGCATTACCATCTGCACACACAAACACATAAGGTAAATATTTTTTTAAAGGAACCCATCTGCACGCGCAAGCACATAAGGCAAATATTTTTTTTGAAAGGAACTATCTATACGGAAGTATTTCATCTGTACAGGAACAAGAAAGCAATCAGCCAATCACTTACTGCGGTTTGACGCATTTATCGTTTTTTAGATATCGTTCTTATGGATTCTGTTTTCGAAATTATAGGAATATCGGCGCCGTATTTGTTTTCGACAATATCGCATCGATTCTATTTTCGAGAAAAAAATGTAAAAGTGAAAGTGATTTGGCATCCTATCAATCTGATCGTTTTCGTCCCTAAAGGTTAGGTCGCCCGGTGTGGTGCGGGACTCAAATAAAACTCCTACTCCTGCCCCTGCAGCCCCACCCAGGGTCCCTCGCCTGTCAACGTCAGTAGTCCAGTCTTTGTCTTTCTCTCCTCTTCCTTTCCAGAGATGGAGGCAGTTTTAGAGCCTCTTTGGCACGGCTTATGCCGGCTTCGGCTTTATCTATTTTGCGCAAATCGAGGCACTGTAGCGTGAAGCCGTTTTGTAAGCCGGAGTTAAAATGAACTAGAAGCCGAAAAAAGCCAGTTTTTCTAGCTTCACCGGTGAAGCCGTTTTGAATGAGCCGTGCCAAAGGGGGCCTTAATATAATTTTGTCCCCATATAGGAGAGCAACTAAGATGTTTAGTACTGTACTTTATTCTTATGGTTATGGACTCATGTACGATGTGAATGATGGATTAGTAGGGGTGGTGAACTGGTAGGAGAGGTGGGATGCAAAACTAGTGGAATATCATAGTATTACTTGGACCATTTTTGAAGTGATATGATCACGATCAGGACCTAGTGTAGTCATCTTTGAGTTGTTCGTTCGTTGCCTAGTATATTCCATCGTTGAACTTCTGAGTTCTTGGTGAGTTCACCGTGTTCATGTCCTGAATCCTGGCCGGGGAGCCCGCGGGACTGCAGAAGGGACCCAGGTGCAGGCGCAGCCGGAGAACCTCCGCAGAACCTTCTTCCCTCCAAAAATTCATTTTTTTTTCTGATGAAATAAGAATTTTCATACTGTCAAAATTTGGGGAAACGTTGGGTTGCGTGCTGCTGAAGCCATCTTCCTCCACCCCGTCCCCTGCATCCCCTTCGCCGCCGCGCGCCCGCCTCCGCCTCCCAACTCCAGAGTCCAGACCCGCGCCGCCGGCATACATTTCGTCCTCCCGGCGACCCCTATGGCGATCTCCATCTTTCCGGATGGAAATGGAAGTAAGCTCGGCGGCGCGGGAGGAGGAGGAGGACAAGGCGCGGACGCGGGGGAGGATGCGTCGGGGAATGAGCTGGTCCTGGATGTGAAGGTCTGTCACTGAATCTCCATCTTCTTGTCTTTATATCGTTACCGAGTAAGGTTATTGTCTGGAAATGGAAAGTAAGAATCTGGATTTGTTTTTCCCCCTGGGAACATGGGGGAAATTTTGTGATGCTAGTCTTTTTTTTTTCAGTTATTAAACCAGCACGATTTTTTGGATAATAAAGGAGTGAAGGTATTGGGGAATCTGAAGTGTTGGTATAGGCACCGTGTCAGTTTCAGAGCAGGATTCGGATTCACTTTGCATCAGACCTTTCAATGCCTGGCCCTTCTTCGGACACTTGTCCCATCCTGGAATTTTTTTACACTATATACTTTTGGATCTCTCTACTCCATCTTGTGGTTCTGTGAACATATTTCTTAAATTGAGTTAGATTTTGATGCTGCCTTAGTTTCCAAACCCATCTTGTACTGAATCTTTTGATGCTGCCTTAGTTTCCAAACCCATCTTGTACTCAATCTTAACAGTCGAACCCCAGCAACTTGGTTGGTACTGAATGTCATTGATCTATGTCTACACTGTACACATTGATAGCCTTTGTTGTGATATATGTACTTCCATTTCTTCAAAGCTTCTTTATCGTAAGTTGACAATGCAGCTGCCCTGGGATCAATGGGCTTTCTTGGGAAATACATTGGCCTCCGGGCCTGCCAATTGGAACAAAGCCATCAATATAGCCCTCAGCACTCTGTCACTTGCATCTGTTTCTATTTTGTAGAGTGAGAGGCTGAAAAAAAATGTTTGATGCCAAGGCATTTGACAATAATTGCTCAATACTTGAAAATATCTTAGCTGTTCTGGTCCCTGTCATAAGGCATTCTTCCTTAAGTGCATGCAGATCACACCAAAATTTCTGATGAACTTGGCTGTAATAGCCTACTAAACAAAGAAATCCCCTTCAGCTCAGTTGTATTATATAGAGTTGTCCATTTTAAACTGCTTTAATCTTCTCAGGGTCTATAGCTCTTGGCTTCTGTGTTGATGCTATATGTTTTTGAGCGGAAAATACAGCAGGGGAGGCCCCCACTGTAAACTTTTTATTAATCAGAAAGAACACCAACAACTCTATACAAGAAGAATAAAAAAGGGAAGCATGCCCGAGGTGGGTGTTAGTCGTTGAACTCTCACTCTCGGTAGTAGCAGAATTCTTACTCTCATCGAGAGAGGATGGCATTAGGAGTTGGGGCAATTTTCTGGTTTATTTCTCACACAAACTCACAAATGCCATGCCAACCTGAGGGGTTGGGGATACATATTTATAGGCTGCTAGCTAGCCAAGCATATGCCAAGATGCTAGTCTAAGATGCTAATATGCTGTCCTAACTAAGATGCTGTCCTAATATGCTGTCCTAGCTAAGATGCTGTCCTCCAGTTAAAGAGATGCTGTCCTCCAGTCAGTTGCTGTCCTTGCAGGCAGTCAAGGAGATAGACAGCCACAAGGACCTGCAACCACCATATGCTGCAGCCAGCCCCACAAAGACCAGCCAGCACATGAAACTTATCCATCATTCTCCCCCTAAGTCTTGTGCGGCGTCTTGTGGGAAAGTTGAACCATCCCGGTCCTGGAGCAGAGCTTAAGGAACTTGATCCTTCCAAGGGGCTTGGTAAGCAGGTCCGCAAGCTGGTCCTTGGTTTTGATGTAGCTCGCCTTGATGCTCCCTTCCTCCAAGCAGCCTCGGATGAAGTGGTACCTCACCCGGATGTGCTTACTCCGTTCATGAAACACGGGGTTCTTTGCCAGGGCCAGAGCGGACTTGCTGTCCACTCTAAGCTCCACCGCTCTAGTGTCTATGTCGAGGAGATCACCAAGCAGTCGAGCGAGCCAGAGCGCCTGAGTCGAAGCGGTGGAGGCCGCTATGTACTCGGCCTCGTAGCTGGACAGGGCCACCACCTGCTGCTTGACCGACTGCTAGCTAACGAGGCACTTGCCGAGGAAGAAGAGGATCCCGCTCGTGCTCTTGCTAGTGTCGATGTCGCCGGCGTGGTCGCTGTCGCTGTACCCGACGAAGTGTGCCGCCCCAGGGCACCTAGGGTAGTAGAGGCCGTGGTCGAGAGTCCCCGCAACGTAGCGGATGATCCTCTTCACAGCCTGCTGGTGCTCCGTTGTCGGTCGCTGCATGAACCGACTAATGTAGCCGACGGAGAATACCAAGTCCGGCCGTGTGTGGGCGAGGTAGCGAAGGCTCCCCACAAGACGCCGGTACTACGTAGCGTCCACCTCCTCCGTCGTGCTGTCGCGGCTCAGCTTCAGCCTCTCCATCGGAGTGAGAGCTGGGTTCCAGTCGGTGAGCCTAGCTAGCTCAACGACGCGCTTGGCGTAGGCGGTCTATCGAAGCGTGATCCCGGAGTCATCCTGGTGCACCTCGATTCCCAGGTAGAAGGAGAGAGGCCCCAGGTCACTCATCTGGAAGGTGGCCTTCATCTCTTCCTTGAATGCCGCCACCTTCGCATCCTTGGTGCCGGTGATCACCAAGTTGTCGACGTAGACACCCACCAGCAGAGCATTTCCTCCACTGCTCCACCGGTAGATGGTCGCATCGTGTGGGCTTTGCTCGAAGCCCATCCCCTTTAGCGTGGAATCCAGCTTGGCATTCCACGCCCTCGGTGCCTGCCGTAAGCCATAGAGGGCCTTGCGTAGGCGGAGCACCTTGCCCTCCTTGCCGGGGATCGCAAATCCCGGCGGCTGGTGCACGTAGACCTCCTCCTTCAAGTCACCGTTAAGGAACGCCGACTTGACGTCCATGTGATGAACACGTCAGCCCTCCTGGGCAGCTAGCGCAAGGAGGAGTCGCACGGACTCCATCCGTGCCACGGGAGCAAAGGCGTCGTCGAAGTCGACCCCTCCTGCTGCACGAAACCTCGTGCCACCAAGCGAGCCTTGTGCTTGACGATAGCACCGGCTTCATCCCTCTTCAGCTTGTACACCCACTTAAGGGTGATCGCACGGTGACCACGAGGAAGGTCAGCAAGCTCCCAGGTGCGGTTCTTCTCAACCGCATCCATCTCCAACTGCATCGCGGCGCGCCATGCCGCGTGTCTCTCGGCCTCTGCAAACGACCGAGGCTCGCCGTCGTCACACGCAAGGTGCAACTGCGCCTCCAGGTCGTGAGGCACCGGTCCCGGCACCGGCTGGTCGTCGAGAAGGTTCTCCATCGTACGGTACCGCAACGGCTCGCCGTCATGGTACGCGTCGATGCGCTCCTCGTCGTGAGAGAGCGGAGTAGCGATGATGAGGACATGACCTCCATACATATGACCATGCTTGAAGAACCATATGGAGACCAAGGAGGTCAGCGAGGGTGTCCTAAGCGAGAAGGAGGCCCAAAGCTCATCCGATTCGAGTCACCAAGGTGGAGGCCCAAATCAAGTTCGAGTCCATCTCGGCCTACAGGACCAGTCTGCCTTAAACTAGTCACCCAGGATGCATCCGGACTCCGTTTTCGACGATCCACATATGGATGGAAAGCTAATTTGATAAGGAAGACAATCCAAGTGGTCTCACGTCAAAAGCTATTCGAAATCAACGGGAATCGTGGTCACAAGTCAGCGCCCAGAATCTGCCAGGGTGCTGCGACACCGTAATTTGGTCCGTTGGACCGTGTATCGTGTTTGGGCCCATTAGGGGGCGCGTCCATGGGGGATGACGCCCAAGACTCTATATTTATCAGCCGTCGCTCTTCTTAGGGTTTGAGTTTTGTTTAGTTCTTGATTTCCTCGTGAAACAGACATCGTTTTGCTGCAACTGTCGCCGCCAAGGCCGCTTGCTGTGAACCAGGGCCCCAGTTCTTGATCTTGTTCGCCTGTGACGATTAGTCCTTTCGAATAAAGACTTGAACTCCTTCTCATTATCATAAGCCTCATATTTATTTGCAATTTCAGATTGCGTTCATCCCGTTCTTGCTTGTGTTCTCGATTCGCTTGTAGGAAAGCCTTCTCGGCGAGGTCAATCGCGTTCGCGTGGTTGATAACCAACGGAGCAGTGGTGTAACGGTTGCGGGGGTTCGAATCAGTCTTGGTTCGAAGCCTAAATCGTGAACGTCGAGTCTCCACCAATCGACGCTATCATACTTTTCGGAAGATCGGGCCTAGTCAACATCAAACGAGCTCAACCGGGCCGTGCTCGACACGAGCTGGTGTTGGAGTAGATGTGCCCGGAGTGGTGCCTGTCGGTGCTGGAGTGCGTGGCGTTGCCGGCTGTGGTGGAGCCGGCGAAGAACTCATCGCAGCCGAGGTCCTGGCTAGAGAGCGTGGTGCTGTCGGAGTAGCAGGCGCCGGGGTCGGTGGAGGCTCGGGGACTAGGGTAGACGCGCCGGCCAAGAAGAGCCGCCTACTCCCCAGCTCCCTCGAAGTGGGACGTACTCGACAGGTGAAGTCATGCGACATCGGAGCCGAGAAGTGCCGCCCACCGCCTTGTCCCACGCCCATCCTCGCCCTTCGTCGAACACAACGTCGCGCGCTTGCGCGCGCACGCCGCGTCTTGGTCGAGGATGCGGTAGGCCTTTGAGCCCTCCGGCGTAGCCGGCGAACACTCCCGGAGTGCTCTCGCCGCC
This sequence comes from Miscanthus lutarioriparius, assembly GCA_904845875.1. NCBI lineage: Eukaryota > Viridiplantae > Streptophyta > Magnoliopsida > Poales > Poaceae > Miscanthus > Miscanthus lutarioriparius. The sequence goes on along the minus strand of CAJGYO010000009.1, from coordinate 86,258,788 downwards.
GAAGCTTCTTGATGTCGCCAAACTCCTTGGCTAACGCGAGGGTACCAAGACCCGTAAGTGGGAGACCGCCGGCTTGCGCCCATGCCAAGCCTCGACGCGCCCCGCCGTCGAGCTCCTTGGTAGGCGAAAGCGGTTGAGGATGTAGACGGCCGTCACCACCGCCTCTCCCCGAAGACAGACCGGCATCCCCTCGCTTGAGGAGGGCCCGAGCCGCCCATATAACGGGTCGGTTTGCGTTCGCCGACGACGACGCCGTTCGCGCGGGTCTGACGGGCGCTGGAGTAGTGGCGCTGAATGCCCTTATCGGCCAGAAGACGACGCGAATTCACCGCCGTGAATTCGCCGCCGTTGTCGGTCTTGCGCAAAGACGCGCGCAGTTGCGGCCGCGACTCCGCTTCCGCAGCAGACTGCGGCGCTCGATGGCGTCCCGCAGCTCTCTCCTTTGCCGCCGAGGACCATCACCCACATGTAGCAGGAGAGGTCGTCGACGAGCAGCAGGAAGTAGCGTCGTCCTCCGGTGTGGCGGTGTCATCGGGCCACACAAGTCCCGCACAAGCTCGAGCCTCTCCTTGGCTCGAAAGCTTGCCGCATTGGGGAAAGGGGAGTCGCCCGCTGCCAACACGCAGACGCCGCAGAGCTGCTCCACATGGTCGAGGCACGGCAGCCTCGCACCATCTCCGTGGCATCGAGCCGCCGGTGGCCTCGAAGTGAAGGTGCCCAAACGCTGCGTGCATCTTGCCATGCCTCGTCGTCCCGGACGAGCAGCGAGACAGAGGGTTGTGCTACCGCACGTTGAGGACGAGAGTCGACGGCGCTTCGGTTACCTTGGCAAGAAGGCGACGACGGCGATCCCAAATCCTCATGACTCCATCCCGAACCACCACCTTGTGAACCGTTCTCATCCAATTGTCCCAAGTCGATGATGGAGTTCCTCAACGCGGGGATGTAGTAGACTCGTGAGTGAGCTGTGCTCACGAGACACGGCGGTGAAGATGACGGAGCCAACGCCCTTGATCTCCACGCCGGAGGCATCCCCAAACTTGACGGAGCCTTGGACGCTAGAGTCAAGCTCGGTGAAGAACTCCCGTCAACCGGTCATGTGATGGGTGGCGCCGGTGTCGAGGCACCACCCATCAGTCTTGTCGTTGCCGGAGCTGTCGCCGAGGAGGGCGTGTGCTTTCGGCTCGTCAAGGTGGAGGAGAGCCGCTGGAGGTAGCTCGATGCTTGCATGTGCCATAAATAGAGCCGACTTCTCCTCCTCCTGTGCGTCGTGGGCCTGGCCGCGTCGTGGCTGTCGACAGTCCTTAGCCCAATGGCCAAAGTGGCCAGCGATTGCGGCGGCGGCGCCGTCTCGTGCCGGCTTGTCGCCGCCGCGGCGTCGCTCTGGCGCCTCCGCTGGCATCACCTTTGCACGTCCCTCGCGCCCGGCTGGCGGCGTCTCTGCGCAGCGCTTTTTGCGCTGCTTGCCACGCTATGTCGCTTTGTCGCGGAAGAAGGCTCCCCTTCTTCGGGCCACCTTGATCGGCAAGCCACCGCTCCCGAGTGAGAAGGAGCTTCCGCCGAGAGTGATGGGCCCCGAGAGAGAGGCGTGGCTCATCGCCGCCGACGACCTTGAGGCGACCTATCGCCTCCTCGATCGACATCGTGGAGAGATCCAGAGAGACTCGATCGAGCGAGCCATCCGATTGTACTTCTCGGGACGCAGCGGAAGAGCTTTTCGACGCTCTCCTCGCCGTAGGTGTCATCGCCGAATCGCACCATCTTCTCGCAATGAGTGTTGAGACGGAGAGCAAAGTCATCAACGTCCTCACCGGCTTGAAGCCAGGTTCTCCCTCCTTGCGGCGTGCCGCAGAGTGGACTTTGCGGGCGCGGTCGCCGCTGCCGCGCGTGCCGCAGCGATGGCGCCCCAAGCCTCCTTGGCAGTCCGCTTGTTAGTAAGAGAAAACTGCATCTCGGGCGGGACTACAGTGATGAGGGCATCCAGCGCCCGTCGATCTAGGTCGTAGTCGACGTCGCCGTACTGAACTGCCTCCCACATGTGCCGCACCTGGAGCTTTACCCTCATCACCGCAGCCCACTCGACGTAGTTGGTCTTAGTGAGGGTAGGCCACCCACCGCCAGGACCAACGTCCCTGACAACAGCCTGAAGCCCGTGGTAACCACGGTACCGATCCGGGGAGAGAGAACCACGCTGCCTGTGAAGGCCGTGCTCTCCATCGACCCGTCGGTACCGATCCGGGGAGAGAGAGCCATGTTGCCTGTGAAGGCCACGCTCTCCATCGACTCGTCCGCCACTGTTGCCGTGCGCGCCTCCTCCAGGAGCGCCGCCGGCGCGTCCGTGCCTGTCTGGGCTGCCGCCACGCTCGTGGGCGTGCACGGCTGCCCCAGGAGCGCCACCGCCGTGCGCGCCTCCTCCAAGAGCGCCGCCAGCGCGTCCGCGCTTGTCTGGACTGCCGCCACGCTCGTGGGCGTGCGCGGCTGCCCACTGCGCCGTCCGCGCTCGCGCTGCCTCCCTCTCTAGCATCTCGAGGTCCGCGTCGGCGGTGTCGTCAGCGGAAATGGAGCTGCCGATGCTACCACGCAGAGCCTTGACCTCCATTGCAGCGCCGCGCGCGTTGCGCCGCGCCGCCGCCGCCGCCCGCCTCCGCCGCCGGCTGTTGCCGCTCTCGCCATTGCCGACCTCCTCGACGCTTTTTGTTGCCGCAGCGGTCTCTGCCGCCGCTCGCTCGCGTTCCTCTGCCGCGGCAAGTTCGGCCTCCTGCCGACGCCGTGTGCTCGAGGCGACCGAGCGCTGAGATTGCCTTGCGGACATAACGCGCTACCGGGGGACTGCTGCGTGGGGAGAGGGATGCTTCAGAGGAGCTGCTGCTCGTCTGCGTAGAGGGGGAGGGGTGAGCAGGAGCGGCCGGAGCTGCTGCTGCTCGCAGCTGGGGCTGTTGTGTGGCTGGGGAAGGAGATGAGCAGGAGATGCTCAGGCTACAGGATAGTACGGCTCTGATACCAGTTGTTAGTCGTTGAACTCTCACTCTCGGTAGTAGCAGAATTCTTACTCTAATCGAGAGAGGATGACACTAGAAGTTGGAGCAATTTTCTGATTTATTTCTCACACAAACTCACACAAATGCCATGCCAACCTGAGGGGTTGGGGATATATATTTATAGGCTGCTAGTCAACCAAGCATATGCCAAGATGCTAGTCTAAGATGCTAATATGCTGTTCTAGCTAAGATGTTGTCCTCCAGTCAGTTGCTGTCCTTGCAGACAGTCAAGGAGATGGACAACCACAAGGACCTGCAGCCACCATATGCTGCAGCCAGCCCCACAAAGACCAGCCAGCACATGAGACTTATCCATCGGTGGGCAGCAGAGCTAAACTAGAGCAGCTGTACAACTCTATGTGTTGATGCTATATGTTGATGCTTTAAACAGTCTTTAGATTCAAGGTATATGTTGATGCTCAGTAGTGTAGCTCTTGACTTATGTGTGGTGTGCTATATGTTGTTCAACAAGTTTCTTTGTAATGCTCAGTAGTAAAATGGATTTGCTTAGTGAACTTGCACAATCCTGTTGTGCCCAGTTGTCCAGGGTTCATGTCATTGAAGCATTTCCCCATTTCCTTCCCATCAACAGTGGTAACAGTATTTCCATGGGCTGATTTTATACGAATTTCCATATTTAGAGCATAAGACTGACCTTTTTTTCTTTTTTCAATCAAACATAAGACTGTTTCTTAGGACAACTGGCCTGATAATTTCATTTGAATTCGTACCCTTTGTCCTATACTTGTTTCTTCTGTAATAACTTTCTCACAGTTCCTTGCATGATGAAAGCTCTAGTTTGGTTTTGGTGAATTAATGAAATCCTTAGTGCTAACCTAGTTTATCAAAGTGATCATAAGATAGGTAGTATTATTCCAAGTGGTGAAGTAATAGTGAGGATCATGATGATGGTGTGACCATGGTGATGATCAAGTGCTTGTGCTTGGAAAAGAAGAAAGAGAAAAACAAAAAGCTCAAGGCAAAGGTGATTCTTAATAGGAGCTTTTTGGTTTGTTGATCGAGACACTTAGCGAGTGTGATCACATTTCGGATCGATAGCCGTAATATTAAGAGGGGTGAAACTCGTATCGAAATACGGTTATCAAAGTGCCACTAGATGCTCTAACTTATTGTATATGCATTTAGATCTAGTGGAGTGCTAACACTCTTGAAAAAATTTGTGAAAATATGCTAACACACGTGCACAAGGTGATACACCTGGTGGTTGGCACGTTTGAGCAAGGGTGAAGAAGTTGGTGAAGTGGAGGAGCTGTCCCGAGGTGACCGGACGCTGTCTCAGGTGTGACTGGACTCAGCCTCCTTGCGTCCGGTCAGTGTTGGAATGAAGGGCGTGGTCTTGGTTTGAGATCGGACGCCGAGGCAAAAGGTGACCTGACGCGACGCTTGTGCGTCCGGTCGTACATGACGTACGGTGACGTAAGCGGCTGGGTCAGCACGGTGAAGACCTGATGCGGTGGCGCGTCCAGTCGAGTGCACCTGACGCGTCCGGTCATGGATTTGCCACTCAGGGAGCTTACTGGAAATGACCTGACGCCAGGTTCTCGCGGGGAGCGGCGCGTCCGGTCACGGCGTGGCTGTGGCGCACACGCGGAGGCTGACTGCGGATCGGCGCGTCCAGTCTTCATGATGGCGCGTCTGATCGTTACTTAACCGTGCAGGCGTCTGAGTTGACCGTTGGGATCACGCGGTGGAGATTCAATGCGATGACACGTGGCACAAATTCGTGGACCAGACACTAGGCGTCGCGCGTCCGGTCACCACGATTTGTGTGCAGTGAGGAGCCCAACGGCTCTATTTTGAGGGGGCTTCTATTTAAGCCCCATGGCCGGCTCAAGCTCACTCTCTTGGCTATTTGCATTGACATAGCAACCTTGTGAGCTTAGCCAAAGCTCTCCCACTCATCTCTATCATTGATTCATCATCTTTGTGAGATTGGGAGTGAATCCAAGTGTATTGTTTGAGTGATTGCATCTAGAGGCACTTGGTGTTCGTGTTTCGCTGCGGGATTCGCTTGTTACTCTTGGTGGTTGCCGCCACTTAGGCGGCTTGGAGCAGCGAGGATCGTCGAGCGGAGGAAGGTGCTTGTCTCCTGCTCCGATCGTGGTGATTGTGAGGGGTTCTTGACCTTTCCCTGGCGGAGAGCCAAAAGATAATCTAGTGGATTGCTCGTGGCTTGTGATCATCTTGTGTTGGTTGTGAGGCACTCGGTTGCGGGTTTGGTGTGTGATGCCAATTAATGCGTGAACCTCCAAGTGAGTGAATCGTCACAACGAGTACTAGCTTGCCGGCAAGCAAGTGAACCTCGATAAAAAATCTTGTGTCATCACTGTCCGAAGATTTCTTGGTATTTATTGTGATTGATTGTGATCTTCTTGTGATTGGCTCAATTCCTCGACATGGCGGTATAATCATCACATCCCCTCTCTTCTATTTATATTCCTAGTGTTGCTTCGCTCTTTAGTGCAATTAGTTTTGAGAGCAAGCTTGTGTCGGATCTAGTGGTTAGTATGGCTCTTTAGTTAGTCTTTGAGAGCACACTAACTTACTGTAGCGACATAGCCATTGTGTGCATAGAGATCATAGTCACTAGAATTATGGTAGGTGGCTTGCATTTTTAGTAGGTGTCGGTGCGAAAAGTGATCAACACGTAAATATTTGTAGTTTTGCCGTACGTTGTGATCGAATGTGGCCTAGCACTCAATTACACAGGGTTTATACTGGTTCAGGCAACGTGCCCTATGTCCAATTTAAGTCGGTCGGTGACTCTATTTCTGAGCCCAGGTGCTCGAAGTTTGTTGTGGGGTTATAAACGAGTGGGAGTAAGATGGGTGGTATCAGAGGTCCGGTCGGACTCTGAACCGAAGGGCCAAGAGTGACGGGAGCTCCGACGTACGCTAAGTGTTCGAACATATGCTTTGTTTGGCTTTAGAGTTCTAGAGCCAAGCAAAGAGAATCAAAATGATCCGTCTGTTGTTCGTTGGAATCGTTGGTTCGAATCGTTCGTTCGAATCCTTCGTTGGTTGTCCGAATCGTCTATGTGAATCGATCGTCCTCCTTTTGGAGAGAGCGCATCTCCTTTCATAGATGAAGGGGACGGTTTTAGAAGAGAGAGAGTGTGAGAGAAAGAGAGTGTATGCTACCTAGTCTTGTTGCCCACGACGTCGGGTACGAAGTGGTTTGTCGGTGCTCACAATACTGTTGACGCCCAGACGCATGTGGTAGGCTCCATCGTGATCTTCTGGTATGGCTAATGTCGGCGCCTACCATATTGTAGGACAAATGTCGGCGCCCATAACACTGTTCGTGCTCTGACACGTCTGGAAGGTTGTAGAGCACCCTTCTAACATGACCTGACAGTACTGTCCCGCAGATGTGCAAGGTACGGTCCTCGGTATTGCGGTTTGACTTCAGCGCCTTGACTTACTTGCTCCGCCTGACTCTTTGGGTCCTTACTAAGTGGGCATCCCCGTTCGGTTGTTTCCCAGTCGGCTCCGACTGTGACGGTCGGAGAAGAGCTGTAAGCAGAGGTTCGGTGTAGTCTGGGTCGGAGAAGCGGGTCGGAATCAGAAGCGAGCGTCGTCCCTCCTTGGCCAGGCATTCCGGTCAGAGAGGCGGGTCGGAGTCGTAAGCGATCGTCGTCCCTCGGCCAGGCCTTCCGGTCGGAGAGACGGGCCGGAGTCGGAAGCGAGCGTCGTTCCTGCTTGGCCAGGCCTTCCGGTCGGAGACTGGATCGCCCTTCCGGTCTGTCGTTGGGTATCTGGGCCGGCCTAGGAGTTGCGTTGTTCACAACGTCGTCTGCTGGGCCAAGATTTTCCTGGGAAGCAGGTCCATTAGGGACCCGGGTTTATAAACCCAACAGGAGCCCCCGAGCCCCCGGGCGATTCGAGTAGAATCGTCTGGGAAATTTTTTGTTTTGACAGCGGGTGCGCGCGAGCGCACCCGCGGGTGTAGCTCCCGAGCCCCCGGGTGATTCGGGTAGAATCGTCTAGGGGGTTTTTCATTTTGCCAGCGGGGGAATTCTTCGTTTTGACAGCGGGTGCACGCGAGCGCACCCGCGGGTGTAGCTTCCGACCCTGCGTCCGACTGGCGAGTCGGTTGGAGGCTGAGCATCTTGGTACTCTTTCCTGGGGCCGAAGACTGTCGTTTGGGGTGTTCGCCCGTGTTTGTCCCGCCCGTGACCTACGCGGTCGGTTGATTTCCCGAGTCGGTGTCGGGTGACCTGAGCCCCTGAGCCCCGTTGGGCTCAGCAGGGGTTGGTCTAGTTCCGTGTGTTACTCCGTCCGTGGTTTTCGCAACCGGAGGGGCTGAGCTAATGTTGCTTGCCTCGATGGCTCGAGCGACGCGCTCGGTGAGCTCGCTAACGGGCACGTTCGAGTGGAATCCGGGTCCGTCGTTCGTGACGGGGTCGGCATAGCCCTCATGTGGCATTCCACTGCTTCTTAACCCGTGTCCTGGCAGATGCCCGGGTTGTTTCGGAGACCGACTCAGGTGGCCCGCTGGCCTCCCCTCGATGGAGATTCTGTGGGCATGGCTCGAGGTTAGGATCGAACGAGAAGGTTGAGATGACCCTGTCTGCTTCTGAGCAGATTAGGCGAGGGCCGCTGGGGCTCATCTTCGTTTTCTCCCCTAGCTCTGTTTGACGCGAGGTGACCTCGAGCCCTTCGCGGGTCGGCTTTCGAACCCCGGTCGGTCGTTGCTCATGTGGAATGAGGCAACTACCGCTTCGTGATGCAGCACGGAGCGTTGTGATGCGTTTAATTGCACATGCGATGCTTTAGATGTATGGTATGAATGAATGACTATATGAATCAATGTGTGAATGTGTGTATGAGAATGGATGATCGTGCATCAGAAAAATGAAGTAAGAGGGGTTGGTAGAGTTACCTTGATGACTCGAGTGACAGGCTTAAGGAGTTTTTATCGGACATGTCCGAATGGGATCCGCATTCGTCGTTTGTGATGGAGTCGGCATGGCTCACATGGGGCGTCCCTCTGCTCCTTACCTGTCTCTCGGCATTCGCCTAAGCCGTCCGATCGACTCAGGAAGCCCGTTGGTCTCTCCTTGGTGGAGATCCCGTTGTTGTGCCCTTCCAGGTCCTGCCTGGGAAAGCGGGGGGTCGCCTGTGTGCGGTTGCGTCTTGTTTCCTGCGCCCGTCATGCGGTAGTGGTGGGCCATGCCCAGGCCATGTCCCGTCTAACCAGGCGCCGTCTCGTCGGGTAGGGTGCATCCCATCAGTCAGGACGCGTCCCATCTGCGTTGAATGGGGGAAGGGAGAGGGTTTTTCGCCCCAATCCTTCGCCTTCCTCCAACTGCTGCCTCTTCTTAAATTGGGGAAGGGAGAGGGCTTTCGTCCCGTTCCTTCGCCTATTCTCCAACCGCTGCCTCTCCTCCTTCCTTCTCGCCAAGTGCATTCGTGTGCCGTGGCGATTCCTAAGTGAGAGAGGGTAAAGTGAGGGAGATGAGAACTCATAGATCCGTTCGTGAATCCAAAGCACAATGTTGAGCTAGAGGCCATCCAACGTTGATGAGATGGTGCTGACTGCCTTCGCCGAGAAGGGGCTGCTCCTGCCGAAGGGGGTGGTGCACTGGAGGGCTCCTGCGCGGGAGGCATTTCCGCGGCCTCGGGCCGATGAGGTTGTTTTCTTCCTTGCCTTCCACGAGCACGGGCTAGGATACCCCGCGCACTGGTTCATACGCGGGCTCCTCAATGAGTGAGGCCTAGAGCTGCAGCACATCAATCCGACTAGGGTGCTGCATGTCGCCGGCTTTGTCACCGTCTGCGAGGCCTTCCTCAGGATGGAGCCGCACGTGGATCTTTTCCGGTGGATCTTCATCGGGCGTGCCTTATCGGAGGGGAAGCCGCCCAGGAACGCGCCGGTGGGGGGTTTTGCCCTGCAGAAGAAGTCGAGGCCGTTGGGCTCCTACCCCGCATACTCCCCCTGCGACTCCAATCGGGGGTGGCATGGGGAGTGGTTCTATATCAGAAATCCGGCGGAGGCGCCGTTCCCGCTATTCACCGGAAGGAGGCCGGAGAGGCGGGATAGCTGGTCGTGGGGGCCCACTAGTTGCAAAACAAGCTGGAGGTCATCGAGGCGGAGCTCCAGAAGCTGGTGCAGCACGACCTTGACGGGCTGACGGTGTTCCACACCTTCTTCCGCCGTCGGGTCGCCCCGTTGGCGGAGAGGAGCCGGCCGATGTGGATGTACTCCGGCCCGACGGATCCCGACCGTGCGTCGCCGAAGGAGTTGGCGCAGGACGTGGTCTGGAGCCGACTCGACCGGGTGCTGCAGCTGAAGGCCCGGGAGACCCTCGATGGAAAGCCGGAACCTCTCCACGCCGGGAAGCCGTCTGGTCTGGTATGTTATCCTCTCCTTATTCCGTGTCCCTTTCGATCTTGCCCTCCTGTAATCTGACATCGAGTCGGCTGTTTCGCAGGGACTTGCCGGTTATAAATCCCTGCCGCATCTTCCGAAGGGGCCGGAGGGCGTGGCTCGGCAAGCGGCCCTGAAGGAGGCGGCGGACGACAGGAAGAAGAAGAGAGCTGAGAAGGCTCGTCGTCGGCACTAGAAGGAGAAGGAGATCGTCCGACGGGTGCGGGCCGGGGAAAATTGGAGTGATGTGGAGGCGGAGCTCGAGTCGGAGGAGCCCACGGAGATGGGCTGCGACGCGAGCTCCTCCGAGAATGAAGAAGGCCAGGAGGTCGTCGCGACCTCGGTGGAGTGTCGTGAGCCTGCGGCCACTTCTGTCCGCGGCGGGCGCGACGCGGAGTGGCGCGACGATGTTCCCGCTTCAAGTAAGCGCGCCGCGAGCTCGGACGCGGTCGTCACGGCCTTCGGAGGCATCGTCGGCGTCGTCCTCCCCAGCTCCAAGCGTGGTGGGGCAGGCTGGTCGGTCAGATGAGTGGGCTCGCACCAAGATCTTGGGGTGGGCGCCGCGCACGCCCCACAACGGGGGCACCCGCCATTTGCTCCGGCGGGTGCGTCACAAGCCGGCGGTTGCGGTGGCACGCGGGCCGATCGGGAACCGGCCGGGCCGACTCCCCCCTCAGTCGATGTGAGGGCGCGGGCCGCTACCCGTGAGCGGTCCTTGTCCAGCGGGCCCGTTGCCAACGGGTCGGGGCTTCAGGGCCTTGCCCCTTGCGTCTAGGTATGTACCCATGTTTCTTTCATTTCACAATTTTGTTCTTTTGAGTGCGACTGATCTGTACTTTTTCGACAGTGGCTAGATACTGACGGGGTTGAGCATCGCCCCGCCTCCTGTGTGGGAGGAGTGGAGGCCCAGCCTGCAATGGGTCACGACGAGCGGCGGGGAGAGTAGGCTGACGGCGGTGCGGCCTTCCCCTCTGGGGGCTACGCCCTCCCGGCCGGTCGTGGGCCCGGCGGCAGTGGCAGCGGAGGTGATGGCGGCAATCCCGGTGGCAGCGGCGGCTAGGTCGGAGGTGACCCTCGCGATCCCTCCCGCACCGGCAGTGGCGGAAGAGAGGGTGGAGACCGGGCTCCCTGGGCCTAGCGGAGGTACGCACGGCTCACCCTCCTGGTCGGAGCTGGAGGCGTCGGGAGGTGACGTGGCCAGGCCGGAGGCAGAGCTTCCACCGACGGGCCGTGGGGTCGAGGAGGTGGAGATCCCCTGCCCCGTCGAGGTAGGCACCAGGGTGGAGCCGCCGGCCATCCCGCCGTTGCAGGAGCTGGCGGTGGTTCGTCGGCTGGGCCATTCAGCGGGTTGGGGGCGACCACCAACCTGGTGTGGCCCTACCCCGGCGACCCGAGGAAGGCGCGGTTCATCCTTCGGGATGAGGAGGAGGTGCAGCTCTGGGACGTACTTGGAGGGAGAGGACTTGCGATGGAGTCCGATCTCGCCCAAACCAGGGCGAGGCTCGAGGAGGCCTTGGAGTGGGTCAAGGTCGTCCATCAGGCGGTTACAGTTAACTTGCCCCGCATCGCAGAGGTAAGTTTTCTGCGTTCGTCCTTGACTCCTTAGTCTTTTACTGGTTGTCTCAGCATGCTTGCTTCTTGCTTTGCAGGGTTTGGAGGAGATGTCGAGCCACAAGTCCCATTTCCTCCGGGAGGAGCACGCTCGGATGGAGCGGGAGGCCGCGGTGTCGCGGCGGGTCGCCGAGCTCGTGTGCTAGCCGGAGTCTGCCCGCCGTGAGTCTCAAGACCGGGCGGCCGAGGTGACGGAAGCGCGGGCGGCGGAACTGCTCGCGATGGAGCGGGCGACCGCCGCTGAGCGGGGACTTGACGCGGCGAAGGTCCACCAGGCGGAGAGACCGAGGCGGCGCTCTAGAAGTCCCTGGCGGAGACCGAGGCGGCGCTCCAGGAGTCCCTGGAGGCTCTGGAGTCGGAGCGGAAGGCCCGGTCGGAGGTCGACCAGGAAGTGCTCGCGCGCCGGGGCCAGGTGCTTGGGACGGAGGAGTCGAACGCTCGGCTGCGTGAGCAGGTGACTCGGCAGGAGGAATGACTATCCTCGAGAACACCCGCCTCGGTATGTACCTATTCTGCTTTTGGTTGATGTCTTGGCTTTTTCTTTCCCTTGCTTCTGAGCCTGTCAACTTTCTTCTAGAATTGGGCGAAAGGGTTGGGTCGCTGGAGCGGGACCTGGAGACGGCCAAGGCGACGATTGGTCGGAATGCGGAGGCGCTGGCCAAGTCCCTTGAAGACCGACATGCTCTCGAGGGGGAGTTCGACCAGATCCACAACGTCACCCAGGTCGTCATCTCGGAGGTGTTTGGGTCGGCGCCGAGCACCAGCACGCCCGCTATCCAACTGGCGGAGGTCCCGGATGAAGTGCAGGCGCTTATCTCCGACGGGATGTTCTATGGGACGTCGGGGGTGCTTACTTCGGTGGTGACGCACCACCCGGACCTGGACTTTGGCGCCATCTGCAGCGGGTACGCCGACGGCTGGAGCCCGAACGCCATCCATGCTCTCGGGGAGAGCTTGTTGCCATGCGCACAGATGGTGGCCGAGCAAGTCTCCGCGCAGTAGGTGATGGATGCTCGCCGCGCGATCGTAGCCGAAGGTCTGCGTCCAGAAGACGTCGTCCAGCCTGCGGATGGAGTGGAGCCTGGGTCGGAAGCGAACGTCGTCCCGCCTCCGACCGAGCCTAACGTCGTCCCGTCGGAGACCGAGCAGCCCTTATCTTTGCCGGTCGAGCCGGTAGCCGATGCCGCCGGGCAACCGCAGTAGTATTTAGAGTAGAAAAAACTGTCAATATATGTAAGGGATAAGTTCGTGGGGGAGTCCCCTGTATAAACATTTTTGTATCCATGAATACATCGACTTCGTTTTGTGATGGAATCACTTTGTAAGGGGAAGCTTGTCCCATCCGTTCCGTATTTTTACCCTAGCATAACTTTGTTTTTTATTCTTTCTTTTTCGCATCTGCTCGTTTGAACCGTAGGCTGCAACCTTAAGAACCCGGGCGTGGCTCGCGAGGCTCAGCTACTCGTAACCGTAGGTCGTGGCGGGGTGTGATCGGTCGGAATGTTTAAAGCAAAGTTACGTAAGGTAATTAAAGGAATGGACTACCCTTTGTTCGGATAAAAAGGTATTTAACATATGATAGTAAAAAAGAGAGGTGGTATCGCACCCCCGTGGAGCCCCAGAGCGACCCGTGCCGAAAGTGTTCGGGCCGGGGTGCTTTGTAGGAGCAAACGTTGAATGAAAGAAAGCGGTAAGACCGAATTTTTAGGGGAAGAAACGACGTAACTGTTCGATGTTCCAAGTGTTGGTAAGAACGTTGCCGTTGTCGTCCTTCAATCGGTAGGCGCCCGGTCGGATCACCTCGGTCACCGTATAGGGTCATTTTCATGGCGGAGAGAGTTTGTGTTTCTCCTTGATTGATTGAGTCCTTCGATGCACGAGGTCTCCGATCTCGAGGATTCTCCTTCTGATTTTTCTTTCGTGGTACCTGCAGAGAGTTTGCTGGTAGCGAGCGGAGCGGACGACAGTGTCTCGCGGGCCTCCTTGAGCAGGTCGACTGCGTCTTGTTGAGCCTCCGCGGCTCGGTCGCGGTCGAAGGCCTTCACTCTTGGGGCGCTGTGGTCGAGGTCGGAGGGTAGCACCGCTTCAGCTCCGTAGGTCAGGAAGAAGGGTGTGAACCCTGTGGATCGGTTCGGGATCGTTCACAGCCTTCAGAGGATCGCTAGGACCTCTGCAACCCATCGCCTGGCGTACTTGTTGAGTTCGTCGAAGATGCGTGGCTTGAGTCCTTGGAGGACCATGCCATTGGCTCGCTCGACGTGACCGTTAGTACGCGGATGTCCGACCGAAGCCCAGTCGATCCTGATGCCGTATCCATCCCTGAAGTCCAGGAACTTCTTTCCGGTGAAGTTAGTTCCGTGGTCAGTGATGATACAGTTAGGAACGCCGAACCGGTAGATGATGTCGACGAAGAATTTGACCGCTTCTTCCGAACGAATGTTGGTGATGGGCTTGGCCTCTATCCACTTGGTGAATTTGTCGACTGCTACGAGTAGGTGAGTGAAGCCGCCCAGGCCCTTTTTGAGGGGTCCTACCATGTCGAGGCCCTAGACCGCGAACCGCCAGGTGATGGGGATGGTTTGAAGCTCCTGTGTCGCCAAATGGGTTTGCCGAGCGTAGAACTGGCATCCTTCACACCTGCGGACGACCTCCTCTGCATCTCGTAGCACGGTGGACCATAAAAACCTTGGCGAAAGGCTTTTCTGACCAGCGACCTCGGGACCGCGTGATGTACGCAGATTCCGGCATGGACCTCGAGGAGCTGCTTGCCTTAGTCGGTAGGGACGCACTTCATGAGTACTTCGGACGGACTTCGTTTGTAGAGTTCGTTACCAATCGTGACGAATGTCTTGGCGCGTCGAGCGATCCGTCACGCTTCAGTCCTTTCGGGTGGGAGAACCTCCTCAAGGATGTAGGCGAGTAGCGGCGCTCGTCAGTCGGCTTGATCAAGTGCTACCACGGCGACGTCGGCGGGCGTCGTCGTCATGGGGGCACCGGGGTCGGAGCCCCCGAGCGCCGAGTTGGCATCGGGGTGTGTCTGGATCGGACCTTCCAGGATGTGGGCAGACGGTTCGTGAAGGTCGTTGATGAAGACCCCGTTCGGAGATGGAATCCGCCTGGCAGCCAATTTTGCGGGAAAATCGGCGGCATCGTTGTCCTTTCGGGGGACATGGTGTAGCTCGATCCCCTGGAATTTGTCCTCGAGCTTGCGCACCTCCTGACAGTATGCTGTCATGAGGGGGCTTTTGCATGAGGACTCCTTCATGACCTGGTCGACGACCAGCTCCGAGTTGCCGCGGACGTAGAGCCACGTAGCGCCGAGCTCGATGGCGATGTGCAGTCCGTTGACGAGGTCCTCGTATTCCGCGCCGTTGTTTGAGGCCGAAAAGTGGAGGCGGATTGTGTAGTGGAGCCTACTCCCGTCCGGGGAGATCTGAACCACTCCAGCCCCCGAGCCGGGCGCCATTATGGAACCGTTGAAGTACATCGTCCAGTACTCGTGGGTGACATCTGGGGTCGGGAGCTGGACCTCCGTCCATTAGGCGACAAAGTCCGCGAGAGCCTGAGACTTAATAGCGGTACGGGGGATATACCTGATGTCGTGGCCCATTAGTTCGAGTGCCCACTTGAAGATCCGTCCCGCGGCGTCGCGGTTGCGGATGATGTCTCCCAGTGGGTATGAAGTGACAACCGAGACTTCGTGGTCGGTGAAGTAGTGTAGGAGCTTCCGGGTCGCCATCAGTACGGCGTATTGAAGTTTTTGCACCTGGGGGTACCGAACTTTGGGGTCGGTGAGTACCTCCCCGATGAAGTATACGGGTCGTTGGACCTTAAGGTGGTGTCCCGGCTCCTCCCTTTCGATGACTAGGGCGGCGCTCACCACGTGATTGCTTGCCGCGACGTAGAGGAGGAGGGGTTCTCCCCGTTCGGGAGCGACGAGGATTGGGGCCGACGTCAGTGACGCTTTGAGGCTCTCCAAAGCCTGCTGTGCTTCCTCAGTCCAGATAAATGTGTTTGTCTTTTTGAGGAGCTTGTAGAGAGGCATTCCCCGCTCGCCCAGCCAGGAGATGAACCGGCTCAGGGCGGCCAAACAGCCGGTGAGCCTTTGTACGCAATTGACGTTGCGTATAGGGCCCATGTTGGAGATGGCCGTGATTTTCTCAGGGTTGGCCTCGATATCGCGTTCGGACATGATGTATCCAAGCAGCTTCCCCTTCGGAACCCCGAAAACATTTTTTGGGATTCAATTTGATGTTGAACCTTCGGAGGTTCGCGAACGTTGCGGCTAAGTTTGCGATCAGGTCGCAAGCTTGAGCCGTTTTGACAACTATGTCATCAACATAGACAGCGATCGTTGGTTTTGGCCGCTCGACTTGGTCAGGCTGGTCGAGCGGGTCGATTTGATCGGCGAAGCATTGCTGCATGCACCGTTGATAGGTGGCGCCAGCGTTCTTCAGACCGAAAGACATGGTTACGTAACAGTACGAACCATATGGGGTGATGAACGAAGTCGCGAGCTGGTCGGACTCTTTCATCGCGATCTGGTGATAGCCTGAGTAGGCATCCAGAAAGGAGAGGATTTCGCATCCTGAGGTGAAGTCGACTATCTGGTATATGCGTGGCAAAGAAAAAAGGTCCTTCGGGCACGTCTTATTGAGGCCAGTATAATCAACGCACATTCTTCATTTTCCAGTCTTCTTTTTAACAAGAACAGGAATGGCAAGCCAGTCGGAGTGGTATACCTCCTTGATGAAGCCGGCTGCTAGGAGTTTGGCGACCTCCTCACCTATGGCCCTGCGCCTCTCATCGTCAAAGCGACGCAGGCGTTGCTTGGCGGGCTTCGAGCCCGGGACGAGGCATAGTGCGTGCTCGGCGACCTCCCGCGGTATGCCTGGCATGTCGGAAGGTTTCCATGCGAAGACATCGCGATTGGCGCGTAGAAAGTCGGCGAGCTCGCATTCCTATTTGGCCGGGAGCTGGGTCCCGATCCGCACCGTCTTGGTCGGTTCAGTGGGATCGATCCCCACCGCCTTAGTTTCCTCGAGTGGGCAGAAGGCAGTCGAGGAGGTTGGCTTGTTGTAGTCCGGGACGGCTAGGGTCGACAACTCCCTGAGCCGCGGGAGCACGGACGAGTTGATGACGGCAGTGGCGAGCTCGTAATGCTCGCGGTCACACGTGTAGGCGTGCGAAAAGGTGCTACCCACAGTGATGACGCCGTTCGGTCCCGGCATCTTCAACTTCAGGTAGGTGTAGTTGGGGACCGCCATGAACTTGGCGTAGCATGGCCGCCCCAAAATGGCGTGGTAAGACCCCGGGAAGTCCACCACCTCGAAGGTAAGTACCTCCGAGCGGAAGTTGGCTCGGTCGCCAAACGTGACGGGCAGGTCGATTTGCCCGAGTGGGTACGCCTGCGTCCCCGGGATCACGCCGTGTAAGGGAGAGCTCGCCGGGCGGAGCTCCGACCGGGGGATGCGCATGGCGTTGAGGGTGTCGACATAGAGAATGTTGAGGCCGCTGCCTCCGTCCATCAGCACCTTGGTGAGGCGCTTCTTGCGGACGATGGGATCGACGATGAGCGGGTAGCGACCTGGTCTGGCGATGTGGGAAGGATGGTCCCTCTGATCAAAAGTGATCGGAGATTCTGACCAGCAAAGGAAGGTGGGGACGGCCGTCTCGGCGACGCATGCCTCTCTGTAGCGCACTTTGTGCTGGCGCTTGGAGTAGATGGCATCGGATCCCCCGAAGATCATGATGCATTCTTCGGGGCCGGGAAAGCCGTCCCCATCCTTGCCCGCCGCGCCTCCTTTCTTGGCTGCTGCCTCCTTGCCCTTTCCTTCTTTCGGCCCGCTGGCCTGTCGTAGGAAGCGCTTGAGGAGCTCGCAGTCCTTGTAGAGGTGCTTGACGGGGTAAGCGTGGTTTGTGCATGGGCTATCCATGAGCTTGTCGAAATGGTCAAGCTGGCCTTGCTGGGGCTGCTTGCCCGCGCGATCAGCCGCGATGACCAACGCGGAGTTGGCCAGTCGGCGCCGATCCTTCTTGTTCTTTTTGGCCCTCTGTGTGGAGGGGCCCTCGTCTTGGTCCTCGCGCTTGGCCTTGCCCTTGTCCTGGCCTCCGTTGAAGACCGCCTCCTCGCCGGAGGCGTGGTTCGTGGTGACGTCGAGCAGGTCGCGGGTGGTACGGGGCTTCCGGCAGCCAAGCTTGTGGATCAGGGACTCGCAGGTTGTCCCAGAGAGGAATGCGCTGATGACGTCCGCTTCGACGACATCAGGAAGGGAGTTGCTTCGTTTCGAGAACCTACGGATATAATCCCGTAGGGACTCGTTGGGCTCCTGTTGGCAGCTCTTAAGATCCCAGGAGTTCCTCGGGCCGACATACGTCCCCTGGAAATTCCCGACGAAGATCCTCTTGAGGTCCGTCTAGTCGCGGATGTTGTCATGCGGGAGGAATTCGAGCCACGCTCGAACATGTTCCCCCACGCAGATGGAGAGGTATTGAATAATGAAGTGGTCATCATCCACTCCTCTGGCTCGGTAGGCGAGGTGGAAGTCTTCGAGCCATATGCCGGGATTCGTCTCCCCGGTATATTTGGCGATGTTGGTAGGCGGTCGGAAGCACTGTGGGAATGGCGCTCTCTGGATGCGTCGGCCAAAGGCCCGTGCTCCCGGGCCATCCGGGCTGGGACTCCGGTCGTTGGGTCGGCGACCATGCCTGGGGTGTGTCTCACCGGTCCCCTCGATGGTCTGGCCGGAGCTCGTGCCGCCTGCTCTCACCGCCGCCTGATGGACGTCATCATCATGCCGGGCCTAGCGCCGGTTGTTGATGACGCTGCGAGCGTCTTGGTTCGGCCCGAGGCGTTCGCGCACAGGGGGTCGGTGTGGAGCGGGCGCCCGGTCAGGCCGTGGTGCAGCTGCGGCCTCCTGTTCCGCGCCTGTCGCCTGTAGTGGTGAGCGGATGGAGCGATTTGTCTGGTGCGTCCCCACTCCCCTGGTGGGGAGAGAGGCCACGAGTCGGTGTCGCGACGCGGAGCTCTCCGCCTGTTGAACGGCGGCGGTTTCCACCAGCGCCTGGAGGTTCCATTGAATCGCTTGCTCCTGGGGGTCGACGGGCTCTGTAAGGCCGCGCAGAAGCATCGCCGCAGCGGCGATGTTATGGCCAGCCTGAGTGAACTGTGGGGGATCATTCCCCCCATCCATGATGTTGTGCTGGACCTGGCGGGCGCGACGACCAGCGCCCTTTCGGCTGGGTTATTCGCGCGCGACGGGCGACGCTGTTTTGCGCCGAAAGGCCGCCGGCGCAGGTGGCGACTGGTTCTACCGCCTTTGTCGTAGCTCCTCGCCGTGCTCCTGCGCACTCGCGAGGGCCTCCGCGCGAGGGTCTGGAGGGGTGTGGGTCTCTAGAGACTCCGCTACCACCGGTGGCTGTCCCGGAGCGTTCGCCATAGCGCACTCCCGGGACAGAGGGCGGCTAGGTGCCACGACGTCGCCGATGCTGGAGTCGTCGCTCTCAACATCGTCATCCATGACGTCATGGAAAGAGGCGGGAGCGTAGCCCGCCATCCCCACGAATTCGGATGTGAGAGGGGGCGACGTCAGCATCCTTCGGAGCCCCCGTGCGTACGCGTCTGCGGGGGACGCGAGGCCGTAGGGGAACCGGTCGCTGGCGGTCGTGGCAGGGAACGGGTCCCTCCGAGAGTCGGCGGAAAATATAAAAGCGAGTAAAAAGCACAAGATGTACGTTACTCACGATGGGGTTTGAGCCCAGCGTGGACTCGGCGCGAAGCGCAGACGTCTCGTCGTTGAGGTCGTCGGGTGGCCCGGAGCCGACGGAGGGCGCTCCTCCTCCGATGGGCATCGGGACAAGTGCCTCCTCGTGGAGGTGAACCACGCCGAGCTGGTCGGCGACAAAGTCCAGGCTTCCGAAGAGGAAGGCCTGAGACGGCTCAAAGACGGGAGGAACCCACATCCCAACAGGTGGGAGCGCGGGAAACTCCAGCGAGCCGAAGCGAGTCGTATCGCTTGAGCCCGCCATGCCAAAGATGGCGGAAAGGTGGGCCATCCGATGACCAAAGGCGTGAACGTACGGCGTCCTCCCCACAGACGACGCCAACTGTCGGTGCGAAAAGTGACCAACACGTAAATATTTGTAGTTTTGCCGTACGTTGTGATCGGATGTGGCCTAGCACTCAATGACACGGGGTTTATACTAGTTCAGGCAACGTGCCCTACGTCCAGTTTGAGTCGGTCGGTGACTTTATTCCTGAGCCCAGGTGCTCGAAGTTTACTGTGGGGTTACAAACGAGAGGGAGTAAGATGGGGGGTATCAGAGGTCCGGTCGGACTCCGGACCGAAGGGCCAATAGTGATGGGAGCTCCGACGTGCGCTAAGTGTTCGAATGTATGCTTTGTTGGGCTTTAGAGTTCTAGAGACAAGCAGAGAGAATTGGAGTGATCTGTTTGTTGTTTGTTGGAATCGTTGGTTCGAATCGTTGGTTCGAATCCTTTGTTGGCTGTCCGAATCATCTATGTGAATCGATTGTCCTTATTTTGGAGAGAACGCATCCCCTTTTATAGATGAAGGGGACGGCTTTACAAGAGAAAGAGTGTGAGAGAAAGAGAGTGTGTGTGCTACCTAGTCTTGTTGCCCACGGCGTCGGATACAAGGTGGTTTGTCGGCGCCCACAATACTGTTGACGCCCAGACGCATGTGGTAGGCTCCATCGTGATCTTCTGGTATGAATAATGTCGGCGCCTACCATACTGTAGGACAAATGTCGACGCCCATAATACTGTTCGTGCTCTGACATGTTTGGAAGGTTGCAGAGCACCCTTCTGACATGACCTGACAGTACTGTCCCGCAGGTGTGCAGGGTACGGTCCTCGGTATTGCGGTTTGACTTCAGCGCCCTGCCTTACTTGCTCCGCCTGACTCTTTGGGTCCTTACCGAGCGGGCGTCCCCGTTCGGTTGTTTCCCAGTCGGCTCCGACCGCGACGGTCGGAGAAAAGCTGTAAGTAGAGGTTCGGTGTACTTTTGGTCGGAGATGCGGGTCGGAGTCGGAAGCGAGCGTCGTCCCTCCTTGGCCAGGCCTTCCGGTCGGAGAGGCAGGCCGGAGTCGGAAGCAAGCGTCGTTCCTCCTTGGCCAGGCCTTCCGGTCGGAGACTGGATCGCCCTTCCGGCCTGTCGTTGGGTATCTAGGCCGGCCCAGGAATTGCGCGTTGTTCGCAACGTCGTCTGCTGGCCGAGCTTTTGCTGGGAAGCAGGTCCATTAGGGACCCCAGGTTTATGTACCCGACAGCAGGCTAGCGCAACATTCGCTTTGCCTTTTATTTGTCTAACCGGTTTGTTAAGTGTTGTTGTAGAAATTTTTAATAGGCTATTCACCCCCCTCTAGCCATTAGGACCTTTCACATGAACAATATGCTTTTACTATTGTCCCGGGTTCATGAGATTTCATATTTTCAGAGGGCTCTTGGTGTACACATTGAGATCATATATAATAAAATACACAGAAAAGTAATCTTCAAGCAGGATTGGGTAGTTTTCCTTTTATCAATGCCATAAGCTCTTCAAACCTATCAGTGTAAGCTGGCAGCTTATTATTCTGTTGCATTTATTTGAAGGACTCAATAGTGACATAGTTTCTCTCAGAAGCATTCATTCCTCGCATCCTACAGAATCAGTGCCATTGGAGATTTTGAGTGTGCGTGCAAGCATGCTGATCTGGTGACCCCTTAGTGAGTGCCGAGTGCTTCTCTTCTTGAAAGAAAAATTTCAGCAAACTTCACCCAGTTCAAAATTTTTTGCAGTTTGCTTAACAAACCTACTGGATCTTCGTCATTAAAGCTTGGAAATTCAAGCTCAGGGCCTTTGCTAAAAGATTGAGCAAATGGATCCTCTCCCTCACTTTATGAATCCCATATCCCTCTCTACTACAATGTCCCAGACTCCCAGTGAAATCAGCTCTAGTTTGTGGTGCAGCCACATACTAAGGACCAAAATCAGAAGCCCCGACGGTATAGACTGGTTGCAAAGGTGGTACTGAACCCAGACCCAGGAATGCTTATGAATGCAGAAGAACCACCAGTAAGATTGGTAATTATGCCTTTGGTTAGAACAGTAGGGTCCTTCTGACCAATGAAAGGTGTGCAAGGATGCTTCGGTTGGATTTATAGGAAAATCCTCAAATTGTTGTATATGGCTGTGTTTACAGTATCATTAAAACAAGGACTTGGTGAGCCATCATAGTTTTGTTCATCTACTGAGATTCTCCATTTGCTGTTTCCTTTGTGTAACATTCTCTTAAAATCAGATCTTGCAGCTGTTTCGGCCCTACCTCAATCTTCATCTGCATGCTCCCCGCATGACTCTTGTCTTTTCTTCCCTGCCACTCAATCCTGCTCCAAGGATGCAAGTGGGTACCCAATGGTATTTTGTGGTCAGCTAGCTTAGTTAATTTCCCCACCTAATTAATTCTTTGGCATGCTAGTCTCATTGATTTTAACAAGTTGTGGGGTCGGCTGAATGACCGAAAACCTGTGCTAGTCAAATTGGAGGAAGAATGGTAGATCGAAAACGTTTCCCAATTCTTTTCTTACTACGTAAATCTAAATCTGCTCACCAAATCTGGGTTTCTCAAGCTAGCTCCTGGATTTTATAATAAAACTTATTCCTTACCTGGTTAGGCTTCAGTACTCCAGCAAAATCCAAAAACTGGTGAAATCACAGAGCGACATATGCTCAGTACAGGAGTTTCAGGTCCTTTGGATAAGAATCTGACTTTGGGGCTAAATCTGTACTAACATATGATATAGTGAAAGTAGGTATATGAACTATGATTTCAATTTCTCATGATTGCTTACACCAATGAGAGTGGTGTCTTACATAGAGTGCATTGTCAACTCAACAATATTGACAAAAGTAGGAGTAGCATAACACCCACAGATAAACTAATAAAGCAATGAGCAGTAATAAGGGAATGTTCTTTACCCACCAGATTTCATAAATGAAAGGTATATGATAGTCTGAATGGTTGATGCAATTTCCACTTCAGCTTCAGTCTGACAATTCACAATTGTGAATGTGGCATTCATTTTAGCTCAGTCTGCTACTCTGTTGGGATATTTATCTCGCAGTTTTATATCTTGTGGTGG
Source organism: Miscanthus lutarioriparius (assembly GCA_904845875.1). Lineage (NCBI taxonomy): Eukaryota > Viridiplantae > Streptophyta > Magnoliopsida > Poales > Poaceae > Miscanthus > Miscanthus lutarioriparius. Next base: position 86,236,599 of record CAJGYO010000009.1, on the reverse strand, counting down.
CTTTGTGAATGCATATTTATATGCAGTGGTATGTTTTTTCTTCAGCCTTTGACTGGCTTGGTATATTTTTAATTCTTGTGATTGCTTACTGATTGTTAAACCAGCTAAACTTAGTCATTGGCCATAGATTGTTTACTGCTTGTATAGTTGTTTTATGCATGGAAAAACTGTGCATACAAGAATGGATTAAGGGCCAGTAGTTTGTATCAGATCCTCTTTGTAATTCAAATCCATTTCATAATTAATTGTCTGACTGGACCCATATGGCACTACATATGCATGCCATTCATTTCCCAAGGCTTATGAAAAACCAATTCTCTTAGCATGTTCAGAAAATTCTGATGAATTAATCGTATTATGATGAAAAGGGTGTCTACGAGGTGGTGAGCTGCAGTACGCTAATATGTGCTATTTTTGTTTCATCAGGACGATGATCTGCAGTGCCCATCATCATTTAACTCTGCTAGCAGTATGGTATGCTATCATTTTTCTTTTCCTAATAAACATGAACACATTGACATCGTGGCTTATTGCCTTTTTGGTGTTCTGCAGGGGCTTATCAGTGGTATGAGAAATGAGGGCAGCCATTTTGGCAACAACTATGAAACTAGGGATTTACGAAATAGGCTTCCTCGGGTTGCATCTGAGGTGAGAAACTTATGTAGTTATCTTCTCTTTTCTCTATCCTATTTTTCCATTTCACTTTCTGACGATGTTTTGTGTTGTTGATTCCTAACAGCGGTTGGCCAGCATTCCAGTAAATAATTCTGTTGCGAACAGGAAGAAGGTGATTTATCCTATTCTCTTTTACCCCTTTGGCTGCCATTCAAATGGACTAGAGCCATCAAAATGTGGTCCGATATCTAAGCCATCAAAATTTGTTATGCATTTTTTTTTGACGCAGGGTTTACTTAGTTCCTTCTACACTATTGCGGAGAAGCTGCTTGTGTTCTGTGGCAGTCTCGTCATTTTTTCATTGTCATACCCCCTTGCTGCAAATGCAAAAGAGACCTTTGAGGACCATGCGATGCAAGGCGTTATCATTGGAAGCGTCATATCATTCTTCATCAGCTGCCTTCTGACAGCTCTTGGGTCATACTTGAAAGACAGTGAGTCCATTGATGGTATTGGATTCCACATCTTCAAATGGCTCGTGCTTCTGGTGTTTCTATTCCTCAGTGCCGGATTATGTGTGATACTACGTTTCTGCGCACACACCCCCAAAGCAGTCCTGTGGTCCCTTGGAACTGTAGGATACATCGTAATTCTGTCCATTTGGGTTTGGGTGTTCTACAGAGAGGTGCTGCAGGTACGGTGACTTTTGTCCAGAATAGTTGAATTTACATGAAAACCAATGCATTGGTAACACTCTGTGCTCTGTCTGCCTCTTCTCTTTTCAGATTCAGGAAGAAATGAAGAGACATTTTGAGATGGAAACTAGGCCACCGTCGGAGGGGCCTGACCGTGTGCCTACCTTGGCTGCTTCGGGATCACCAGTTTAGGAAAGGTAAGCAAACAATTTAGCTTTGCTTCTGTTTCCACAATGTGGAATGGCACTGAATTTATAGTGGATGTGTTGAGAGCGTGTGGTTGATCTGTCCTCTGTTGCTGCAGGAGAACTCACCTATTCTATTCTGTGGGAATGTTTCATCCATGAAGCATATCTGTGCAGACGAGGAAACATATATAGGAGCTTAGAATTTAGACCATTTTCCACCTGGGGTCGGCATAATTACTTCAGTTGAACAACTCACGCTGAACGTGCAAGTATGCGTGTATGTATTGTGCAGTGTTTGCTATAGGACCGAAGAGAAAAGGTTAATAGGGATGTAAGATACTCCTAGTCCTAAGCCTCCAACAGTAGGTGGGATGCCAATGAGTGATACTATGCATCTCCATGTAGAGTTCATGGAGGATGTAACATATTACCATGATGAGGACGGACCTGGATGATCTTTGAGTTTCTTGTCCCCTGCCTGGTAAGTGTAGCCCACTGAAACTTTTTGATGTGTTTGCAATTCGATCCTGCTGCCTACACAGCAACAGCAACGAAGTGCTTGCCCTTCATCATTTGGCACTTGGCAGCAGCGAAGTGCGTGCAGGCTCTGATCCATTTCTCACTTGGCTTGTTCTTGTTAAGCGGGGAGCTGATCGAACAGGGAACTTCAGTGTAAAGAGAAAGCATCAGTATACTATTTATCCAGAGGTAATCACTTCTTTCAGGTAGTGCGTGCGTTGACATGTCAGTGGCTGATGCGCGGCCTGATCTTCTGACGGAGTCACGCGGCCTGCCTTCCTCGCTTCTTTCTCAGTCTCTCTGCCTCTCTCAAATCCATATGTTTGCCAACGGCGAGATCCGGACAACCCTGAGCGGGGCTAGAGGTTAGGATTTCGAGGTCCGGGATTTCAGGTTGGGGGTGGGTTTTCGGTGCTCTTCAAGCTGGCAGGACTTACCAATTTTACCAGTACCGGTGTGTGCGAAGGGTGCACGGGAGTCGGGAGGTGCTTGTGGGGATGTGGGGATGTCGCCGCGTTTCTGAAACGATAAGGCCAGCTTGTTAGAGTGTATAATATATTGGAAGTATTGGAATGAGAACTGCTAACCCATAACCCGTTGTTTTGGGAGCCTGAGTGTTTTGGCTGTCGGATCGGGGTCGGCGAGGCAGCAGCAAATAAGCTAGAGCAAAATGATAGGTGTGCACCACTTAATTTATAACTGCACTTGACCGATATGATGTTCAATCAAAATAACATAATTAATGTACAACTACTATATTTTAATATAAAATTCGACTTCTAGCAATAGAGATGAGATTTTGGTCGAAACATAACACTCATCGTTTAACAAAAAGAAGTGTACCTACAAACGGCATCTTTCGCCCTTCCCCCGAGCGCCCCCCTAATGGGCGACTCGGGGGCGACCACGTCGGACACCGAGCTCGCCCCCCTCCTGGCCTCCCCTTTGGCCGCCGTTGCCGCCCTCCGACGTGCGGCGGTGGCGGCCAGCGGTGGTCCCCAAAAAGGGCGCCCGTCCGCGGTTTCCGCTCACTCTCTCTTGCTCCTCTACCACCCCCATCACCTGCGGCGGCGAACGGCGGCGGCCGGCCGGATCCGCACCTTTAGGGGCCGGATCTTTCGTCTTGTGGCACCTAGGCCATCTGTGCGTCCCTCCTCGTCGGCGGCCGGCGGAGTTCGTCCGGGCAGTCAGGGCGGGACTGGGTACGCACACATGGCGCCAACTCTTGGTCGGTCCAGCCGACAATCCTCTTCGGGCCTGTGCTGGGGGTCGGCAGCGGCTAGCCGGGGCGTGTCTGGGCCACCCCGACTACGCTCCCTCCCCCTCCTCCACCGTTACCTTCCACTTCTTCATTGCATTATAGTGTAAGCCACCAACATGTGACTTTAGCCTTCATTTCCTATGATAACCATTCCAACCATTAACTACAAATGATTCATATCCTGCATCCTTCTTTTCGCTGAATAAGAAACAACAAAAGCAATATGCTCTGTCCTTTGACTCACTATATTCAAGCCAACTTCCAAACTTATCAAACCATTCCGGGATAAATCTTCTCGGCTTGTCTCCAATATCTGAAATAGGAAAATTACATGTGCGGGGCTGGCAAGGTCCATTTTCTAAATATTTTCTTCTAACCTTTTCTCTATGGTTAGGATGATAAGCATCAATTTGTTTTCTCAAGCCTGGATCATATTTAATCTCTTCCCAATTGAGATCATCTAGACATGAATTTCTGTTATTGTTGGCAGTGTCTATGTCTTGAGCTTTCCATTTATAAAATGTATATGCATATATTAAAAATAGAAAACCCCAATTAACACACTAACCATAAATTGCAGGCTACTCAATTTCAACATATAACCAGGAAGAATCGAAATCGGATGTGAGGCTTAACTTTATTGAAATACAAGATAAATAAATTGAGGGTTTGATTCCTTGCCTTTTCTTTTGGACCAGAACAGAGAGAGGTCGTGGCCGTGAGGGTGAGGGCGCTCACATCCGGCTGTTGCCGCGGCCGTCGGGCGCTCGGCTCGGCTTGACGACAAGGAAGCCGGTGAAAACATCTAGGCCGCTAGTTGGGTTTCAATGATTAATGACAACATGAGATTACTATGACTAACATGTGTTTTGCAGAGACAATTTAAGTTAGGTCATGGTAATGGCAATTGATTGAGCAATCATGGTGGTCATGCCCCTGACGATGAAAATCGTTTCGATTTTCAAAGGATGGACGACAAGGTTAAGGATGAACTAGTTCTAAGTGTGTTTTGGTATTGAAGAGACACTTAGAGTAGTTTAGGACTTTGTTTTTCCTTTAGCCATACTATTAATGGGGGTATGGACTAGTAGCTTGACCTAGGTGAGTTTAGTGGGCTAGGTGTGGTGCACACTTGTCAAATCTAGCACTACATAGCTCAGGAGTAGCCCTAAGATTACTTGGAGTTAACTTCATTCACATTGGATTTCGAGTTAGAACTGAATGGAGGGTCAAATGACTGACCGGACGCTGGTCTGGTTGTGACCGGACACTGGAGCGTGAGTCCGGTTAGTTCATTTGATTAACTGAAGTCGTCTGGTTGCGACCGGACGCTGAGTGAAAAGTGACCGGACGCTGGGTGCCTGCATCTGGTCAACTCCAGAGAGGTTCCAAAGAGGGAGTTTCCTGACCGGACGCATCCGGTTAGTGCTGACCGGACGCTGGTCAGGATCCGTTAACTGATCGGACGCTGAACAGCGAAGTGACTGGACTCTGGGTGCCAGCGTCTGGTCAACATCAGTAAGGTTCCAAAGAGCGTTTTTCTTGATCGAACGTGTTCGGTCAGTGCTGACCGGACGTAGGTCAGAGTCCAGTCAGAACTTAACGGCTCTTTCTGACACAGTGGTGGGGATAATTGACCAGAGCGTCCGGTCACCCCGTAGAGTGATGACTCAGCCTCCAAACGTTATGTTTTGAATGAGGGGGTATAAATACTTACTCCACTCGTCTAAGGGAGGTCTCTTGCCTATTTGTTCAGCTGAGAAACACCCTTGAGAGTGCAAAGGAGAGCAAGAGCCTAGTGAGGTGATTGAGATTTGAGAATCCAAGATTAAGGCCTCATTAGTGCAAGGAGAGTAGCAAGTGTGCATCCACCCCTTCTCATTAGGCTTGTCATGGTCAAGTGAGAGTTGATGCTTGTTACTCTTGGTGATTGCCATCACCTAGACGGCTCGGTGGTGATTGGGAGTTCGGTGATCATCTGGCGGAGCTTGTGGATGACCCAACTCAAGTTGTGAGCGGTTGTGGGCGATTCACCGCGATGGACTGTCGAAGAATCAGCTCGGCTCGTAGAGAGCACTTGATCCTTGCGCGGATCAAGGGGGAGCTACACCCTTGCATGGGTGCTCCAACGAGGACTAGTGGGGAGTGACGACTCTCCGATACCTCGGTAAATCTTCGCCGTGTTCGTCTCCCTCTCTTTACTTTAAGCATTTACATTTGAGCAATTCATTTCATGTCTTTACATTCCTAGAATTGTCATGCTAGAGTAGGATTAGAACTTAGGGTTCAAAACTTTTGTGCGGTATATCAATAGAATCATATTCTAGGCATAAGGGGTGAAGTGGGTTAAGTGTAGGAATTTATTATTGCAAAGAATTTTGAATTAGCCTAATTCACCCCCCCACTCTTGGGCATCTTGATCCTTTCAATTGGTATAAGAGTCTCGTGCTCGCTAATTTAGGCTTAACCGCCTAGAGAAAGATGTCCCACGGGGATGGACCTCCTCCTATCTTTGAGGGAGATGATTTTCCTTATTGGAAAATCCACATGGAGGCTTATTTAGAAGCTTTAAATGTTGGAATTCTTAGAGCCGCCTCTCAAGGCTTCCCAAAACATAAGGATCCTACACACCTTTAAGGCGATGAAGTTAATTACGAGAAATAGAATGCAAAGGCTAGAAACACCATCTTTAGAGGCCTTTGCAAAGATATGTTTAACCATGTGCGGAACCACAAGGACGCCCATGCACTATGGTCGGACATTTGTGTGCTCTATGAGGGAACAAAGAGTGAGCATGAGGAACGATATCATCTTGTTATGAAAAAGCTTAATTCATTTGAGATGCTTCCTAAAGAAAGTGCTAATGAAATATACTCACACTTGAATGTTCTTGTAGAGGAAGTCAATGGGCTAGGACTTACACAAATGCAACCCTCCGATGTTGTAAGAAAAATCTTGAGTGTCCTCCCCATTGACAAATATGGGTATATTGTGACCGTGCTTCATCAAGGTGATCTTTCCATCGCTACACCAACTTAAATATTGGGAAAGATCAATGCACATGAGATGTATATGCACATCACACCATAAGATGGCTCTTCTTCCACCAAGAAGAATGACTTGGCATTCAAGGCTAGCCAAGAGAAGAAGGGTAAAGCAAGAGTTGAACATGAGAGCTCAAGTGATGATGAAATTGATGATGCAAGTCTTGCTCTCATGGTGAGAAGAACCGCCAAGATGCTTAAGAAGCTCAACAAGAACGGTGTCAAATTTGATGGCAAGAAGAAGAAATTCTTCACTAGCAATAGAAGAAAGCCAATCTCCGAGTTGGATTGCTACAATTATGGAGAACTTGGTCATCTAGCTCATCAATGCCTCAAGCCCAAGAAAGACAAGTACAAGAAGAAGTACAAGGGCAAGAAAGATGACTCAAGTGATGAAGATGATGATGAGAAGAAGAAAAACAAGCCATACAAGAAGAAGGATGGCAAGAAGAAGGATTTCCACAAGAAGAAGAAGAATGACAAGGCATACATCTTTGGTGATTGGCTCACGGATATTGATTCATCAAGTTGCTCATCCAATGATGAAAGTGAGAACAAGAAGGTGGCCGCTATTGTAATTCACTCTTCACTATCTTCACCGACACCACCGCCGTCATCCTCTACATACCTATGCCTTATGGCTAAGGGTGAACAAAAGGTACAAAATGATGATGATAGTAGTGGTGATGATCATGCTAGCAATAATGATAGTGATAGTGATGATGAATTTGAATCACCCTCTTATGATGATCTTGTCAAGTTGCTCAATCAATATACTTAAATCATTAGAAAGACAAGAGCTAAAAATGAAAAGCTAGAACTTGAGAATGACTCACTCTTAGCTAAATATGACATAGCCGAAAAAGCTAGTGTTGAGCTTAGAGAAGAAAATAAAACTATGTCATCCAAACTCAAGGAGCTCAAATCATCTAAAAAGGAGCTTAAAGAAAAATATGATAAACTTGAGGGGATACATAATGAGCTCACCACTAGCTATAATATGCTAAAAGAAGAGTATACAAATCTCAAGGTTAATTATGATAATCTTGTTGTCTCTCATGAGTTATTATCCAATGAGCCACATGATGCTACTAACCATGTTGTTAAGATTGATATAGCTACATCATGTGATGACTTAATTGTTGAGATCATTGAGCAAGGATCTAGTGGCAAAGGCAAAAAAGTGGTTGAGACCGACAACTATGATGAGTATGTCAAGCTCAAGCATGAGAATGAAAAGCTCAAGAAAGATCTTGAAAAGCTATCAACCACCAACACTATTGTGATAGAGAACCTTAATCATGATTGTGATGTAGCTCTTGAGAATGAGAAGCTCAAAGAAGAGAACAAGAGACTCAAGATGGAGAAGAATCATGATGAACTTAAAGAAGAGAACAAGAAGCTCAAGTTAGAGAAAGAACATCTCAAGACCAGCTTGAGCAAGTTCACAAGAGGCCAATATCTCCAAAGTGAGCTACTCATGAACACCGTCATGAAGATGGATAAAAGTGGCATTGGGTATTTGGCAAATCAAGAGAAGAAGGCTCAAGCTCAACATCAACAACAACACAAGTCAAAGCCAAAGCCAAAGAGGTGTTTTGAGTGTGGACAAGAAGGTCACTTTGCCCATGAGTGTCAAACTCTACCACCACAACCCTTGCCCAAGCATGCTAGACCATTTGCTTTCAATGCTCATTACATGCTTAGAAAGAACTCTAGTGGAAAAATGAAAGTTATGTTCTTAGGACCTCCCAACAAGAATAGGCCTAAGAAAATTTGGGTTGCAAAGTCACTTGTTGAGAAAATCAAGGGCCCTCATCAAGTTTAGGTCCCTAAACAAGCTTGATCTCTTGTGTGTAGGTGAACTACAAGACTGGTGGAAGTCATTGGGTAATTGATAGTGGTTGCACTCAACATATGACCGGTGATCCTCGTATGTTCACCTCACTAGATGAAGAAGTAGATGGTCAAGAAAGGATAACATTTGGTGATAATTCAAAGGGCAAGGTTCAAGGATTGGGCAAAGTGGCAATATCAAATGATCATTCAATATCAAATGTCCTATATGTTGCTTCATTGAGCTTCAACTTGCTATCCGTTGGTCAATTGTGTGATCTTGGCTTTCAATGCTTGTTTACCAAGAATGAATTAGTTGTATCTAAGAAAGATGATGATCAAGTTATATTCAAGGGATTTAGATACAACAAGCTATATCTAGTGGATTTCACCTCCGAAGATGCCAACTTGAAGACATGCCTATTCACCAAAACTTTACTTGGGTGGCTATGGCATAGAAGACTTGCTCATGTTGGAATGAGCTCACTCAATAAGCTTATGAAGAATGAATTGGTGAGAGGGCTGAAGGATGTGAAATTTGAGAAGGACAAGCTTTATAGTGCATGTCAAGCCGGCAAGCAAGTTGCAAACACTCATCCTACAAAAGCTTATATGTCAACAACAAGAGTGCTAGAGCTCCTTTACATGGACCTATTTGGACCAACAACTTACAAGAGTTTGGGAGGAAATCTCTATTGTCTTGTGATTGTTGATGACTACTCTAGATATACTTGGGTGTTCTTTCTTCATGACAAGACCGAAGTTGCATCATGTTTTAAGAAGTTTGCCAAGAGAGCACAAAATAAGTTTGAAGTGAAGCTCAAGAAGATAAGAAGTGATAATGGAAAAGAGTTTGACAACACAAACATTGAAGCTTATTGTGATGAAGTTGGAATCAAGCATGAGGTCTTCGCAACATATACTCCTCAACAAAATGGTGTAGTAGAGAGAAAGAACCGGACACTTATCACACTTGCAAGAACAATGCTTGATGAGTACAATACACCCGAAGCTCTATGGGCGGAAGCTATCAACACCGCATGTTATGCATCCAACCGCCTATTCCTTCAAAAATTTCTTAGCAAGACACCTTATGAGTTGCTCAATGGGAAGAAGCCGGATGTCTCATTCTTCCGGGTGTTTAGTTGCAAATGCTACATCTACAAGAAGCGGCAACACCTAGGGAAGTTTCAAAGATGTTGTGATATTAGCTTTCTTGTTGGTTACCCATCAAAGTCCAAAGCATATCGAGTATTTAATCATGCCACCGGCTTAGTTGAAGAAACATATGATGTGGAATTTGATGAATCTAACGGCTCTCAAGGAGGACATGAGAATCTTGATGATGTAGGTGATGAACCATTGAGGGAGGCCATGAAGAACATTCCGGTTGGAGACATCAAGCCTAAAGATGATGAAGATGATGTACAAGTGATTGATCCACCTTCTTCATCAAATATGCCACAAGATGGTGATAAAGATGGGAGAGTAGAAAATGAAGACACTCATGTCTCTCATGATCAAATGGTGGCACAAGCTCAAGATGTTGATGCTCCACAACCTCCCCCTCAATTGGTTGATATAAGAAATTCACCTCTGCTACAAGCTCATCCATAAGATCTCATCATAGGGAGTCCTTCAAAGGGTGTAATGACTCGCTCTCAAAAACTTGCTTCATTTATTGAACATCACTCTTTTGTCTCTTGTGTTAAACCTAAGAATGTAGAAGAAGCTCTTCAAGATTCTGATTGTATTAATGCCATGCATGAAGAGTTGAACAACTTCACTCGCAATAAAGTTTGGACACTTGAAGAGCGACCACAAGGTGCAAGAGTCATTGGAACAAAGTGGGTGTTCTGCAACAAGCAAGATGATCAAGGCATTGTAGTGAGGAACAAGGCAATACTAGTTGCAAAGGGGTTCTCTCAAGTTGAAGGGTTGGATTTTGGAGAGACCTTTGCACCGGTTGCAAGACTTGAAGCCATTCGTATCCTCCTTGCATATGCATCGCATCATGAAATGAAATTATATCAAATGGATGTTAAAAGTACATTTTTAAATGGTTTCATAAATGAACTAGTCTATGTTGATCAACCTTCCGAGTTTGAAGACCCTAGATATCCTAATCATGTTTATAGGTTGTCCAAGATGCTATATGGGCTTAAGCAAGCCCTAAGAGCTTGGTATGAATGCCTTCAGGATTTCCTCATTGAGAAGGGCTTCACCATTGGGAAGATCGACACCACACTATTCACCAAGAAGCTTGATGGAGAGATCTTCATTTGTTAAGTATATGTTGATGATATCATATTTGGCTCTTCAAATGAAGACTATTGTAAAGAGTTTGGTGAATTGATATCAAAAGAGTTTGAGATGTCTATGATTGGAGAGCTTACATTCTTTCTTGGTTTTCAAGTCAAGCAAATGAGAGAAGGGATTTTTATCTCTCAAGAAAAGTATACCAAGGACCTTCTCAAGAGGTTCAATATGGATGAATGTAAGCCAATCAAGACACCAATACCATCTAATGGACATCTCGACCTAGATGAGGGAGGTAAAACGGTTGATCATACTCTCTACCGCTCTATGATTGGTAGCTTGTTATATTTCACCGCATCTAGGCCCAACATCATGTTTAGTGTGTGTATGTGTGCTAGATTTCAAGCTAATCCTAAGGAAGCTCATTTGATTGCCGTTAAAAGAATCCTTAGGTACCTTAAGCACACACCAAGCATTGGTCTTTGGTATCCCAAAGGAGCTAGATTTCAACTAGTTGGCTATTTCGATTCGGATTATGCCGGTTGCAAAATTGATAGAAAAAGCACATCCGGAGGGTGCCATTTGCTTGGTAGATCACTAGTGTCTTGGTCCTCCAAGAAGCAAAATAGTGTGGCTTTGTCCACCGTCGAAGCGGAATACATTGCCGTGGGTGTTTGTTGTGCACAAATACTTTATATGAAGCAAATTTTGCTAGACTATGGTGTAGTTCTAGAAAATGTACCTCTTTTGTGTGACAATGAGAGTGCGGTAAAAGTTGCTAATAATCTGGTTCAACACTCTCGTACAAAGCACATAGATATCCACCATCACTTTCTTAGAGATCATGTTGTTAAAAATGATATATCACTAGAAGGTGTAAGGACCGAGGATCAATTGGTGGATATCTTCACTAAACCGCTAGATGAGGCTACATTTTGTCCATTGAGGAATGAGCTCAATGTGCTTGATTTTAGTAAATTCACTAGAAAATGAGCTTGTGTTGTCCTTTGCATTGCATTGTAATATACAACATGTTCAATTTCAAGCATTGCACTTAGGGCTTGTCTAACATGGTTAAGATAACCGCCGAAAAGCGTGTGAAGAAGCTTAACCTTGGATCAAACTTGACAAGCAACTAGAATTACTTTTAAGTATTGTATTGCATATGCATGTATGTTGCTTTGTCGTTTCTTTTCGATTATCCTTTTATTGCCTATTTTCTTAAAAAAGAATTATAGCCTAAGGTAAAATATTTTTAAAAAATTAAGGGTTTGAGAGAGGTTACTCACATCAGTCCCAATTGGTGTTTATTTGGGTCTTATTGAAGTTGGGACTTGATTACGAACAGGCAGCGCGAAGGAACATTGAAGATTCACTGAGAAAGGGTGACCAGACGCTGAATTGAACTCTGCTTCCAGCGTCCGGTCAGTTCACAGGCGGTGAATAGAAGCGGCACAGGAGACAGCAGCTGCACTTGCACAGGTTCAGGCTCGACATGACGAGTTGCAAAGGCAGCAGCAGGCCATGTAGCAGCAGCAGCTTATGATCTAGCAGCAGTTACTTGGTTTCATGCAGCATGTCTTTACTGCTATCAGGGCTGCTCCTTCACAGTCTACACCTCAGATCGGCCAGCCTGCCACCACTTCAGTGACTCCAGCTATACAGCCTAGTGGGCTTCAGAGTCAGGGACAACCAGCTACTCAGTTGGCTTCACCTATAGAGCAGGTGTCTCAGTGGTTTGCTTCCCCAATGATAGCTCAGGGTCCACATTTCAGTCCCATTGTTATGGGCTTCACTCCGCCTCTGAGTTCCTCAGTGCTAGTGACTGACACCCTAGTCTCCAGGAGCCTCGGTGCCACATTTAGTGAGCTTACAGGGTAGCCTACACCGCCAGAGTTATGAGTCCCTGTTCCTACCTTAGCTGCTCCTATTACTGGGACTACTGAGACGATTCCATCGTCTGTTGCATCGTCCGAGCTAGTTACTTCAGTTGTTTCAGCGACAGCGACAACGACAGATGTGGCTCCACTTCCTACAGTGGTACTTCTAGAGCCACAGGCCGTGCCAGTTACTGAGCAGACCTAGACCGCTTCACCTTCACATCCAGCTACAGAGGGTCAGACCGCTCAGAGCTCAGGGTCAGAGGATGATGCTGCTCAGTTCTAGATTTCTCATCGCACCTCAGCGCCCAACTCGTCTGCTCATGTTCCGCCGTCCGACCCTTAGGTTTTGGTGCTTGACGCCAAAGGGGGAGAGGGATCGAGTATGTTAGATCTAAGGGGAGCGGTACATCTAGGGGGAGCATGTGATTCATTACTTTTCATTTCTTATGTGTGATACTCTATGCACTCATGTGTGATACTCTATGCACTCACGTTTACTTTCATGCATTGCACTACATACATGTGATTGAGATACTTATGTGACATGTGTGCTCTCTACTTTGATTTATATATATATCATGTCACTTGGTTATGCTCATTTGCCTTGCTTCCGTATTTTACTCCGATTCAAATGAGCGTTACTTCTTGTACTCATGCTTAATTCATATCTATTGAGTACACCATGTTGGCTTGGGTCATATAAGCATGTCTAACTCCTTTGCTCTTATTGTCAAAAGCTTATATGAACCAAGCATGTTGAAAACCTCACTCATTACTTTTACATACTCGAGGTTGTGTTGTCATCAATCACCAAAAAGGGGGAGATTGAAAGCATCTAGGCCCCTAGTTGGGTTTCAGTGATTAATGACAACATGAGATTACTATGACTAACGAGTGTTTTGCAGAGGCAATTTAAGTTAGGTCATGATAATGGCACTTGATTGGGCAATCATAGTGGTCATGCCTCTGACGATGGAAATCGTTTCGGTTTTCAAAGGATGGACGACAAGGTTAAGGACGAACTAGTTCTAAGTGTGTTTTGGTGTTGAAGAGACATTTAGAGTAGTTTAGGACTTTGTTTTTCCTTTGGCCGTACTATTAAGGAGGGTATGGACTAGTAGCTTGACCTAGGTGAGTCTAGTGGGTTAGGTGTGGTGCACACTTATCAAATCTAGCACTAGGTAGCTCAGGAGTAGCCCTAAGATCAATTGGAGTTAACTTCATTCACATAGGATTTCAAGTTGAAAGTGAATGGGAGGTCAAATGACTGACTAGACACTGGTCTGGTTGTGACCGGACGCTGGAGGGTGAGTCCGGTCAGTTCATTTGATCAACTGAAGTCGTCTGGTTACGACCGGACGCTGAGTGAAAAGTGATCGGATGCTAGGTGCCTGCATCCGGTCAACTCCAGAGAGGGAGTTTCCTGACCGCACGCATCTAGTCAGTGCTGACCGGACGCTGGTCAGGATCCGGTAACTGACCGGACGCTGAACAGGGAAGTAACCAGACTCTGGGTGCTAGCGTCCGGCCAACATCAGTAAGGTTCCAGAGAGTGTTTTCCTTGACCAGACGCGTCCGGTCAGTGCTGACCAGACGTAGGTCAGAGTCCGATCAGAACTTAACGGCTCTTTCTGACACAGTGGCGGAGATAACTAACCGGAGCATCCGGTCACCCTGACCGGAGTGTCCGGTCACCCTGCAGAGTGATGACTCAGCCTCCAAAAGTTATGTTTTGAATGAGGGGGTATAAATACTTACTCCACTCATCCAAGGGAGGTCTCTTGCCCATTTGTTGAGCTGAGAAACACCCTTGAAAGTGCAAAGGAGAGCAAGAGCCTAGTGAGGTGATTGAGATCTAAGAATCCAAGATTAAGGCCTCATTAGTGCAAGGAGAGTAGCAAGTGTGCATCCACCCCTTCTCATTAGGCTTGTCGTTGTCAAGTGAGAGTTTGTGCTTGCTACTCTTTGTGATCGCCATCACCTAGACGGCTCGGTGGTGATTGGGAGTTCGGTGATCATCCGGCGGAGCTTGTGGATGACCCAACTCAAGTTGTGAGCAGTTGTGGGTGATTCACCGCGACGGAGTGTCGAAGAATCAGCTCGTAGAGAGCACTTGATCCTTGTGTGGATCAAGGGGGAGCTACACCCTTACGCGGGTGCTCCAACGAGGACTAGTGTGAAGTGGCGACTCTCCGATACCTCGGCAAAACATCGCCACGTTCCTCTCCCTCTCTTTACTTTAAGCATTTACATTTGAGCAATTCATTTCATGTCTTTACATTCCTAGAATTGCCATGCTAGAGTAGGATTGGAACTTAGGGTGCAAAACTTTTGTGCGGTATATCAATAGAATCACATTCTAGGCACAAGGGGTGAAGTGGGCTAAGTGTAGGGCTTAATTATTGCAAATAATTTAGAATTATCCCAATTCACCCCCCCCTCTTGGGCATCTTGATCCTTTCAGCTGGGAAGCGGAAGGGGCACATGTGTCAGCACTTAGCAGGGATGATCATCACCAGGGTCGGTGCCTTGCCGCCCTTGCGTCGCTGGCTGCCTGGCTCACTGCGTCAGGCAAAACGCCGTGGCCTCCTCGCCCCTCGTGGACTCACGCGCGGCCACGGCGAAATTTCCTGTGGAGACTCGATTGGCATCCTTCTCCTGGAAGCAACCTGTGACCTGGGCTTGGGCTGGTGGGGGTTGCCTTCTTTTGGGCCAAGGGGGGTGCACAAAGGGTGAAATTTTTCTCCTTATAAGGTAGTTTCAATTTTGGCCTAGGTGCCTGGGCATCTGTGGTCTCACCTGGGCTTCGCCCGTGGCAGCAGGAGCGGCCGTGAGGGGGCACGCGAGGCCGGCCTCGGAGCTTGGGGCTTCGGCCATGGCGGGCGCGGCGCGTGGCTGGCGGCCGACGACGAGGAGGGCGAGGGCGGCCCCGGCGGGCTCGGCGCGGGGCCGGCGGCCCCGAAAATAGACCATTTTTGGAGGCGGTTGTTTTAAAATAACCGCCTCCCTTAATCCATTTTTGGAGACGGGCCTTTCCTGACCGTCTGTGTAAATAAAACGACCATCTCCATAAATCGATTTTGTGAGGCGGTTATTTTTTGGTGCCTTGGTAAATAAAACGAGCGCCTCCATTAATCGTTGGGCATTTTACAAGACGGTTGGATTTTGTGACCATCTCGGTTAATAAAAGGGCACCGCCTCACAAAATCATTTGTGTAATAGTGGTTATTACTGTGATTCCTTTTTATCCAAGAATTAGATTGACTGGATGGAGGTTATACACCAAGGTGTAATTAAATTTTGTTCCCATTTTCTTTGTAATATTTAGTATTTTGGTTTTTTCGCCTTCTTTTGTATAATAAAATAAATGTTTGTTGGTTATTATCTACGCTTCTGTTGTATATATATTTCATCTTGTATGGTTGTTGTTGGCTTGAACAGCCGCCCTATGCTCAAATCCTAGCTCTGCCCTTTGGTTCTAGCACACCGCACAAACAGATCTTAAATGATAGCAAGCATATAAGTGAAAGAAAATATAGCTACGACAAGAATAATACAAAATAATTAAGAAAGTGCAAAACCTCAATGATGTTTGTGAAAGCAATGTTCTTGTTCTTGATGTTGAGGACATTATTCATCTTTTGCTTGTTAGTGCTCTTTATGTTTTCCTTGGCCTCAAGGCGCTCCACTTCAGTCCCTCCATGATCTTTTTTTTTTGTCGTAGGGGCAGGGGCTCTTTGTTGCTATCTTGTTCGATAGCCTTCATGCATGGCACCGCGCATGTATTTCTTGTTAGCTTTAACATTTTATCTATTTCTAATTAACTACTATGCATGGCTGCAGAACGAGCAGCAAGGGGCCGGGCTTGGGCCGCCATTGCATGTGTTGGTGTTTTTGTAGAGTTGGCCCATAATGGCAGATGCCGATTCCTCTTGGAAAGAGAACAACAGGCTGAAGTCAAAAGTTTTTTTTTCTATTATCATCCAAAAATGGACTCAGCATTGCCACCTTTAATTTCTTCCTCAATAAATATCCACTTGTGTGCCGACATGTAGGTTTATGATTTGGTGTAGCTGCCATCATATAGGGACGTGCGGCTTATTTATATATGGTGGCCTCTTCCGTGTGGTAAAGATTTCAAAACTCAAATATTTTAATTAACATTTTTAGTGCTTAATAAAGCTCTTCATAGAGAAGGCGCCAACAGATAAAATAGATAACTATCTTAGCAGCTTTATTAGTTGGCTAGATTTTTTATGTTGGAAGAACTGAACATATATGTTCGAGCTTGAACTCAATACATACATATGAATGCTCCCATAACTAGGGTTGATTATTCTTAATTGTAGATCACGTGCACGTCGACACGAGCCACTTCTAATGACTTTGTGATCAATGCCAAGATCTATTGGCTAAATGTTTACACTAAATTTCATGCGCCATGTAAAGGCAAGTTCAGGGCCCTCGCGCCACTACCACTAGAATTACAAGTCTCTTAAGCCAAGCACCCGCATGACGATGACAACGACCGCGATCGCTACAACCGCTTCACAGCGGCTCCGTATGTCTATGCTTACTTGGTCATTACCCGAAGCATATCTATGCTTATCAAAAAGTACCGCTAAAGCAGCAGTACTTTTCAGCGAACGAACAATGTTTTTCTCTCACAGCAAATCAACATAAGCATCAGTAGCAGCCAAATTTCAGCGAAACGAACATAACCTATTTTAGATATGAAAATAGATAAATTTTAAATCATGTTTCACTTGTGAACTTATTTTATTTGATGTATTGTGCTAATAACCTCAATGTGTTATTATGACAATTTTCAAATTTTTTTGTCTCATCCTCTAGAAGTGTTGATAGTCTACAGTAGCGCAAAAATATTTAGACCGACAAATGCTGATCATTGAACTAATAAGGCCACAGTCTTTAGTTAGGTGAAATATGTTAGTTAGAGCTTGTTTGGATGCTGCCTCCCAGGTAGCAATCTGCACCGCTGGCAGATGAAATCCTACAGGGGGCTGTTTGGTTCCAACCTTGGAACAGAGCAGCCTTGGCGACGAGGTGCCTGGAGGCTGCCTGCAACTCATCTGGTTGGAGCCTGGAGATCCTGCCAGGTCCAGGCAAAGCTGTTCATGTCCAGGCATAGGAAAAAGATCGCCTAGCGCAAGGGAAACACTGCCTGAGTAATTTGAATGTGATACGCAATTTATTGGTCTCCTTTGGTCCCACAAAAACACAACTTGCTGCTGCTCCTGTAATAGTCTAATACTAGTGTTAATTACTTTTGTTTCTTTGAATAGCACGTGGTGCTACTATAATAACAACTGTAGAAGTGTCTTGTCTGCGTGCATGGACACGATCACAATGATATGGGAGGGTCAAGCACTAAGGCTATATGTTCATCGTTTGTGTATCTAATAAGTGTTGTGTTTTGGTGTCAGTGCCTCTGCAGCTGGCTATGGCTACTGAGATTGGGGATTGGGATTTTTTTCTTTTGTATTTTTGGAGGTGTGGAGTGGCGGAGATAGAACTCACGCGACAACATATTGAAACCATGGCAGATGGAAGGGAGCAATGGGTCAGTGGCGATGGCAGCTATGCCGTGACATGAGGATAGGCCCAATGTTAGTTTTACACGAACCCTGTTTTAGTTCATGTAAAATTCCAAGCAGAAAATACATAGTGCTATTGTGTTAGGTAATTTTACATGGAATCAATGTTGTATTAGTGAACAAACTGTACAATTATATTTACACAAAGAAATGATTCTTCTTATTTTTAATACAAGTCCCATGAAATAAGGATTTCTTTCTTTCCCGTTGCAACGCACGGACACGTTTGCTAGTATAGCTCAAATAATTAAAATACGTTTCTATTTATTTTTAAGGTTTAAAATTAGTACGTAAAAAGAATGCAGTGTTAACATGTATGAAATATTTTCACCGTTCTAGATTTGAATCAAGTCAAAATTTCTTAAGTTTGACTAAATTTATAGAAAATAGTATTAACAATTATGTCTCAAACTAAATACTTATTTTGTAGCATAAATGATAATATTTTTATATAGACTTGGTCAAATATAAAATTATTTGATTCCTGAAAGATGAGAATTGCATATTTTTTAGGACATAGGAGTTTATTTTAAAACTATTAATTTTAAGCATATTATACATTATTAAGAAAAGGTAATGACTTAATACACGACGGCTGTTTTTTTTTTGGCCCTTTGCACAGCCACACGCTCCAGCGCCCGCACTGCATGCCGAACCGCCTTTTCGTTTGCTCGTATACGATCGTGGATTATAAGCTGGAACATTATTTTTCTCTCACACCAAACCAGCCAACAGTAAATAATCCACGATCGTTTACGGCCTGCCGAACAGGCTGCTAGCACTGTCCGCCATCTTCCCCAACACAACACACACTCTCTCTCTCCTCCCTCTGGCAGCTACCGGTGTCATCGTCTTCCCCAACTCCTACGCCCACATGCCCGTGCCTGCCCCATCCCCTTCTTCCCCAACTCCAGCAGGCTTAGAAGAGAGGGGTTTGGGAGGGCGAAGGCCGGCCAAGTGGTGGGGTTGGCTAGAGGGCAGTGCCGGTCCTAGCATTTCGAGGGCCCTCTGGTGAACTCGTCACGACGGCCCCTTTAGACCATGTATAAAATCTTATTATATATATAGACGTTAATTGTACTTGCAAAGTAAAAATAAATCCAATGATATATTTTTAATTTAACATGTCTAATAATTATCGAGGAACAATTGTAGACTAAACTACAATATAAATTGATCTTCTAGTCTTTTTTGTTTTCTTTTTTCAGCCCCTGACAAATATTTCTTAGCATTCTAAAATTTTAACACCTAAATTAAAAGAAAAATATGACTATATGAGTACAAAGTATTAGTAGAAGTCTAGAATATTATATAGTATACAAATAATTAATTTGGATTAAGAAACGATTAAACGAACAAAAAAATAACTAGGTCCTAATGAACTGAAACCGATCGTCATCTCTGGAGACCTGGCCGCCGCCATGTGCCGTGTCCGTCCGTGGATGTGTCTTCGCGTCTGCGCCTCTGCGGCCGTACGGCGGCACAGCTCCGCGCGTCACGCTCGGGCTCGGTGCTCGCGCAACTCTTTGTCTGATCGTCTCGCTCGGCCGCTCGCGACTACTCGGCTGCGCGTGCGGTCATTAATCTGCTAATGGACTATATAGATTGAGGGTTTGCGCACCTAGGGTTGGCCCCTCAATCGCCTGGGCCCTCGGCCGTCGCACCTAGTGCACCTCCCTAGGGCCGGCACTGGGAAAGAGAAGGAAAACAAACCACCAAGATTCATGGGCCACTGATGGGCCACCCAATAAAAACTATGGTGTTGGGCTGCCAGTCCGGCGGATCGGATACCATAGTCCAGTTAAACCCAGAGGCCACGCCGTCCAGGTGGTCCGGTGGTCCCTGACGAGGACGGCCTGGCCGGGGCCCACTTCGCGGCCGTCGACAGGCTTGACGACCCCTGGACGGCTGGACCCTGGTGGCTCGGGGTCGCCCTGGCTGCCCTCGCCGCCGCTGTGCGCGACGCTCGCCGACACCCCATGCGCGCTCGCCTGCGCCCCGGCCGCCCGGGCCCCGCCGTCGCCGCCGCCGTGCGCGGCGCTCGCCGACACCCCATGCCCGCTCGCCTGCACCCCGTCCGCGCGTGCTCGCGCCGCTTGCCTCGGCATCCGTTGTCAAGCCCCTCCTCTCCCTCGTCGATGGCTAGCTGCTCCCACAGTCCTGCCCTAGCTATCAGAGATTCAGATATTTATCTTCCCAAGGCTTTTGAACAACCTAATTTACTTATCTATAAGCACTTGACGTGGTACTCGTATATTATGATTGCTGTCAGTCTGTCAGATGTGGCGTTGAGCTGCACTTTACTAAGCATCTGCTATTTTTCAGGACAATTTGCTGTCCATCTTCGCTTGTCTCTCCACCTAGTAGGTATACTTATTTTCCTCTCTGCTGCTAAACTCAGTCCCTCCATTTTCTCAATTTTCATATGATCATGTCTCGTTGATGTGCCTGCTAATAATGGGCAGACGTGCGGTAGACCAACCTATATGGACACTTCTTGTGGTGGGCATGCAGCTTCTGAAAAATATGATGAGGTAATTTGTCCCATTCTTGTGTACAGCTTCTAAAAAATATGTTGCGGCTACAGCTTCTGAATATGGCATGCAGCTTCCGTCGAGTATTATATATTTACCTTAACAAATAATTTTTTATGGGTTCCATGTCAAATTAAGCCTGCTGCTGGACTTCGTTACTGGACATAGAATGTTTATAGTTGTTTTAGGTGCATGCCCATGAACTGTGCATACAAGTAGGACGCTATGAACATAATGACAATGTGGCTTCTTGCCTCTTTGGTGAGTAGCAGGAGCCTAACAATTTGATGAGAACTGAGGGAAGCCATTCCTGTGAAAACAATAATAATGAAATTGAGAAATTCTGGGTACTTCACCTGAAGACACTTGCTTCGATGCTTGATGTGTTAGAGAATATCATTCCTCTGATGGAGAACTGCAAGGTCAGTACCCAGGTGTCATATATATGGTGATACAGATTTATTATATCGTTTTCCTTCTGTACCTTCTCCTTCTATTTTCTTTTCTGATGGTTATTTCACCTTGTTCATGCCTGACAGTTGACAGCCAATGCTGCAGAAAACGAGAAGACAATGAAGGTGATTTAACCCATTCTCTTTTACCGCTCTGGCTACCATTCGAACACACCAATCCGTCAAAATCTATTTAGATACATTTGTTTTTTCAAAGAACAGATGTGACAAGCCCCTACTCGTCGTATATTAATAATAAAAAAAGTTATTTGCAAAGCAAAAGAAAAAGAAAAAGGAAACATAATAGCAAAAAAAGGCTACTCAAAGGAGTCCAGCCAGTTACTCATATCTGGGTTATTTAGATATCTTGGCAACAGTAATGTTCATGCAGATGTTTTTGGAATTCATTTATGCTGACTTTAATTTGTCTCCAATTAGTTAAGTCTTGTTTATCTTACTACAGGGTTTACTGGGTTCTTACTACACTGTGATGGAAAAGCTGTTTGTAATCAGTGGTGGTATCTTTCTCTCGTATGCATACTTCCTCGCCCAAAAGCCGCAAGGGAGCGTCGAAGGAATTTGGATGGCCATATTCATAGGAATCTTCATAGCATCACTAAGCAATTTCATTCTGTTAATCCATGCTTCATACTTGAAAGAGAGGGGATCCATTGACGGCTGTGAGCCTAGAATCCTTAAATGGCTGCTGCTTTTAGTGCTGGCATTCTTTTATGCAGTATTTTGTATCCTAATGCGGGCTTTTGCAAATGCCTCCAACTTGGTTTTATGGCTCATCGGAATCATAGGCGTCTGCTCAATAGTGCTCGGTTGGGTTTGGTTCTTTTACACAAAGTGGCCGAAGGTATTGTGGCTTTGTTCATAACAATAGTGTACTTGATCAAAAAGAGTGAAGAACTGAAGGTAGATGTCATACTGTGCTTATACTATTTTTCTCTCCTCTTTCAGGTTCTCGAAGAAATTGGGATGTCTGAGTCTCTGAGACCGCTGGCTCTGCCTCCAGACAGGTAATCTACTTCTTTAATTATAATCTGTGTTATCTGAAATGATATCAGAGGCTGGGAGTTTGTAAGGAAAGACAGGGCACAAACGTACAGAAGCATATTTGGATGGATGCTTGGTTGTTTATTCTTTGTTCTCCTTTTTGTCGTTGATTATTCTTTGTTCTCCTTTTTGTCGTTGATTTGTTGAGTATGGCGTTATTTGACTGCAGGCCAACCGGCATGTGCGCAATTGAAGTGAGATGAGGCTTATTAAAGATCTATCATGTTGCTGAAGGAAATTTGGGGCTTATATATGATCAAGATATTGTCTTCCCAGTGAAGCAACTTAAATATTTGTACTTAAGTTCAACTTATTATGACTTTGTTTTTATCTAAGTGCTTGCTTTACGGCCAAAGAAAAATGTAGTGAAGGAGGAGGCCCACACTGCAAGAGCGAAACAGCTTGCTGCCAATCATATAGGCCTGTAATGTTTGATACCTTTTCTTCTTCTTGAAGTGCAATGTCTTGGTTTTATTTTCCTTTGGTCTAGGCCTTGTTAGTTCTTTTTTTTAATAAACTGCAGGTCCTGCTAGTTTACATTAAAAAGGAAAAAAAGAAAAATGTAGAGTCCGGAAAGATTTGACCTAAATAATTAGCCCTGTTTTCTTTCACTTTGGACCATGAAAAGCAGCTTGCGGATTGTATACTGTAACGTCCTGCATTGTCGGATGTAAATCTAGTTATTTTTATCCATTTTACAGCATTATTTGCCCTATACTTTTATCCTTATTTCTTCATATAAAAAAACTGGCCAAAGATACATTGTATGATAATCATAATTTTGCCCTTAGAAATAATACATCAAAACTAGTCCCTCGTAGCAAACCAAGCATTAGCAATATTATCACGAAACACATTCATGTTAGGAGTTCCATATCTTAGCTGCTCCATTGCCACCATTTCCTGGGATAAAGATGCCTCGGTCATATAATTTCCATATTGATTTCAATTATCAAAATCTCTCTCTCTTATGAGCATCCTCAAGGATTTTCTAAAATATACTCTCTGAATCATCATTTGGAAAGTTATTTGAGTAGAAATCGGTTTCTATATCTTTGTATTCTCCAACAACTTTTCTATAACTCGTGTACACTTTAGAGAACCATCCTCGATCTTCATCTTTGGCTACCGAAAACTCCAAAATAGAGGATGTTTATATTTGGAGGTCCAATTAAAGAGGCTGTTGGAAAATATTTTTTCACCAAAATCTCTATTTCTATAAATTAACAAGTATATAATAAAGAGTCTCTTGGAGTTGCTCTAATGCACTATCTTCAATGAAATTTATGGAGAGCCATGCATAATGATCGATCGCTCAATTATCACATTGTGAAGAGATTAATAGGACAAGTTATACAAATCCATTTTAAAGGTAGGAATAGGGCATCCTTGAAATTACAATACATGGCATGTCTCTCCAATTTGTATGGGGTAACTCTCTCTATGAGGATAGCTTTATATAATAAATAAAGACAATATTTACCTAAAAGAGAAAAGTCTATATTACAAAAAGTGTTGATATTGTTGCTTGTTTAATGAAAATGAGCATACACACAATATTCCTTGTGGAGGACATATATGAAAGTTATTGGCATATTTGTGTAAAGCAGCTGGGCCATCCTGTAGCAACAAAAACGAACATTGTATCCAAGTCACATATGGCCAACACATTTTAAGTAGCATATCCATATGTTCAAACACGTGAATCAACATTGACAAAATGCACGCTAACATGTACATGCGTACCATCTATTATGCCTATGCAATTATTGAAATGTGGTGTAAAACAAGGAATTTGCAAGTTTAGGATGCACTTAATTAATTGAACTCTCGGTCTCTTGTTTGATGATATCTTTAGCAAGAAGATTGCCACTGTCCAAAACTGACAAATTTTCTACTAATTGCTTCGACTGACCTCTCAAACCGGTTTGCAACTTGGCTAAATGATTGTGAAACTCCAATAATCCATAAAGACAGGCGATGATATTCTCCCAGTAAGGCCTGAAACTTTTTGAATGATCAAAATGTGATGTGGCCATTGTTCTGGACTCTATAAGACATTCCGAGTTTTCACACGCTGCATGGTGCTTCTGTAGTCACAACCCGTTTCTCAATTCCTCATGCTGTATCGTATTTTTTTTCCCAGTGTGTTGATGATTGTATTGTTCTTAGCCCTGCTGCGAATGTACCCAGCGTGGTCGCAAACATGCTTCGCTGCCCGGAGGCGTCAGCATGAGTGCAGGACTGTGGTGAGCTGATCAGTGCTCGCATGTGTCGTTGAACTGATCAGCCAGTGCTTGATGTACTGAACCCAGCTCGATCTTTTGAGTTCTGATGCGGAATGCTTAGTGTCCGGCCGTCACTTGTACCGATACATAGTTGCGTATCTAGACACATAATTACGCATCTAACATAGCAGATACAATACATAGTTACTATCCAGATATAGTAGGTATACTTAGATGTATAGCAATATCTATGTATTTATAAAAGTCAAAACGACTTATAATAATTTGCAAACTAATCTAATCCGATTTAGTTTATAACCATGTTTGTAGAAGCGATATCAAATCTCTATAAATAGACAGATCGTTGAAGACTGTTTCCCATTCATTAATTAACATTTTATCACCTAAATAGTTCTCTGTACTCCTGCGTCTGGGCAAAGAGAGGAACCTTCTGGTGAGAGCCAAACATCTGCCAAGATGACGTGTCGTGAACAATTTTTTTTTGAAAAAAAAGTCAAGTAGAGATTGTCTGCCCTGGGTTTGTGCCTTGTACTTCCTTCGTCCACAAAAGAATGTAATTCTCACGTCCCAAGGAGTCAAACAATTTAAACTTTGACTAGAATTATAAAAAAAAGTACTAACACTCATGAAACAAAATAAATATCATTAGATTAGTTAGAGAATATATTTTCATAATAAATTTATTTAGAGATATAAATGGTAATATTATTTTCTATAAACTTGGTCAAACTTGAGCTAGTTTGACTGGCACGCTTCCCATAATTGCATTCTTTTATAGACGGAGAGAGTATTGCTTAACTGGATTAGTAGCTCTAACTGGATATTGGTGCTGTTTTTGTTTACCTGAGTACAAGGACTAGCCACTAGTGTGTAGCAACTAGCAAGGAAGCACCAGTAAAGTAATATCTGCTGAATGGTAGAATCTAGGGTGATATATCATCTGGTGCTGTTCTCAAGTTAGTGATTACACAAACACTAATGTACTTCAGCATGAACAGAACCTAAGCGGAGTGGGAGAAGCTTAGCAACTATTAAGACAAAACCCCAGCCATACAGACCTGAATATAAACCCAATCCTCCAATTCTCTAATTCCCAATCTACTTCTCCAGTTCCAGTAGATAGCTAGCACACATCCTTAGTTAAATCACTATAAGTCTACACTGCACTTGGCTGCAGATTGGTATAGACAAAAAAAGGCAGCAATTTGTCAATTAACTGTTGAACCCATTCGGTCTGTACCAAGCCAGCTCTTTGACCAAAGAATAAAAAACATTAGTATAATGAATTAGAAAGCCTATCTTCACTCCCTATTCGTTTCAACTAGTTCTGCAGTCTCAATTCCACCCGTAACTTCAAAGCAATAACCCCCTCCATGAAATGGAACTTGGTATTGCCATACATGGTTGCCAACTTGGATCTGATGTTTAAGGAGCAATGGCACCCATGTTCCAAGGAACATGGGACCTAGTTAGCAAAACAAATTTGAACGTAACATCGCTGCAACAGATACAATACTGATTTTGAGTATTAGGACAGCAAAGCATAAACACTGATTGGTGCACAATAAAGAAGCTTCGCAAGTGAATAGTCTGCTGCTCCTTCAGCCACATTGCCAGCATTGATATTTGCACAAATTTGATTGCATGTTTTCATTACATCTTCTGATTCTTTTCTTAGCTTGCAACCAATTCAAAGAATCACTGGTTTCCTCTGAAACAGATGACCCAGGCTTCTGTCAATATATTCTTGAGAATTTGAGATTAAACATCATCTGAAAGCTAACATTAATTCATTTATGGAAATAGTGTTGGGCTATGATGCATTTAACTCTCACATATCTCAGGAGTCAGGCCTATCTGCTCCAAACACAGGTCTCGTCTAGTCAGGGTGACACGAACACACTGAGTGGTCCATTGTGCTTTTCAAGACCCTGGTTTTGTTTTTTGCAAAGACATATTCACAGATTCACTAACAGTATCCCATGCTATTCCATTGTGCTTTTCTTCTTTGCAAGTCTAGGGCTTAACTGATCACACACTTCTTTCAACATGGCCCTTAGCACATATCCACAATAGTGCACCACAAAATTCTCATCAAGTGCCATATGTCAGCATATACTACTAGTTAAATAGAAGAAAAAAAACTAAATATTTTATCGATACGTGCATAATAGCTAGTGTTACAACACCACACTTACACATAAAAGCAAGCTTAGAGTGTCAAGACAACTAAAATTGCTAAGTCTGCTTGTCACGTTTATGTTTATCAGCTAATTCCTTCAGCTTATGAGTTCCCAGCAGATTCAACACACACATTGGCAAAAGAAGCAGGAGCCATACCATCAGTGGACCCACCTCATCAAGGCCAGGTAATTTTGTGTAAAACAGATAGATGTATAAGACGATTTGTAGCAATACATAAGGATTCTGAAAAACAACCACAGAAATTTAAAATGTTAGTTATGAATTTTGTAACATTACAGTTGCATCTGCCATAATTATCATAAAGGACAATATTACATATCAGTAATTCTATCGCTAGCTTATAGTGATATTACTGTAACCAAAAGAGTCCCACTGAAACTTTCGGAAGGATAGATAGTCTACGCATTATCAATATAATGGTTGAGGAGCTTATCAAAACAAAAACAATGGAACCAGTGGGAGAGCTTGAACCAAGCAGCAGGAGGGTGAGGGGAATGGCCCCACTTTGGCCTGAATAAAGCTCTTGCCTCTGATTGAAACTGCATGTATTTGCAACTTCAACCAGATGTATGTAGCAAATTTGCAATTAGATTAATGTAAAAACTTAGCCACTTTTATGGAGATGAAATCCAAAAGAATCCCGTTGGGGGCGTAACCCTCTTAGCGACGTGCCATGTCGGAACCCGGGTATGGTGTTAAATGAGAAAGGGCAGGGTCGTCACCCCCGTGACGCGCCGTGTCGTGATCTGGACACGGTGTCAAGTGAGCAAGGATCAGGTCGTCGCATCCTTAGTGGCGCGCCACATCAGCGCCCGGGTGTGGTGCAAAATGAGCAAGAGTCTTCACACCTACCTCGGCGGGTGCGAAAGGTAAGGAAGCTAGTCGAGCCAACTAGGATCCGTTTAGGTAGCTGGAATGTAGGGTCCCTTACGGGTAAGTTAAGAGAGTTAGTGGACACAACGGTTAGGAGGCGTGTAAATATCTTATGCGTCCAAGAGACTAAATGAAAGGGGCAGAAGACGAAGGAGGTGGACAATACCAGCTTCAAGCTCTGGTACATAGGGACAACTTCAAATAAAAATGGAGTATGAGTTTTGATTGATAAGAGCCTCAAGGATGGTGTGGTGGAGGTGAGAAGGCAAGGGGATAGGATCATCTTAGTTAAACTTGTCATTAGTGATTTGGTCTTAAACGTAACTAGTGCGTATGCCCCCAAGTAGGCCATGATGAGAGTGCTAAGCGGCTTTTCTAGGAAGACTTAGATCGCTTGGTTAGAGCTGTCCCTAGTAGCGAGAAGCTCTTTATAGGAGGTGATCTTAATGGCTATGTAGGTACATCAAAGTGCAGGTTTCGAGGCGGTTTATGGGGGTTTCGGATATGGTAGTAGGAACCAGGAGGGAGAGAAAGTCTTAGACTTCGCCATAGCTTTTAATCCGATGATAGCTAACACTTTCTTTCGTAAGAGACAGTCCCATTTAGTGAATTTTAGTAGCGGCCAGTACTCTAGTCAAATCGACTTTTTCCTTACAAGAAGGAGGGATAAACGAACATGCGTGGACTGTAAGGTGATACCTGGAGAATGTGTGGTCGCTCAACACAAGGTGGTGGTGGCTGACTTCCGCTTTCTGGTGCAAGCTCGTGGGAACAAACAAGTTAAGGTTGTTAGAATGAAGTGGTGGAAATTAGAAGGGGAGGCATTAAAGGTCTTTAAGGAAAAATGTCATTGAATAGGGCCCTTGTAAGGATGAAGACGATACAAACAACATGTGGGAGAAGATGGCAACATGCGTTCGGAAGGTTGCTTCAGAGGTGCTTGGAGTGATCAAAAGGAGCGGATGCGACTCGAAAGACACTTGGTGGTGGAATGAAGATGTGCAAAAGGCTATTAAGGAAAAGAAGGAGTGCTATAAGCGCTTGTATCATGACAGGTGTGCATACAACATAGAGAAGTACAAGGTGGCAAAGAAGACTGCAAAACAAGCGGTGAGTGAGGCAAAGGGGCGGGTGTATGAGGACCTTTACCAATGTTTGAGTACGAAAGAAGGAGAGAAGGACATTTATAGGATGGCTAGGGCTCGTGATAGGAAGATAAGGGACTTCAACCAAGTCAAATGCATAAAAAATGAGAGGGAACAGCTCTTGGTGAAGAAGGATGAGATCAGACATAGATGGCAAGAGTATTTTGATAAATTGTTCAATAGTGAGAACGAGAACACCACCGTTCAGCTAGACGACTCGTTTGATGACACTAACAGGCGCTTTATGAGGAGGATTCAAGAATCGGAGGTCAGAGAAGCCTTGAAAAGATGAAAGGGGGCAAAGCGATGGACCCTGATAGTATCCCAATCAAGGTGTGGAGATGTCTCGGGAATATAGCTATAGTATGGCTAACCAAGATGTTCAACAATATCTTTCGATCGAACAAGATGCCCGAGAAGTGGAGAAGAAGCATATTGGTACCAATGTACAAGAACAAAAGAGATATCCAAAGTTGTACTAATTATCGGGGAATTATGTTGATGAGCCACACTATGAAGTTATGGGAGAGAGTAATCGAGCAGCGCCTACGAGGAACGACGCAGATATTAACAAACCAATTTGGTTTCATGCCCGGAAGGTCAACCACAGAAGCAATCTTCTTAATAAGACATGTTATGGAGCGGTTTAGAGAGCAGAAGAAGGACCTCCACATGGTTTTCATTGACATGGAGAAGGCTTATGACAAGATACCAAGAAATATTATGTGGTGGGCTTTGTACAAACATAAAGTCCCATCAAAGTACGTGACCCTCATGAAGGACATGTACAACAATGTTGTGACTAGTGTTGAACAAATGATGGTAACATAGATTACTTCCCGATTAAAATTGGACTTCATCAAGAGTCAGCCTTAAGCCCGTATCTCTTTGCCTTAGTAATGGATGAGGTTACCAGGAACATACAAGGGGATATCCCTTTGTGTATGTTGTTCGCTGATGATGTAGTGCTAGCGGACGAAAGCCAGACGGGAGTAAATAGGAAATTAGAGTTATGGCAGCAGACCCTTGAGTCTAAAGGTTTTAGATTGAGCAGAACCAAAACCGAATACATGAGATGTGACTTTGACGGAGCTGCACAGGAGGAGGGAGATGTGAGTTTAGAAGGTCAAGTAGTGCCTAAGAAGGATACCTTTCGGTATCTGGGATCGTTGCTATAGAGGGATGGAGATATTGATGCGGGCGTTAGCCATAAAATAAAAGCAGGGTGGATCAAGTGGCGACAAGCTTCTGGCATTCTCTGTGACAAGAGGGTACCACAAAAGTTAAAAGGCAAGTTTTATAAAAAGACGATTAGACCGGCTATGTTGTATAGAGCAGAATGTTGGCCTACAAAGATTCGATATGTTCAACAACTGAGTGTTGTAGAAATGCGTATGCTGTGATGGATTTGTGGTCATACAAAAATGGACCGAGTTCGGAACGATGATATACGTGATCGCCTAGGGGTAGCACCAATTGAAGAAAAACTTGTCCAACATTGGTTGAGGTGGTTTGACCATGTCCAAAGGAGACCTCGAGAGACACCAGTGCATTGTAGAGTCCTAAGCCAAGCTAATAATATGAGGAGAGGTAGAGGAAGACCGAAATTGACTTGGGGGAGGCAATAAAAAGAGATTTGAAAGCTTGGGATATACTTAGAGATTTATGTTTGAATAGGAGTGCTTGAAAAGCAGCTATTGAAGTGCCTGAACCGTGATTTAGGATTCTTGGTGGGTTTCAATTCTAGGCTACCCTAACTTGCTTGGGACTGAAAGGCTATGTTGATGTTGATGTTGACAAGTCAAGCCATCAAACAGTGAAAAAAATGCGCACACAAATACTTGGGCTTCCACAATCCCATGAGTAACAAAACTCAGTCTGACCCTAACCCTGTTGCCAGATTTTCTCACAAGCTTTATGACACCATCTACATCACTATGTGCTGGCACATACTGTATCTGATGTAGCCTTATGCTACCATGAACCCAACCCTTTTAAGTTCCCATGACCACATGGACTCACATGTTCTCCCTAACAAATGTCCTTATGTAATTGATTTACCACCACATACCGCTGGACTTATTAACTGAAATGCGAACAAAGCAGTAAAGCAGAGAAGACACTAGATGCCATTTTTGCTAGACGTTAGGAATACTGTGCGGCAAACTATCCTAACGTTATCCTGTGTAACTGCAAGTTCTTGAAATTTGGCTATCGCAGAAGTTTTAACACTAGCACAGAAGATGTAAAGATTTTTATCACAGCAGCTTCGAAACTATTTTATATGGCTGAACTTCCCATGATTTTGAGAACTTTGTAAGCATTTTCGGGCTCTTCTAGAACCCATATCAATCAACCAAATTTTCTTGAATGACATACAAGCTACAAACTGGCTGCAGCAGCCAGCAGGTACAGTTCACTGACTTCACTCTTCACTCCGATGCACATTACTGAACTCAACGAAGCCCAAGTTAATCAAATCAAAACAGCAATCGAGGAATCCTACCAAAGTAAGCACGAAGCATGCAGAGCTCGAATGAAGTGACATTGCAGCTGGTGGTTCTGGTGGAAGGACAAAACTGGAGGGAGCTGATTACAACAGCAACAGGCATGGCGGCAGGCGGTAACAGTGAAGAGTAGCGGCTGTGGTGGTTTGGATTCCTCTGAATTATCTGCCCACTCACTCATTTACAGAGCCGTGCAGTGACCGATTCATGACAACGCCCACTGGGTTTGGGCAGCCAGAGCCGGCACCGTTAACTTTCTTCGATGCACATCCTCACCGAGGCATGGCCCTCCGCCGCCGTGCCGCTCCTGGCCACAACGGCGACCCCAGTCCCCAAGTGCTGAGTTGGAAACCCCTATAGATGCGCAAAAGCTAATGAATCCCCAACGCCACAACCTCCCGCCAGATAATAAAGGAACAGCATGAATCTTCGGATGACGGCACTCGGCGAGGCAACTAGACAGATTTTTCGATTTTCTTTCTTCCTCAAACTTTTATTACACAGATAAAAAGGGCATACGGCACCTGGGTTGAACAAGGAAGGAGTACGCGCTTACCGTGAAGAATCCGGACCAGTCGAATCCGCTTCCGTTCTCCCTGCGTTCTTCTGGCACGCCGGCGCCGCCTTCCGCCTTCGCCACTTCCATCCCCTCCGCCCCGATTTTGCTCCCGGTGCCAGCAATGCCATCTACCAAGAAGTCAACGGGGCAGACGTGGGCTCTCTGGGCTGGATTTCGAAGTCGGACAGGAGGGCTGGCCTGGCCCAACGGGCCCAAAGACAAGCACTATATATTCTCTACTTATATTATAATATACAAAATACCACATAAAATAATTAGAATAAAATAAATAATAATAAGAAGAAAAACGATCTTTTAAAAGGAGAAAAATGAAATAGAAAAAGGATACATACCATATTTAAAATATGTATCGGAGATGGGCCTTCGTTGGCGTGTGGTAGTTGGAGGCCTATTTTTGATGCCAAACTGGCCAAATCAACTAATGGGCCGCATTATCATCATGGAAAATTAGAAGATGAGAAAGGGCTAGTAAGAGCGGGGACGACACCTCCATCGAGAATTATCGGGTCTGACCAGTGGGATCCGAGTCGCCTGCCGACCAGAGCATTCCATGCCTGCACCTTCTCGATCATCAACCGTTGCATACGAGAGCGGCCCATAACCCACCTTTCGCGTAGCGCGGTTCCGCAACCTGCATGGTACGGACGCGTACGATGAGCCCAAGTACGTCAATGTTTCACATTTCTTTGTCGTTTTCTTATTATAATTTCTTATTACTATATGTTTGTTTTTTCAATTTTCTATGAGTTATTATTATTATTATTACTATTATTATTTTCTTTATATTTTCTAATCTTTATTTTATTTATTTTTTCTAAATTTTATTTATATGTTCCATGCTTGTTCGTGTTTCTTTTCCTTTTAGCTTTTCTATGGTCTTTTATTCTTCTCTTAATTTTCTTTAACTTTTTATTTTTATTTTATTAATATTTTACTCTAGTTAATTATGTTTCTTTATTTCATTTTTTATTTTCAAGTTTATATTTTCTTTCTTTTCTTCTATTTAATTTTGCTTTCTCTTTTTTCGTTTTATATATATTTTTATTTGTTTCATTTTCTATTTTCATTTTACTCTATTTTTTTCATTGTAACCATTTTCATGTTTTAGTTTTTTTTGTGTTTTTATTGATATGTTACTTATTATGTTCGTGTGGTATACATATCATTTTCTTTAAACTTTTTCCTTTCCTTATTTAAGTTATTCATTTTTTCTATATTTAGCATTTGTTATAAATGTTTTTGTTGTATTTTTCTTCTTTGTTATTTTATTTTAATTAGTTACTCTAAAACTTTATATTTTACTTTTTAATTTCCTATATTTCATGGGTTATATTTGATGTTCCAGTAGTACACATGTGATGTTCGGTAGTATACTTATGATGTTTTCGATTATATTTTAAGATGTTCACATAGTATTATGTGATGTTTTACTTATGATGTATTTGTGATGTTCATTAGTATACACGTGATTGTCTATTATATATTTGAGAAATTTTTTTCATTGCCACTAAAATTTATAGCACTTCCTTCATTGCCATCAAAATTTTCAAAATTTCCTAGCTGCCATAAAATAAACTTTGTGTTTCCGTGTTTGCCATTTTCATCACCTGCCAGTCGTTCCGTTTCGTCCGCACGTGAGCTGCCGACCGCGCCGAGCCGCTCGGTCGCTTTCGGTTCGCGCGCCCAACTGCCTCTTGCTTGCCGTGCCTCCGCGACCGTCCCTAGCCACGCGCTCGGCCCCTCCCGGCGCCCCATGTCCGCAGCGTAGCTGCTTGCTCGGTGCTTCGACCTGCGCGTCCTTGGCTCCGCCCGCTCACCACCCATGTCTTCGTGCGCCTCGTCTGGGGATACCACGCCCAGTCGCCCGCTCCATCTATGCCCGCGCAACACCGACCCTATTACGCGATGTGGGCCAGCACGACGAGGAGGTAGGACCGCAGGAGAGCGGGCTGGCGTCCAGGATGGATGCCGTCGTTCCTTCTTTGGCGAGCGTGGGCGCACGGGCTGCTCGAGGGCATTTCCATCACCGGCGTAGGGCGAGCTCGAGCCCCTGCCATGGCGGCGTGGGCGAGGTTCAGCTCGGCCACGCATGGCACGGGGGTGAGCGTGAGGCCCAGACATGGCGGCGCGGGCGAGCTGTAGCCCGGCCATGCGTGGTGCAGGGGCAAGCTCAAACCCTGCCCATGGCGGCGCGAGCAAGCTCCAGCCCGGCCACGCACGGCGCGGGGGCGAGCTTGATGTTCAATCTTGCACCACCAGTAATTAGGACCTTGGGGACTATCATGTCGGCTATTGTTGGACCTAGGACGAGTGGGTAATGGCTAGCATTAGATACGTTGGTCCATTGATCCTTTCTAGAAAATTGGATCAGGTACTTAGATCAATTGAGGTACTTGGGTGAAGCAGGTTCCCCTGCCAAGATGTCCCGAAGGGCCAATTTTCCTGAGCGCTTGTTTGACGAAGATGGGACTCCTATGAAAATTACTGCAATAGCGCCCTTGGGCTGCTGAAAGCCTGGATCAGGGTTGTCATCTCCATCTTTGTTATTATCATCTTTGCCCTTGCCTTTGTTGGTCTTTGCATAGAACCCTAACTCTTGGAATTGTCTGCACTCGGCCGCCGTATGCTTGGCGTTCTTGTGGAAAGGGCAGGGTAGATTCTTGAGGTCTTCAAACTTTTTGTTATTTTTGTTAGACTTCTTGGACCTATCCATGGAGACAAGGGTGTTATTGGGTCCTCATTTCCTATATATTGGACTGTCCACCCTGATTGCCCCTAGGGTCATAGCTTCTATTGTCCTACTGATTACGTGTGTTGACATTTCTTAGCATCAGTCTTTACTAAGTTATCATCCCTAGCATGATGCTAGAAATGCATGTTTGGTAATTATTAATGTCACTTGTAAACTCAGAGAAAATTATATATGTTAAAGTAAAGTATCTGCAAGCGCACAGATAATATACCATTGTAGCATTTCACCCGGTAGTATATCGAGTATCGTTATTTATATTTTATCCACAGGGAGGATCTATGGGATTGTTTGCATAAAGATATTGCCAAATATGTATACTTATGATAAAACCACTCTCATGCTATGGCAGGGGTAAGTCAAATGATAAATAAATGATAAGTGTGAAGCATTGATAATAATTCCAGAGATAGAAATAGAGACTCATAAAATATAATATGGCTAGGCAGGAGATTCGGTAAGAGCAAAAGATTCCTAAGTCATTCCTTATTTACTAAGTCTTTTGTACATCCAAGTATATACACTCTCATCTATAGCATAATTAACTCTAGATCTATGCATAAGGAACATTACTAAGGAAGATCAAGAACAGAGCTTGCCTCCCTTCGCAACCGTGTTCTACCTGCTCTACAAACGGGGAGTGGACTACAAAAGACTCAACAGGAGTGTCACATCTATGATCTACCACATGACCTAGAGTGCAGAATGCATCTGCAGGTAAATAATCTCAAAGCACCATGCTTACATAAAGTCGACCACTTAACCCATGTGCATCTTGGGCTAAGCGCTTTGCGAACATATGCATAAACTCATCATCAATCACAACTATATCAAGCATATAACTAGAGCAAACTTGGAACATAATAAATATCAACATAATATTGAAGTAGCACAAAGTCATAAATAAAGAGATACAATGGCTATACCAGTCTCTAGATGGCAGATCCGGAATCGTAAGCAATAGCCCACACTCTACTTGAACCTTGCTAGCTAGCCTATACTAGAACTTTGAAGAATTGGAGCTCTATTCTCTTCTCTCTAGAAACCCTAATTTCTGGTCTGATCTTAACTTATGGCAGTGTGCTCTAGAGGGGGGCAGGGTCTGGTTATATAGGTCGGAGTGTCAATCCTGAGCCCTCGGATCAAACCGACTTGAATAAATGACATAGATGCAATCTTGGAGGCGGTGGAGAACCGACGTAGCGATGGGGGCTGACATGTGGGCCCTGGGGGGTCAAGCGCCCTATAGGTGGGGCCGGCCAGTCCCACCTGGCAGCCACTCGGGCTTCACCTCGGCGTGGAGTCCTCTCGAGTCTTCTAGAACCTTCTGGTGTCTGTTTCGCTGTGGATAAGCGTAATTAATTCCGACATTTAGATCTACCTTGACGGTTTTCTGAATAAACCTTGTAGAAAAAATAGATTCACCAAAACTCATGGAATTAGTTAGTTTAAACCCCTAGACCTTTGTTGGTGATCATATTTATGCGCTTATACATGTTTTATTGACGGTTTATAGTAGTTGTTAACTACCATCAACAACATGCCGGGAACCTCTCACGTGTACGCTCCTCAGATGCGATCATTGTTCTGGACAGTGCACTTAAAGCTTTGGCTGTCTCTGGGTTATTATCATAGAACTTTTCAAACTGCCACTTGTACTTGATCCCATTGGAGAAGTGTTCAATCACCTCCATGTTTGTGATATCATACACTTGGGCTCGCAACTCCGTAAAGTGGCAGTAATATTCCTGGAAAGTTTCATCTGGTTTTTGCTTGCATGTTCTGAGCCCGATCCGAGTGCTAGGGTGGGTAAGAACACCACAAAAGTTTTCACAAAACTTGCACTGGAGTTGTTCCCAAGTATCCATGGAGTTGGGTTGTAGCTTATCAAACCAGGCGAGTGGCACAGTCTCGAGTGCCATGGGAAAATATAGAACCTTGATATTGTCATCACCACCAGAAAACTCAATTGACTGAGAGTAGATACGCAACCACTGATTGGGCTCTATCTTCATGTCGTACTTGGAGTGGTTGGATGGCTTGAATTTATAGGGAAGTCAGACAGAAAGGAGTTTGTCCGAGAAGCACGGGAACCTATCGGGGGAGATGCCAACTTCCCTGTACTTGGACTCACCTCTGCCTTCCCTGTTATTATAGTGGTAACCATGATGACGGTAGGCTGACTGCACAACACCCTAGTTCCTGTTCTGGTTTCCCTACGGCCCTAGATGTGAAAAGGCTGGTATTCACTACGTGCCCCCTTGTCGAGAATTGGCGAGAGAGAGGGGATCTGGCCCTCGAGAAGGGTTGGCGGTGGAGGCCCCCTTGCTGCTTGCATCTATAGGGCTGTGGATTCTAGAATTACATAGAGGCATTGTTGATCATCAGTTGGGTTTTCTATGGTGGCTAGCTCATTTGCTAGAGCATAGACATTGGCGTTGGGTGTGGTAAAGACCCTATGACCAGCAAGTTCCATGAAGTTGGCATCGAGGTTACATGATGCTAAAGCTCTCATGTTGTCACGTTCTCGGTGTTGCCGATTCCTTTCTTGATCTTGATAGCGCTGTTCAGCTTCAGCTTCCGCAGCCAAGTGCTATCGTTCAACTTTGTGGCAGGCTGACTAATACCGTTCCCACTCTTCTTTGTGGTGTTAGGCCTAGTTGCGATGGGCCTATCATGCTTTGTTCTTCTTCTCCCTAGCCATCTTCTGCTCATCAGTTTCTTTGTTGGGTGCTGGAGCATCCGAGGAGATGTTGGACAAAGTCTCCTCTTCGTCTTGAATATCTAGAGCCTGTGGCATAGGGATATAGTGCTAAGTGCGTCCTAGACTCTACAGTCGTCGCGATGTCTAGGATCTCTGTGGAGCCGTGGTCATCATCGGTTGGAAGATTGCTATCGTCTTGATAGGGTAGGAGCTCTACCATGCCGACAAGATAAGATGGATCCGAGGAAGAAGTACCGGGTCAGGAACCCGACCAGTGAATGATGCCTCCCTCTGGTGTGATGGATAAGACCAAGCCCTTCTGAGCACTTGTCAATGGGATCTCTTGCTCTGACTGCCTGAGGTAGCTGATTGTATCTTGATAGATTGAAGCTGAATTCTTGAGTCCTAGTGGAAAACAACTTGGGTCTTCAATCTAGACTTTAGATTGGATCTCCAACTCGGACAGATTGCTCGTGTCCGAGTGGGAGTCTTTACTCTCCATAGCCTCTCGAGTCCGAGTTGGATCGAAAATCGAAAGACGTGAAAATTTCTTGGCGAGAAGATCCATCATGGCTGTTGAAACGGCCAGAGAAGCTTGATGTGCTGGGTTCTCCATGAGACGACTCTAAAGCTAGCCAGAGTCTTCTGCCATGCAGATCTAGGAGCCAAAGATGAAGGTGGATCCCACCATGAAAATTATGTTGTCGAGGTCTGTCGAGCTCTCGATCACGAAGTCTCCGAAAGCCCCTACCTAGCGTGCTAGCTGTCTGTGTTTGATGACCGACAACTCATCACGAGGTTACCCAGGACGATGGTTGGTGGGCTTCGACATACGCGAAACACGACAGTGAACGCAAAGAGACGAACGATTTATACTGGTTCGGGCCCTTATGATAGAGTAATAGCCTTTACGTCTAGTCGACGTGTAGCCTTTTGCGTTGGATTGATTGGTATGATTGTGCACGTACAAGGGGGTGCACCATACCTCTCTTTATATACGGGAGAGGGTAAGGGCATATATCTAGTCCTAGCCGATTACAATACAAGAGTCCTAGTCCTGTTACAGAATCTAGCTTTCTTAGTAAGTTGTCTAAGTTGATCTTGAATAATTTGAAGTCCACGCCACCTTGTCTCGTGTCCTTCAACAGATCGTAGGCCTGCCCAGGGCCCATCCGAGTAACAAACGCTATGGGGAACCACTAGGACCCTGGTCCGTCACCATGGCGGCGCTGGCGAGCTGCAGCCCGGCCAAGCATGGTGCGGTGGCGAGCTCGGGCCCCGGCATGGCGGCGCAAGCGAGCTGCAACAGGCCACGTGTGTCGCAGGGTGAGCTCTAGCCTCGAACACGGTCTTGCTGGGAACAAGTCCGCCCGCCACTTTCATCTAGCGACCCTAACGGAGGATAAGCGGTGGGCCCAATTGTCATCGATTATACCA
The DNA here is from genome assembly GCA_904845875.1 of Miscanthus lutarioriparius. Classification (NCBI taxonomy): domain Eukaryota; kingdom Viridiplantae; phylum Streptophyta; class Magnoliopsida; order Poales; family Poaceae; genus Miscanthus; species Miscanthus lutarioriparius. The sequence goes on along the minus strand of CAJGYO010000009.1, from coordinate 86,198,184 downwards.
CGTTTTAATGAAGTGGCAACCAGGAAACACAAAAATTATTTGATGGCAAAGTGAGGGAATTTTGAAAATTTTGATGGCAATGAAGGGAGTGCTATAATTTTTAGTGGCAATGAAGGAATTATCTCCATATATTGTATAGTGTTCATGTATTATACACGTGGTATACATGATGTATTTTATCATGTTTCTGTGGTATACACTTGATGCTCGGTAATATACATGTGATGTTCTATAATGTATTTTGTTATGTTCACATTGTACAAGTGAGATGTTTTAGATTATCTTTGAGTGAGATTCAATAAAAGAAATTTTGTCTTTATATAATATTTTTTGTTATGTTCCTAAAATATATTATTTTTATTTTAGAACATTTGTCTTAAGGAACTAGTACATTATATCTGCTCAATAAAAAATATATATCTTTATGAGAAAAATGTTATTTGATATTTTATCTAAATATACCCAAGTGGGATGTTGTTTCGAAGAATTTATTGTAAGAAACATAACGTCATAATTGGAATTTAATTTTGAAACTCGGTTAGAAGTTATAACTTTTTTTAACTTTCAAACGCTTTGCACATGGATGTCAGCAAAATCATTTCACATGCATGCATGGTATTCTGCCTATTCCTTTGTATGAGTCACTTCTCATCGGCACCCACTTTTCCGCCCAACATGCAGTTTTTGGGCCCACATATAATAAATATGCACCGCACGTGATTAATTTTTGGTGGTCGGCGAGGTGCTAGGCGCCACCTGGTCGGATGCTAGCACTGCCCCACCTCCACACCCCTGACTGTCCATCAACCGAAAAGCCACAAAGGCCTCTCTGCGCCCATGCTACACCCTAAGGCCATGTTCAGTTAGGACGGGGTTGGTTGGGATTGTGTTCGGACCGTATTACATGGCCATGTTCGTCATGCTTGTTTCAAACCTTATAGTGTTTTTACGAAACCCTATTTAATGAACACATGAAATCGTTTCTGCTCGATGTTCTTAAACTTCTTTTCATTTTTGGAATCAACACATGGGCAATGTATGTACCCTTGACCCTGTACATTATTTGTCTCGTACACCGTGACGGCCTTCACAAATGAGTCGATGCCTTCCACGAATGTGGCAGACATAATTTTCAAGTACATCCATCCATGATCCTGTTGACAACCAAATTTGACATCTTTTGTAGTTTGAGCTTTACAATATGCTTAGGCAATTTTTTTTGGCCGGATTAGCAGTTAAATTCAAGTTTAGTTCGGCTTGGTTATCGAATTTGGTATCTGTTTATAAAGCTCTCATGTTTTAAATTATCAATAGGATAGCCAATATTGCTAATGGATGATTAATCCATATGGAAATTAATGACCAGATATGTTTTGGGCATACTTGTGTGTTCAATTAACAAATGAAGCCAATTAACTTTAGTATTAATCATGGCTATTATATTAGATTAATTGGGAACAATTGTCCAAGCACAAAGGTTGGGAGTGTGGATCAGATTATATAATATTTGTATTTATCGATTTCTTGCTTCCTTGATTAATGATGTCTAGCTAGGAGGAAGAGATAGCAGCAGCAGACTTATTTGTAGGCAACATGACTATATAGCATACGCTATTCTTTTAACTATTAATTTTTGAATCTAATATTATATATTTGATAGCTAAAATAATCTCAAATAATAAAGTTGTTAACCGCAAAGTTGTAGATCTCGTCGAGTACTACAACTTTGGTGTTGACTTTATTTCCATTCGACATTGTTAATCATGTCAAATTTGATTCGAGAACTTATATTGAATATTTGGATTTGTAAACCATCTCAAATTAAAAAGTCAACTATAAAGTTTTAGATTTGTTTGAAAGATTTATAATTTTTTTTTTGCAAAAAAGGCTATCACTGTTGGTCCGTTGGCAGTGTTGGGTGAACCTATCGCTGTCGGTTCGTGGCTCCAACCGATAGTGATAGTACCATGTCTACAAATGGTTTCTTTAAATGCCTTCTTTTATTTGTAGGGGCGGCTCACTATAAAACCGCCTCTACAAATGGTTTCCAAAATGAGCCGTATCTAGAAATCGATTTATAGGTGTAGCTGGTATTTTTAGCCACCTCTAGAAATGATCCTATTTGTAGCAGCAGCTCTGGATCCAGGCATCCCCACAAATGAATTTGTAGAGGCGGCTCTAGATCTTGCCGCCCCCACAAATCAATTTGTAGAGGCGGCTGGATCTAGAGCCGCCACTAAAAATAGGCACCCAATAGTAAAATTACATAGTGAATTTTGAAATTTTCAAACGACCTCGGGTGGACAAACTACCAAAAAGAAAGTTGTACATCTCAAAATGTTATACAACTTTATAGTTGCCAACTTTTTCATTTTAAATCATTTATTGAAATTCAAATTTTTCAAATGACCTTGCTGGAAGAAAAGACCAAAACAAAAGTTGTACAACTTTGTATTCGCAAATTTTTCATTTGAAGTCATCTATCTAAGGAAAATTATATTTGAATTTCTCACATTTGAAATTCGAATTTTTCAAACAACCTCGGATGGAGAAAGGAACAAAAACAAAAGTTATAGATCTCGAAAGGTTATATAACTTTCTAGTTGATAACTTTTTCGTTTCAAATCATTTATCCAAAGAAAATTATATTCGAATTTCTCATATTTGAAATTCAAAATTTTCAAATGACCTTGGATTTAGAAATGACCAAAGCTAAAGTTGTAGATCAAGAAAGTTATAAAACTTTATGTTTGACAGCGTTTCCATTTAAATTTGTTTTGGATCCTAAATACTCATTTTAAAATTGGATAAGCATAAAATAAGAAGGACAAATATCCTAACTAGGCACAACTGTCTAATGAGTGGAGTGCTTACGGAAGGGACGAGCGAGGCCATAGGTCGCTGGTTCAAATCCCCATAGTCGCAGGGCGCCATTTTCTCGCGTTACGTGGGAATTGCGACGGGCTGCATGCTTGTGGCTGGTTGGTGAGGTCTCCCCGCGATTACATAACTTTTTTGCTATTTCTTTTGTCCCAGATTTGTAATTTCTAAAAAATGAATTGTTGGGGCGGCTCGTTTTTCAACCGCCGCTAAAAATACCTAGTCGCCCCTACAAATCAATTTCTAGGGGTGGCTGGCCAACCGCCAATGAAAATCGTTGATTTTTAGCGATGGTTGGGTAGGGGTGGCTGGCACGAAGCCCCTCCGTAGTAGTGGTAGATGATTTTATTCTTCTTTTATAAGGTTGGTCAAACTAGGTATTTTGACTTAGTGCAGCTCTAAAGTTTTGTTTTAGGAGGGAGTGTAAAATAGTGATGGCCAAGATCACTTTTTTTTAATGTTATCACTGACATAGATGGGCTTATGGGCTGTGGCAGCAGTTTTTGCTAATTACTTTCAAGGATGGACTGACCTAGAGAGTCTAAAAAAAACCTAGTGAATGTGCATGGTGTAGGCATCCGAAACCATATCCGGACCCACCGTAATTATAGGTCTGACCTAGAGAGTCTAAAAAAACTAGTTAAACCTAGTTTCTGTTTTGTGATCTAACAACTCTAATAATTTCAATGGTATATACAATTTTAATAACCATGTGAATGTGCATGGTGTAGGCATCCGAAATTAATAACACCAAAGAAAAAACATAAAAAATTTCTTGAGATATATGTAGTGGCTAAACGACAGAAGAGTTATCATTTCTTTCATAAACAGACATGATTACAACATCTTATAAGCTCGACCTTACAAGCCTACTACTCTTACTGAATAGTTGGACCCTTTATTGATTTAATAATTCTAACAAAAATGTAACGAAGGGGCAAAGAAAATACATAATTCTATGACTTCAAATAAGGAAAGACGATGGGCTCCAACTTCAGATTAAGCGATATGGAATTAGGGTAGGCGTTGCCGTATCCAGATCCAGCACCTGAACCACCACCAGTCCCACCATTTTGACTGTTTCCTGTGCCACCACCATTGCCATTAGCATTTGCACCTGCACCACTTGATCCCCGCCAATACCTATTAGCATAGCTAGAGCTGAACCGGTGCCGCCACGGATCCTTGAGCATTGAATTCCAAGCACCTCCGGCTTGTCCTCCACCCCACCTCCACCAGTTCCACCAGCATTAGAAGACTCTCCATAACCAGAATACACTCCTTGACTATATGTACTAGACCCTGAACCTGACCCTGACCCCAAACCATATCCGGACCCACCAGATTGGCTAGTTCCACCACCTGCACCACCCCTCCAGCACTTGCATGGGCACCATAAGGACCACTATCACCTGATCCGGTGCTGCACCTGCACTCTGATCCCCGCCATTCACATATCCGCCGCCCCTCCAGCTCTGTGCCAGTCCCATCAGCACTAGAGTATCTAGCCACCCTTATAGCATTGGCTAATCCCATGCTCATGAGGACAATGAGCCCCAGTGATATCAGCTTTGTGCCCGCCATTGTGAGCTATTACTATAGAAGAGTGCTTGAGTGAGATGAGTTCCCAGCTGCATGGGTATTTATAGTGCTTGATGCCATGCAATGGTTCTTTTACCTTCATAGCATGCACATATGGTAGTGGCAGTTCAATAGGAGACCAAGTGGAGCCTATTAAAATCCACTGGAATTAATTGAGCTTCTTGACTTGATCATTAAGTACATGCAAGAAGCAAGATGAGTACATGTTACAAATTGTCTTTGCGCTAGTACTTGTTACGGTCTCTCTAGATGGTCAGCTAAGTCTCATCTCCATAGATAATGGATGGCACAAAGTTTTAGCATTCATTGGTGTTTGGAACGCCCATTGAAACTAAAGCTGCTTGCTCCGGTTTAAGTAGTTCACTTATTTGTATTCTTCGTCTCAGATATACAGTAAAGTTATCCATCAAGTCATTGCCGATTTTAGGACCTGCACCGATACTAAATGTGTGAAAGATTTTAGTGAGTGTACTGCTTCGTCTCATGTTTTTTAGATAACAGAAATTGTTCTGGTTTCGACCTCATCAAGGACAAGGCATTAGTCTAAAATTATTACAAAGAGATGGCCGCAACTATAAACTCACTCGCAAAAGCTCTAGAAACATTATGATAGAGTTCGACATTATTGGCCAATCCTGAAAAACAACCGCCATCCATGGGAGGCAAAAAATTGCATAGCTACTGACTCCAAGTTTCAGCAAGAAAGAATCTGCAGTTCCTGTTGATCCTCATCAAGTCGCTGCAATGGTGCCCAGAGCCGTAGCCACTACATCGCCTTGAATAAAACCTGCATGAAAGCTTTTAGTCGGCATTTGTCAAAAAAATAATGTCCTTTCTTGATAGCCATATGGCCCAACACGATCCCAGAAGCACCTGTCAACAACTTTAGCATATTATCTCGCCCAGCTAATAACACACTCCAATGGTTAAATAAATCATTTAAATATATAGCTGAAATAAAGCTGGGTCTAGTTCCATTAAAATTATTTGTATGTTTTGTCTCGATATATATTGTGTTGCTGGGCAAAGACACCATACACAAACTTTTTCTTGGCTTTTGCTTGGGATAAATTGTTTCGGATTGAAAAACTTGCAAAAAATATGCATGCTACGACAATATACTCTCATGCATGCTCATGACTCTGCATTTGACCATTCTCTCCAGCACTGCGTGAAAGATGCACAGCAGGTGACGTGAAAATCAAAAGATGCCGAGATCACCCATATAGTAATTTAACCCAGAGTTTTATATATCTTTTGTGATCAGGCTCTAGCATTATACTAACATTAAAACTAGTAAACGACGACCTGCATGCATGAAGTCTCAATAGACAGCAAAAAAAAAAAAAGCACGTTTGAAGATCAACACAGGCATCCCCTGATCACCCGAACGACGATTCTATTCCTCATGCTGTGGTTGACGTTGCAGAGGTGACCTCGAGGTTTTCGCAACGACTTTGACAAATTCAGTCATGGACTTAAGAACTACTCCTATGTGTACCTGGAAATCTCGATAAGAAAGACAGCTCACAGGGTTCATTAATTAGTACAATGCAAGCTGTATAAGTAGCGAAACAATCCTTGAAGGCTTGAACCCTAAGCGTCCACTTGCAGCAGATTGATAAGAGTGGATGGAAGTCGGGCCGAGATTGTCTGATAGCGGTCAGATAACATTGCGAAAAAAAAAAAATTCTTGCACAGCCATACCAGCTAATCTGCTAATGTAACAATACTAATAGTGTAAGGAATCATACTCCCAAAAAGAAAATGTAATGAAATATTAAAACCGCCTATCTTCCTTCGAACTTAAGGATCGATCTGCTATCTTTTTCTTCACAAATGCCTCGTCAGTTGCTTAACAACACCGTGGGGACACTCGATGACTTGAGTGCATCGGTGTGTTGACGCCAATTAGGTCATACACACCAGGAGAGAGCTAGAATGCTCAATAGAGGCAGGCCAAAATCAACTTTTAGGTTGGCCGTCACTGAACAACATATTTGCACATGAACGCTTCACGTGGTGCCCCCAGCGATGAGCGTGATATGCAACAGACATTGCTGGTGAAGCCTCGTTGGGAGCATGATACACAAAAATTGTTTTTCACTTTCTTGTTGTAAGCCTGGGCAACACTAGCTATGTCTCTCTCAATATCCTATAGAGCATTCATGCTTTTGTTGGTTACCTCGTCAACATTGTCCATCATTAATTTATGATATATAACAATAGATAGATGATTTTGTGTAGCCAAATCTATATGCGTATAGATTTACTTCAACGGGCAACATAGCTTCTTGTCCGTATACTAGCTCAAAAGGAGTAACTTTAGTAGATATATGATGAGCGCATAGAGCTTCAGACAGAACCTCATGCTATTTCCTAGGATTGTCCTAATTAAATTTTCATTTTAAGAAAGCTTGATGATCAAAATCTTGTTACTTGACTCAACTTGGCCATTAGCTTGAGCATAATATGGAGTTGAACTGAGCAACTTAATATTATATATAATGCGGCAATTTTGGTCTCTTTGGCCTAGTGTCTTTTCTGATTTAATTGCAGCGTTTTTGCCTTCCATTGGTGCAGAACAATTCAAATTTGACATACCACATGTTCATTTACACTAAGAGCATGAAAAGAAATCCATGTTTTTTTTTTCAAATTTGAATAAACACATGAAAGGAAAAAAACGACTAAAACCACAGTAGCAAACACTCGGTTCTAGACGCACAAACTTCTCCAGCCCTACTCACTAGCAAGGCAAAAATTGGTAGGCATATATTCATGCGCATGTGCAAAATACGTAGCTGAATGATTAATTGGCATCGCTATTTTTTGAATTCGTTGGCATAGCTCATGTTTTGGCTATATACTACTACAGACTGCAACAGAAAAAGTAGACTAGTACGTGTTCTCATGTTTGAATATTCTTATCATTAAGATTAATGGTCTAGGTTTGAAGCAACTAGAGCAACATGAGGATGTGAGGAAAATCATCAAATCTTCAAGCTTGACTACACTTGGTCATCTCCATTCTCTAAGAGAATTATCTTGACAAGATGACACCCAATGAAGGAATCAATAAAATATTGCTCATGAGCTCCGGATGAACATTGTGGCCAAAGAGAATGAAACATATATATATCTTTCACCTCCACAATTCTCAAGCACATATTCGAGAACATGATGAAAATTCAAGAGTGGGTGAATAGTGTGAAGACACAAGCTCAAGTTCAAGTGATGAGTCAAATAGGAACTTCACCACCAAGGGCCCCAAGCAATTCCTCTTCTCCATGACATTATGCATTGCGCCATATGGACAAAGGTTATAGAAGGAATGTAAGCGATGACTACTGCTCTTCGGATAATGGAGAAGACCCATATGAGCCAATCCATGAACAACAAAGGGCCCTTAATTAAGAAGAAATATCATGTCAGGGTTCTCAAGGCTATTGAAGAGACGCGTGCAACCTTTCTCATCTCTTATAAGAAATTTTCTAGACAAGTTGAACTTGTTGAATGAGGACCATGAGGATCTCAAGGCCCATTGAAACAGATTGGCTCGATGTTTTGTAACTATTTCTGATTTTTACAACCGACACATGTGCAGTATATGTATCCATCCTTTTATACATTATTTGTGTTGTACGCCTTGGTGGCGTCCACAAAATACTTGTTGCCTACTAAAAATCTAATAGACATGGGCTCCAAAATATATATCCATCTGTGATCCATATGTGAATAACAAGATGGGTACAATGACCTAAGAATAGCAGACATGGCCTCTTTCACTCCCTTCTCTGTGATCCTCCTACAAGGCACTCAATCGAGGGACAAGAATGTCGAGACGGTGAGCAGCCTCCAGCCGGCTCCTTTACTCCGTTGTCCTCCCGTACCGAAATCTGCTAGGGCGTCCTGAGGAATCTAGAGGTCTTGAGCGACACTCTAAATGAGATCTAAATTATGGATTCGAATAAACCAACAGTAATGTGAACTATAATGTATTGTTTAAAAAGTACGATGATATGGACTGATCACAGATGGAAGACGAATAATTGATTAGAACTGGACATCAAGTATCTGTCTCCTTGATTAGTCATTCGTGAGAGCCAAGAAGCACGATGCATGAATGCAAAAAACATCGACCACCAAAGTAGGCTACGTTGTTTGAGCCTTTTTGGCTACACAGATGCATAACATAAAGCCTGCTACATAATATATACCTAGGGATAGGAGAAATAGGAGGCGCTAAAAATTAGAAACGGCCTGAGCAGTGGGTAATGGGCTAATGGCCGAGATGACTGATGACCGCTGAGTATGCCGCAGCAACCGTTATTGCTGCCGGAGGAACCAAGTCCTCCGCGGCCATCCTTGCCTGCCTGGCTGCCTAGGATACGCGCCAGTCGTCATGGGATACGGCTTCCTAGTGTTGTGGTGCCACCGGTGGAGGCTGCCGACAGTGTTGTCTCCACGACCGCCGCGGCGGTCCCTGTAGAACTCCAAGTATCCAACCCCATCACCGACGCCATCATCTCCGCCATCAGTGGGGTTCCACGACTCCGTGATGGTGCTGCTATGGACCGGTACCTCCACCATGCTGCACCAGAGCTCCTTTCCCTTGCAGTACTACCAGGTTGTGTTGACGGCCGGCAGCTCTCAGCCCCGATCCGAGTGGATGCAGCACATGGACCTCTTCGGCAAGGCGCGCACAACATGGAAGGTGGGCGTCTCTGCATCGCTCCCACTCTGACTGTCGCTGCAGTCTTCTTCCACGCTGAAGCAGGGGCTGGTCTCTTTGTCCATCGCCTTGTCCAGACCCAGCAAGACAGATTGGTGGATTTATAGATGGATTTTGGATGTTCAATGAGATGAATGCCGTAGTGGAGGGATTGTGGGTTAGGAAAGTGGAGGGATGGTGGGGAGGAGAGAAGACGGAAGCAAAGGAAGGAGAGGAGGCAAAGGCACGGCCGCAATGGAGTCGTTGTGGGGAAGGAGGAAAGGCCGATGGTATTCTCTACCGGAATTGTTCCGGGGAAGGAGAAAAGGCCGGTGGTCTTTTGTTCTCACGTTTCCGTTCAACTAAAGAATGGTGTGGGCCCACTTAGGTGACGTGGCTTCATGAGATCACAGGAAAATATGCTAGTAGGGATTTCCTATTTAGGTATAGGAGATAATACGTACTATATGCTACGCCAGCGCTAGATCCCGTGACCTTCCGTAGTTCCGCCTTCGGCCTTTCCTGCGTGTGCGGCGTCGGCACATGACGGGCGGGGCCTGGCAGCTTCCAGAACTCCAGCAGAGTAGCGGCAAATCAGTACGGTTCACAGGGCCCTAATCTGACCTCCCCTCTCACGTGGACGTGATCCCTCATCTCATATTGCAGCAGAGGGGCTTGTTCGGTTAAGGCTATTCCAGGTAGGAATAGTTCCCGGTGAGAGTTTGACTATATAAATTACACAAAAATTCCTAGTAGGAATGCTTCCGGGTAAGCCGTCACAACTTTAATCACTCCAAAGAGAACGGTAAGATTTTTTTTAGATATAGTGGCCACATGCGATGGACAAGTTATTTTTTCCTATCACAAACAGACATGATTACAACACCTTCATATAAGGACCTTACAAGACGGCTACTATTGCAAGAACAGTTGGACCCTTTATTAATTTAATACCAGCAAAAGTGTAACAAAGGGACAAAGAAAACAAATAACTCTACGACTTCAAACAAGGAAGGACTACGATGGGCTCCAACTATAGATTGGCTTATATGGAATTTATGGGTAGGCATTGCCATATCCAGTTCCGGCACCAGAACCGCCGCCATGGCCACCATTTTGACTATTTCCTGTGCCACCACCATTGCCATTAGCACTTGCACCTGCTTCACTTGATCCATACCAATACCTGTTAGCATAGCTAGAGCCAGAACCGGTGCCGCTACCCGATCCTTGGGCATTGGAATTCCAAGCACCTCCGGCTTGTCCTCCACCCCCACCCCCACCGGCACCACCAGCATTAGAAGACTCTCCATAGCCAGAATACCCTCCTTGACTATATGTACTAGACCCTGAACCTGACCCTGACCCTGAACCATATCCAGACCCACCATATTGGCTAGTTCCACCACCTCCACCACCCCCTCCAGCACTTGCATGGGTACCATAAGGACCACTATCACCTGATCCGGTGCCATACCCAGACCCTGATCCCCCGCCATTCACATATCCGCCTCCCTCTCCCTGTCCTATGCCAGTATCTAGCCACCCTAACAGCATTGGCTAATCCCATGCTCATGAGGACAATGAGCCCCAGTGATACTTGCTTTGTGCCTGCCATTGTGAGCTAACTCTATGGAGTGCTTGAGGTGAGATGACTTCCCAGTGAATGTTGCATGGGTATTTATAATGCTTGAGGCCATGCAGTGGTTCTTTACCTTCGTAGCATGCACATATGGTAGTGGTGAGACCAAGTGGAGGCTTTTAAAATCCACTGGAATTTATGGAGCTTCTTGACTTGACCATAAATTACATGCAAGTAGCAAGTTGATGGATGGCACTTGTTTGGGTCTCATCTCCATAGATAAGACAATGGATGGCACAAAGGTTTAGCATTCATCGGTGTTTGGAAGGCCTATTGAAACTACAGGTGCTTGTTGCTCCGGTTTAAGTAGTTCACTTGTTTGTATTCTTCGTCTCGATATACAGTGAAGTTATCCATTGAGTCATTGCCGATTTTCGGACCTGAACCGATACTAAATGTGTGAAATATTTTAGTGACTCTAATGCTTTGTTTAATATATATATCTGAAAGCTGGGTGTAGTCCCATAAAAATTATTTGTATGTTTTGTCTTGATATATATTTTGTTGCTGGACAAAGACCCCATACAGAAAAGAATAGTACTAGCAACTTCCAAGCTCTAATACATATACTCCATTTCACCCGACCTGAGAACAAAAGGTAGAGTGGTCATAGTTTCACAAGGATTATGGGCTCTTACTTGAACATATAAACTTTTTCTTGTATTTTGCTTGGGATAAATTGTTTCCGTTGAATGACTTGCAAAAAACATGCATGCATACTACAATATACTCTCATGCATGCTCATAACTCTGCATTTGACCATTCTCTCCATCACTGTGAAACATGCACGGCTAGCTGCTGACACGAAAACCAAAAGATCACGAGATCACCCATATAATAATGTAACCCAGGGTTTTATATATCTTTTGTGATCAGGCTCTAGCATTATACTACCATTAACACTAGTAAACGACGACCTGCATGCATGAAGTCTCAACGGGCACGTTTGAAGATCATCAACACAGGCATCCCCTGATCACCCGAATGGTTCTATTCCTCATGCAGTGGTTGACGTTGCAGAGGTGACCTCGAGGTTTTCGCAACGACTTTGACAAATTCAGTCATGGACTTAAGAACTACTCCTATGTGTACCTGTAAATCTCGATAAGAAACACAGCTCACAAGGTTAATCAGAGTACAATGCGAGCTGTGTAAGTAGCGAACCAATCCTTGAAGTCTTGAACCCTAAGCGTCATTCACTTGCAGTAGTTTGATAAGAGTGGACGAAAGTCAGGCTGATATTGTCTGACGGTGGCCAGATAACATTGTGAACAAAATTCTTGCACAGCCATACTAGATATTCTGCTATGTAACCATACTGACTTAAGGAAACATACTCGCAAAAAGAAATTGTAAGGAAACATTAAAACCGTCTCTTCCTTCGAACGTAATATATAAGGATCGATCTGCTATATATTTTTTTCCACAAATGCTTTGTCAGTTGCTTAACTACACTGTGAAGTGAAAGGGCCCATAGCCTAGTGGTAACAAGAGCCTCGGTAGCACCTTAGCTCCTTGGTTCGACTCTATGTGGTAGCGAATATTCTAGGATTTAACGATGTTTGTGCTTTAAGTGTAGGTGACATTCCTGTCGACTGCGAGGCGCCTGTAGTGACTTTGTCAATCTCGAGGATTTACCGGCCTAATCTTCGAAGATGCTCATAGGGATAGGGTTTGCGTGTGTGCGTTCATAGGGGTGAGTGTACGTGCGTTGTGAGTGTATGAGTTGTACTGTGTAATAAAAAAAACTACACCATAATGACACCCAATGACTTTGAGTGCATCGGTGTGTTGACACTAATTAGGTCATACATGGCAACAAAGAGCTAGAATGCTCAATAGAGGCAGGCCAATATCTGCATAGCCAACTTTTAGGTCGTCCGTCACTAAACAACATGTGAAACATGTACAACTGGTGACACGACGATAAAAAGATAACGAGATCACCCATTGTATTGTAACCCAGGGTTTTCATATCTTTTGTGATCGGGCCCTAGCATTATATACTAATAGTAACACTACACCACAACACCAAGATTTGCGATGGATGGTCTGACGCTAAAAGCGGCTATAACGACAGACAATTTGACACAAAAAAGTTATAGCGACAGACTTCTACAGATGGTGTAAGTCCTGTCGCTAAAAATCTTTAGCGACAGATAGTACTTTTAGGGACAGATAGTCCGTTGCCCTAAATTTTTATAGCAATAGACAACCTACTGGTACTCTTTAGCGACAGACAACCCGCTGCTACTCTTTAGCGACAGATCATTTGATGCTACATATAGTTTTAGCGACATATGGTCCAACAGTTAGTTTTAAATGGTTAAAAAAATAAAAATTGATCGGTCAACAATTATTACAAATGTTACACTGAGCTTCAAAAGTTCATTCAGCAAATACACAACTAGAATTCAACTTCAATAAAGATACATGCATTTTCACAAATTTGACCAAAAGTTTATAATAGCTCACATAGGTAAGCTCACCACATCTACTTCCTTTAGAGACAAAGAACATCCTCCAAAACCATCCAAGCCAATCTGGTTGTGGAAGCATGTGCCTTGTGCTACTAAAAGTAGTGATTGCAACTTAAACAATAAGAAAGTACATGACGTTTATTTAGCATAAAATAGAAAAATCATAGCATGAATGCAGAACACATTAAAGCATTAAGAATTGACAAATTCAGAAAATGAAAACATAGTTTGCGTATTGAGCATGGCATATATACTCAAGCAGATACATTAGTTTGTGTGGAGATTAAATTTTTACCGTTTACATCGATCAATACAGCAGGTTGTATGTGTAGCAAAAAAAAAAAAAAAACAACAACAACAACAAAACATAGCACTTGTCCTTAAAATCACTTATCTCTAGATTCTGAATCTACATTATCAAAGTCAAAAAAGAACTGATCCTTAAATTCACAAAAAATTAAAAATTAAAAATTAAAGGGATATAACAGACATTGCATTACAGATGTACATCCAATTACTTGTTCAAACTGTTTGAGCCTCATCTTACTTGTCCTCCAACGTAGATGGATAGATATATAATTTACACAGAACATAGTAAGACATCACAGTACAACTCTTTGCATGTGAAAAAATCATTCCCTTAGTTACCTTAGTGTAAGAATCCACTAATGCTAGGTCTTCCTTTCTTCTAAGGCATCATCAAATCTTGATTTGGCTTCCAAGTTCTTCATATGACAGCTACATAGCATAGTAAAGATGTGAAAGTAGGTAGCTATGTAAGGGAGGCATAAACTTGTTATGAACAAAAATGATGAACTGGAAGCTCTTTACTAATCTTAAATCATGGCATAAAAGTGTAAATGATATGCAGTGTAATATGCCCCGGTAAGGCCTGAATTTTTTTTGAAAACCACATGGCATAAAAAACTAGAGAAACATTCAGGATACCTAGCTGCAAGTTAAGTAAACTACATACCATTATTCTTGGTTCGCTTGGTTACTGCTTATTTCAAAAGTTGTATGTATGTAGAGCCTGCAGTCCACATAAAGGATAACTGAAAATATAAAACAGAAACAAAGATGCATAACTGAACTTACAAGTATTTTTCAGATCTTGTATGGAGAGGTTGCAGTCCACATAAATGATCTAGTAAGTCTAAAATTCAGATGTAGCTTAGCATGTTCTACAGGTTTGCATTCACTTTAAGTCGAGATAAGGGATGGCGAGAGCTCACCTCAGTCACAGTGCTGGCAGCCGGATCTCATGACCTGCTGCAGCTTATCAATAAATAGAAACCAAGAGTAAGCAGAATAAGCACAATATGCTGTTCACAAAAATTTCCAAAAAGCAGCCTCTACAAAATCACAAGCTGTGCCAAACAGGCCCTCAGAGTAGAGTGAAATGAAGTTCAAAACTTAACTAGCCTAGCTATCCAGGTGCTGCTAATTGGCATTATGTAAGAGTGAGCATACAGTATAGAATCAATGTGAAAAAATGAGTTGTTGGTCAAATAGCAAACAGCGTACCAAGTACTTACCCTAAGTCATATATTTTTTACAATAATATTTCTGGAGCAGGTTACTGCTACTTCAATACTATGTGTTACTCAATTCCAAATGAGCAGAAAACGCTAGTGCACTACTTAAATCACTGAAGGAACAATGAGACTTACTATGTTCAGTACTCGAATCTGCTAGGTACTGAATTCATAGACACAAGTTGGTATCAAACATATTTTATAGATCATATATTGACAAAACAAAAAATTCTGAGACCACAATACATGGAAGAAAATTTGACAAAAGCAAAAACAAACAAGTCCCATGGTACAGACAAAGAATATAGATTGCAGTTAGTTCCAAATCTATGTAAAATTGAAAGCAGAGCCTATGGTACACAGAGTAGGGGCAGGATATGGTACCTGCTAGTTGTGTAGATGGGAGCATTTGTGGAGGCGCTTGTGATGGAACAGCGCTAGTCTTACACCATAAGACCAACAATGATCATGTGATGTAACATCGACTGATGCATTTTAATTTCAAAAGGAAATAGTAACTGGATTCTCAAGAATTATTTTCTCTTGTGTAAATATCATTGAACATTATTCAATAACTTACCTGTTCAATTGGACTAACACTGTCTTCTCTGACTTGTGAAACATGAACCTAATAATAATACAAAAGGAAGCTAGCATCAACAGGTTGTTGTAAGGTGAGGAAAAAGGGCAACAAGAATCTGATGAAAAAGGACACTGTCACAGCATCAAGGCAAGACCATTTTTACTCCGTCATCCTTAACCTTTGAATTCAAGGAGCATTGCAGATAGTACTCTACTTAGTATGATGATCACTAGATATTGCTTTAACTCAGCTAAACATCCATTATTCTGAAATTGCTAAATTATTTATCCATTGGCTAGTTCTGTACGAAGGATCAGACATTGTATTGCTACTACCCCTGTATTTGGTCTGAATTTGCCTAACGACAAACATGACACATGACATGAATAATTCAGCCATCCACTACTTTATATAGCAAAAACTATCAATTCATAAGAAGAGAAAAAATATGGTGATAATCATGACAACCCCATCGTTTTGTTCAGTATATGCCACACTGTTATGAAAGGAGCACTGCAGGTAGTATTCCGTAGTCATCGATTTAGTAACATGCACACATCTAAGTGATAGCAAATATAAAACTGAATTTAAATTAAATTAATCACAAAGGCATGGAACAATTGAAAAAGGAAAGCAGCCACCGTCAAAGCAACCGGAAAGAGATGAAAATGAAGGGAACATAATCAAGAGAGGCAGCTGATTAAACAAGTAACTGTAAAATAATAACAAATTGATGATTAACTAATGTGAAGTAAACTCTTGTTCTTAGCATATAGCAAGTTGGGACATTGAATATTAGTTTCAGACAAGGGTTCTGTAATTCCATGTCTTGCCAAAAAGTACTAAAACATGGGTTCTGCTCAAGCGGTATAATTTTGTACATTTTGTTGAATGATTCAGTAACCAATAATGGCAATATCTCCTACAACTAAAAAGACTAAAAGTAAGACTATTTTTTGGTGTGACTTTTTTTGGGGTCGCTCCTCCCTTCCGGCCATGCGATACCCCGCGCGATAGAAAAAGAAATTGCCATCCTTGCGATCTCCGCCTGCTTTGAAGGAAACAAATCGATCACCTGAGGCCACATGCATGGAAGGAACACAATAATCATGCATGGAAGGAAACAATTGGCAAAGATCAAGCAAGACTCCTCCCTTCCGGCCATGCGATACCCCGCGTGATAGAAAAAGAAACTGCCATCCCTACGATCCCCGCCTGCTTTGAAGGAAACAAATCGATCACCTAAGGCCACATGCATGGAAGGAAACAATAATCATGTATGGAAGGAAACAATTGGCAAACATCAAGCAAGACTCCTCCCTTCCGACCATGCGATACCCGCGCGATAGAAAAAGAAACTGCCATCCCTGCGATCCCTGCCTGCTTGGAAGGAAACAAATCGACCACCTGAGGCCACATGCATGGAAGGAAACAATAATCATGCATGGAAGAAAACAATTGGCAAACATCAAGCAAGATGACTCAATGAGGTTGACCCTTAATTTTAGTGTTTCCAGCATGCAGACCTAAAATTAAAAAGTGGCTGCTCCTTGAGAACATTAGTAGTGCCAAATAAAAGATGTGCAGCTTATACATGGTGAGACTGGTGAACCTTCTGCAATTTCCTAAACGAATATTCCCACCATTCGTATATAGGTCCATTCCACTGCGTTTCTTCGTGCTCTAATTAGTATATAATATGAAAGTATTATTGTGTTCATCACGACTTCCAGTTGACTACTCCCATTAGCACTGTTCGCCTAAACAGTCGTTTAGCCCGTTTAAACACCGTGTAAACGCTACACGGTGGTGCGCCGTTTCCGTTTAATCACCTGTTTACCCCGTTTAATTGGCTGTTTAGCCCGTTTAATGGGACGTTTTGCCCGAATAATGGCTAAACGGTAGGTGACCGACTGTTTACCGTTTAGCGTTTAGAAAAACAATGCCCATTAGCATATACTTCCTCTGCCCCAAAATATAAGTCATTATGGGATGTGTGTAGGTCAAACTTTCTCAACTTTGACTAGGTTTATAAAAAATACTTGCAACATTTAACAATCAATTGGTCGACTCCTGAGGCCACATGCATGTAAAAAATACCTGTATTATAATTGGTCAAAGTTAAAAAAAAGTTGACTTCTCAGGAAGCGAGAATGAATTCTATTTTGGGACAGAGGGAGTATATCAAAGCAGTGTTGAAAATATTTTAACAATCAAGTTTGTCTCTGTCTGATTGGTAAACTTAGACATCATAATGGCATAAAAAATTTTGACTCTCATAGACACCCTCATGGATCAGTGCAAAGCATCCAAATCCTACAGCATACACAAATAGCAACCTTAAAGACCATCTTAGATGTTCTGGCATTAGAGTATATACGTGCAGACACATAGGCATGGTGATGCAAGTGAGCAACCAGCAGGAGTCGAGAGTTAGGGGGTGTTTGGATCCCAGGACTAAACTTTAGTCCCTGTCACATTGAATTTTTAGATATCAATTAGGAGGTCTAAATATGAGCTAATTATAAAACTAATTACATAAGTTGTGGCTAATTCGCTTACCAGCGCCGTGTACAGGATGGTATGGAGATGTGGTGGAACTTATTCATAGATTTGTTGGCGCACGAAAGAAATAGATATCGGAAATCTCTTCCTGCTGGTATAAAAAATGATCTTAGCCGCATCACAGAAAGATCTACACAGTAGAGTTTATGAGCCTGCGACGCCATGCTCTCTGTGACTGTGTAAATTTCACGAACTTAGCTTTTTGGATTAAATGTCACTTTAACGTCGGTCATATACTTTTACAGTATTATTATCTTATCGTGCGATCCGTGTGTTTTTAGTACAAAAGTTTAGCTGTCCCGTAGGAACGCACGGGCACGAACCTATTTACATATATACTCGAACCTGTGTGTACATGATTATATGGAGATGCTGTAGAACTTATTCATGGATTTATTGTCCCATGAAAGAAATGGATATCGTAGAATTCTTTCTGCCGGTATAAAATATTATCTTAGCCGTATCACGAAAAAGTCTATACAGTAGAGTTTGTGAGCCTACGACATCACGCTCTCCGTGACTGTGTTAATTTCACGAACTTTGCTTTTTGAATTAAATGTCACTTTGACGTCGGTATTTAATTTAACAGTATTATTATCTTATCGTGCGATCAATGTGTTTTTAGTACAAAAGATTTAGTTGTCCCGTAGCAACGCACGAGCACGCTACCTAGTAAATACTAAACAAGTGGATTTTTGCTTCTTGCAGCTTGCTTCATCCATTATAAAACCAAACAACAGTGCATTATACCTCCACTTGGAGCACTTGACTTCTTGTTGGATTGCTGCCTTGCTGGATCTGAACCCGGAGTACAAGAGAAGTACCAGAGAGGAGCTCCGTGCGGTGATGGCTGAGCGCCTACCGCTGGAAGGCCCAAGCTTGCAGGCCGTTCTTGGAGGATGAACAACGCACTGCAACGCGGGGGCACCGGCTCCAGCGACCTGCGGCCGCAAGTCCACAAGGTGCGATGGCGGCAACTCAATAGTGGGATTGGGCGCCGTCTCGCTAGCCACCTCTGCCCGCGCCGGTACCTCACCGCACCTCTTGTCCTCCTCGACGGCGGAGGTGAGATGGGTGGGCGCAGAGACGCGGAGCGCCCAATCGCGGTGGATGGCTACAGGCGCAGGGCGGCACGGGACCGCCGCCGCCGCTGCTGCGGAGAGCGCGGGGGGCGACGGCGCCGCAATATCGCCGCGACAGGCTCGTAGCACTTGCCCCGGCCGGCGAGGGACCACGAGGCGACGGCATTTCTTCTCCACGCTCGGCGTCGTCGTTGCGGCGGCTGGCTGCTGCGTGCGTGAAAAGCGGAGGGGAAAGGAAAGAATAAGCTAGGGTTTTGGGGCAGCCAGTTTTTGATCAATCGAGAAAGAAGGCTGGTCGTTCGATTAGGGGATCGATGGCTGCGATGAGCTGCGCACTAGACGGGCCTGCGGGA
Source organism: Miscanthus lutarioriparius (assembly GCA_904845875.1). Classification (NCBI taxonomy): domain Eukaryota; kingdom Viridiplantae; phylum Streptophyta; class Magnoliopsida; order Poales; family Poaceae; genus Miscanthus; species Miscanthus lutarioriparius. Next base: position 86,178,744 of record CAJGYO010000009.1, on the reverse strand, counting down.
GAAGCTAGCCCAAGGGGCATTCCTAGCCTCGGCCCAGGTTGGCCAGCTGCATGGCCTGTTTAAGGTTTTTTTTTCAGTGGTATTTCCAAATCAGTTGTCCATTTATTTCTTAAGTGTTTTGTTTAAAAATAAACATTTATGCACTATTTGATAAAATTTGATTAAACATTCTTGTGAAGTAAAAATTCTACCAATTATATATTTCCCTTTGCAGAGTTTTAGTCAGAGATTGAAAGAGAAAATACACTAGTTCAACAATTTGAAAATTTAAATTTTAAAATATGACAACTTCGAACAGTATTTTAGATACTAAATGATTTCAAATGAAAAAATTACCGAAAACAAAGTTGTATAAATCATCTAGATCTACAACTTTTATTTTGATCATTTCTCCATCCAATTTTGTTTGAACAATTCAAAATTTGAATTTGATAATATGAGAGCTTCAACTGAATTTTTTAATAGTCAATGATTTCAAATGAAAAAGTCGTTAACAACAAAATTGTAGAATTCATCGAGATCTACTACTTTTGTTTTAGTTATTTCTCCATCTAATAAAGTGGTAGTATACATTATTCACAATTGGATAAATCTTTCATGTGTTGACATATAAGTGTGTGAGAGATGTATCATTTGTGAACAATATATATTGCCACCTTGTTAATTATATAAAGATTATGTAACAAAAATATGTTACTAACCAAAATTTTTATATAAAGATTATGTAACAAAAACATGTTAAAAATTACGAGCGAGCTGGATAGAGGTGAGACACGTGAGCTCAGTGTGGGGCCTATTTTCTTTAGCGACAGATAGGTTGACGGTATACTTAGCTTTAGCGACAGACAGTTCAACGTTAAATATCAATATCTATAGCGACAGACAATAAATCGCTAAATGAGGAATTAGTGACAGATGATCTGTGAGTTATCTTTAGCGACAGATCATCTGTGAGTTATCTTTAGCGACAGATCATCTATCGATAAATATAATTTTTAGCATCAGATGTCTGACGGTGATGCGGTGTTGTGGTGTGTGTAGTGTAAAACTAGTAAACGACGACCGGCATGCATGAGGTCTTAACGGACTGCATGCATGTATGAAGATCAACACAGGCATCCCTGATCACCCGAACGATTCTCTTCCTCTTGCAGTGGTTGACACTGCAGAGGTGACTTCGAGGTTTTCACAACGACTTTGACAAATTCGGGCATGGGCTTAAAAACTACTACTATGTGTACCTGGAGATCTCGATAAGAAAGACGACTCACAATGTTAATTAATTAGTACAATGGAAGCTGTATTTGTAGCGGAATAATCCTTGAAGGCCTGAACCGTAGGCGTCCACTTGAAGTAGTTGCATAGGTCAGGCCAAGATTGTCTCTGATAGCCGTTGGATAATATTGTGAAAAAATGCTTGCGCCGCCATACTAGCTAATGTAACAATACTAATGCATTAGTACAAAAGGAAGCATTTTAAAGCCGTCTGTTCCTTCGAATGGAAGGATCGACTATATATATTTTTCTTCACAAATGCCTTGTCAGTTGCTTAATTACACCATGATGACACCAAATGACTTGAGTGCATTGGTGTGTTGACGCTTATTAGGTCACACACCAGCAAAGAGCTAGAATGCTTAGTAGAGGCAGGCTCATATCAGCCTAGCCAACTTTTTGGACTGTGGCTGAACAGCATGATTGCACATGAACACTTTCCCTGATGCCCCTAATGATGAGCACGATATGCAAGCCACATCGCTAGAGGAGCCTCGTTAGGAGTGCGATATGCAAGATATCGTCATTGATGTTGATTCAGGTCCACACTAGCACGTGCTAGGATGTCCGAGGCGGCACACTGCCTAGCATGCAACAGACTGGGGTTCAAACAGCGAGGCTGACCAGCGTGTCGACCATGTGATGTAGACGTTGGTTCTTCGTCGAAAAAGCTCACGAACACGTCCCAAGATGACCTCATCAGGAAGGAGCACAATGAGGTTGCTCTAGGATCAGTAAGGCCGCCAAGAATTATCAACAGAGACTCTGGAAAGCAGTGGTTCAATGAGCTAAACTTGGAGAGAAAATGAGTAGTAGATTGATATTTTATCGATTGTGTATGGTGAACATTAATCGGCTTTGATCCTCTAATATATAAAGAGGGGATGGTTTTATCCTAGTAGGAAAACTTCCCAAGTTGCGATGTACTAGTTTTGATGACATCGGGTGAGTTTGGATAGAGTTTAAGATCAATTGGATTCAGAGAGACAAAACCCGCCTGGGCCGGTTTGTACAGGGCCACAAAGGAAGGCCGGTTTATACAGGGCCACACTGACTAGGGTATTTTTTAATGGGTTTTTCCATCTAGTCCCAATTTGTCCAAATTTGATCGTTTTTGTTTGTATTTCATTTGCAAGCCCTAATGCAACCTCCTTTGACCTTTTTTTACTGTCAACATATACCCCTATTTTTAAAGCGAAGCATATAGGAGTTTTAAAAACACATGATAGCAACAGCAATGAACTCAAGCCATCAGCTATTTGCAAAAGGGCCTGTAGCCTAGTGGTTTCAAAAGCCTCAGGAGCACCTGAGGTCCCGGGTTCGACTCCCTGTGGGAGCGAAAATGCCCGGATTTACCGGCTTTATGCTTTTAGTGGTAGGCAACATTCCCATTGACAACGAGATGCCTATGGTGACTTCTTCGGTCTCGTCTCAAGGATTTGTCGGCCCAGTCTTTGAAGGTGTTCGTATGGGTAGCATTTATGTTGGTGTTTTGTAGACCGACTAGTGAATTTATACGAATATCACGCTTCTCCAGGAAGACGATGGTAGCATCCAAAAGACATGAGGAGTTATACTAGTTCAGGCCAGAGCACTACGTCCAGTCTCAGAGATGATCGAGTACGTGTTCCTCGCTTGAATGTTCTGAAGTTCTTACAATGGGGGGAGTGTAAGAATGGTGGAAGAGGTAGTAAAGCTAGAGCTAGGAGATAGGAAGGGTGCCCTAGCTGCCCTTATACAGAGTCCAGGGCCAGGTCACGTACAAAGAAGGAGGTTCTCCCAATCAAGGGGCCATGATCTCGAGGGAGGGAACCTAGCTAACTTGGCTTGCAAGTAACGCCGTCTTGTGGTGCATGTCCGGGCATGGCTGTCATCATGGTCTTGTGCCCACATCGAGGCATAGTGTGGCATGGTGCTACAGTGTCAGTCATGGTGGCACTATGGGCACGGTGGTGTTTCATCAGTCGTCCTGCGCGACATGGTCCCGTCGTGGCCTTTGTCATCGCCTCTTGATCTCCCAGGGGCATCGTACAGGAGTTGATGGCCACCGCTAGGCCATTGATCGTCTTGCTACTCGTTGTGCTGGCGGCCATGATCCCATGCTTCAGGGTCGTGGCCCTCATTGGCTTAGTTGGTATCAAAAGTCAAGGCCGCCGTCGTGGTCTCCATCCTGTAGTGGGTGGGGTCGTACATCCACTACTACACTCGCACGTTTCACAACCACGTCGTAATCCACTTCGTAGTCCAATTTCGGCCTCGGCAGTAAGCTGTTGACAGTGATGGTCATAGCTTTCACTCTCACCATCTGGGACCGACTGCGGTGTATACTAACACCGCCGATTGGCTTATGATCCGTCTGAGATTAGGTCCTTACTTCAGTCGCATTGGAGCAATACCCAGCTGTAGATGTACACTAACACCGCTACATTGGCAAATGATCCAACTATGTCGAGGCTATCAAAACCGTCGTGAGGGCACATCAATCGCCTGTGTAGTGGCCACCAGCACCGTCGCCTTATATTTTGACCCAACTGTCAGCGGTGCTGGTTCGCTGTCGGTTCGACGGTCGAGATGCCTGTGTAGTGGTTAGCACCACCGTCACTTCAGCGTATGATCCGCTAGTACAAAGGTCATGGTCACTGTCGCCTTGCACCTTGATCTGCCTTTGATGATCATTTAGTCGGTGTCGGGTTACTAAACGATTCAGGGGTGATACACTTTTATCCCTGCTACATAATACATATAGCGACGGTGATAGAATTTTATCTCGTTTCACAATAGTAACTAATTTAGCTAGGCCCTTAATAGCTTGATGAACACAAAGCATACAGATATATAATCGTTACATCCATAAATCATGTTCACAAATAAGAGTACTTTTTACAATAACAATAGATGCTACCATAACATCTTTCTCAACTGATGTCCTAACACGAGCGGTACATAGAGCATACTAAAGGTACTAATCTATATAGACATACATAACGAAATGACGTAGCTGTGCTCCTTATATGTGGCACTCCTGCTTGCAAGGCAAAATGAATATAATTAGTGCATCCTTGGGATTGGTAGCCAATGCACCATGGAACACCTCTTATTCATCTCTGATCCACAACCTAAACAAAGCAACAGAATTAATAATATTGAACAAACCATTCCTTTAGTTAACAAGCCAAAATTGGCTTATACATACATAGAATGAAAACAATTGCCTACCTGAACAAAGACTGTCGTGATGACAAAATACAGGAAATCCACCTTTACTGCTCTGCTGATGACTCCATTAACAAGGGAACATAAGGAAGATAGTAAGGCCTGTTCACATGGAAACGCCCTGTTGATCTACAAAAGCGGATGACACGGACATGGATGACATGAACCTTTTTGCGTCCATGTCATATGCAATCAATGTTCTATCCTTCCTAACAAGGAAAATGAAATTCCATTATGGGTGAACTGTAATCACTCTGTAATCCTCATCACAAAGGTAAGAACTAACTTTAATATTCATGCGTCCAAACAATTCCTCTGTGTCGATAACATGCTTCAAATTCCAGTTATCAGTACCATAGTCTTCAAGTATCCACACTAAAAGCCAAGACCTATTGCGAAAATCAGCACAACACACACACAAGTGACCCTGAGCTTGATGGATCACTACTACACTCGCACCTTTCATAGCCGTGTCGTAACCCACATCGTAGTCCAATTTTGGCCTCGGCAGTAAGCTGTCGATAGTGATGGTCATAGCCTTCACCGTCGCCATCTGGGACTGACTGCGGTGTACACTAACACCGCCGATTGGCTTATGATCCATCCGTGATTATGTCCTTACTTTAGTCGCATTGGAGCATGACCCAGCTGTAGATGTACACTAACACCGCCGCATTGGCAAATGATCCAACTATGTCGAGGCTATCAAAACCATCGTGTGGGCACATCAACCGCCTATGTAGTGGCCACCAGCACCGTCACCTTGTCCTTCGACCTGACTGTCAGCGGTACGGGTTCACTGTTGGTTCGACAGTCGAGATGCCTATGTAGAGGTTAGCACCACCGTCGTTTCAGCGTATGATCTGCCAATACAAAGGTCATGGTTACCGTCGCCTTGTGCCACGATCTACCTTTGATGATCGTTTAGTCGGTGTCGGGTTACTGAACGATTCGGCGGTGATACACTTTTATCCCTGCCGCATAATACGTATAGCGATGGTGACAAAATTTCATCCCATTTCACAATAATTACTAATTCAGCTAGGCCCTTAATAGATTGATGAACACAAAGGATACAGATATATAATCATTACATCCATAAATCATGTTCACAAACAAGAGTACTTTTTACAATAACAATAGACGCTACCATAACATCTTTCTCAACTGATGTCCTAACACAAGCGGTACATAGAGCATACTAAAGGTACTGATCTATATAGACTTACATAACGTAACGACATAGCTGTGCTCCTTCTGTGTGGCACTCCTACTTGTAAGGCAAAATAAATATAATTAGTGCATCCTTCGGATTGGTATCCAATGCACCATGGAACCCCTCTTATTCATCTCTGATCCACAACCTGAACAAAGCAGCAGAATTAATAATATTGAACATACCATTCCTTTAGTTAACAAGCCAAAATTGGCTTATACATAGATAGAATGAAAACAACTCCCTACCTGAACAAAGACTGTCGTGACGACGAAATGCAGGAAATGCACCTTTACTGCTCTGCTAAAGACTCCATGAACAAGGGAACATAAGGAAGGTAGTAAGGCCTGTTCATTTGGAAACACCTTGTTGATCTACAAAAGTGGATGACATGGGCATGGATGACATGAACCTTTCTGCGGTCCATGTCATATGTAATCAATGTTCTATCCTTCCCAATAAGGAAAATGAAATTCTATTCTGGGTGAACTATAATGACTCTGTACTCCACATCACAAAGCTCAGAACCAACTTTAATATTCATGCGTCCAAACAGTTGCTCCATGTCCACAACATGCTTCAAAATCCAGTTATCAGTGCCATAGTCTTTAGGTTTCCACACTAAAAGCCAAGACCTATTGTGAAAATCAGCACAACACACACATAGGTGACCCTGAGCTTGATGGATGGACATTTCAGCACCACCTGGTTTACGAATTGTCCTCCATACCTCTCCCTTCATATCCATAGCAATTATCACAGAGTACTAAACCATGTGCATAAAACCATTAAGAAAAACACTTCTCGATTTTGACCGTAGAACAAAACTACCCTCGCCCTATTTAGATTCCTTAAAGATCCATGCTGCAGGTTTAGATGAGTAGATCTCCACACCTACACACCCACCCTGCACCTTAACAAATTCAATCACATGGAAGTGCGAGGACGTTGGTTCAAAACCTATGCGAGCCTGACCAACAGAATGGATGCTACACGCCAGTATATGCCACTTGTGGGTCACCGGATTGCAGACAACATAGCAACGTAATCCATCAGGACCAGCACACCAGCAAAGGACGAGGCCGCTGCAACAATCTGAGACTAGGACTTTTTAAGGGGGAAGGGCAAGAAGGACAAGGAGAGCCATTCACCGGTGATGCTAGTGAAGTGGCGATTGCCCTTCCTCCAGCTGCCATAGAAGAAGCCGATGACAGTCTGTGAAAGCTTCTTACATTGATAGGAGTCAGAGATGATGCGCCTCCAGGAGTGACAAACACACTTGCAGCAGCACAAGGACCGGGTAGGGAGGTAGCTAAAGATGTCAGCAAGCACATCGTCTGAGAGGCTGTCCACTGTGTTCCTCATGTTGTGGGCCTCCTTCATCTAGAAGGACACCAGCAGCTAAAGAGATGAGGCCGCCCTGCCATGGAATTGCATCAATAAACATTAGTAAGGAGATGAGTTTCAAGGAGAAGGGACGACGATGCAAGTAAGGCCTTATTACACTTGCCTTTGGATCTAGCGGTGGTGAGCATGAGTGGCAACGCCGGTGACAACAACAGCTCATGCGCTGGTGGATCTGTGCGAGCAAGCCAGCGATGTGCACCGGCGTGGAGCAAGAGCTGAGCAGTGGTGATGAGCAGGGGCGGCGATGACGATCAGCAACAAAGAGGACAAGAAAAGCTATGTGTGTGGGGTGGAGGGAACGGGGCAGTGGCGGGGGTGGGGGAGGGTTAAGGGGGGATGTTGGGGTAGGGGTTGCTTGCTCTCTGCATAACTTTTACACCATGCGGGAATCGAACTTTCATCAGTTCCGCACGGGAGGGTTCAAACGCGGGATTAGAAATTTTGCAACTAAGCGGCGGTGAATGCACAGTACCATCACCGGCGACTGGGTCCTATTACCACCCGAAGACCGCCGCATGATACGGTGATGAACACTCAGGCACACAATCTTAACGTTTGGCATTGAAATAAAGCGAAACTGCGCACTTAGAAAACTAAGAAAAGCACAATTCCAGTACTGAGATTGAAAGGAAGCCAACTTGAGTTCAATGGTGAATACTAAGGCACACAAATTTACATTGAAAGAAAGCCAAATTGTTCACTTAGAAAACATAAGGAAAGCACAATGCCAGTACTCTCGGATTGAAAGGAATCCAACTTGAGTTCCATACATTCATACCGAATAAGTAGGTCGACACTACCAAACTAACAAGCATGCCGAAAGCTAAAATGCAGATACTAATTAGGCCGACACTATGCAAAAGTTAAAAGGTCTTCATATGTACATCATTGGTTGCATAATTAATCATTGTCCATGTAGATCCTAGTCGATCTCCATGGGATCGTTGTGAATCTCCATTATATCCTGTAGATCGTTGTCGACCTCCACGGGATCATTGTCAATCTCCATGTCATCCCGAGCAGAGTTGGGAATTGATGGGAGGAAGGTGTGGTAGGACCGTAGGAGTGTATATATAGTTAAATAAATTGGTTGCCCCTGTACCAAGGCCTAGTGTCCAAGGAAGTAGGATGCCTCCAACACATCAATTGATACTTGGATCTACTATCATTTATAGTTCAATAAATTGAATACCTAGTTAATCTCCTTGCATTTAGTTCAACAATAGTTGTGCAATAGTGATAGATTTCAGTCCAAGACATCAATTGATACTTGGATGTACTAGCATTTACATTCCAATAAATTGAACACCTAGATAATCACCTTGCATTTAGTTTAATAATAGTTGTACAAAAGTGACAGATTTCAGTCTGATACATCATAAATTGATACTTGAATCTACTGCGGTGAACTCAGCAACTTACCAATGAACATGCTAAGAACTAAGGTAAGTACAAAATAGGTGAAAGAAGAACAGGAAGAACATTTCTTTCTCAAAGGTGCGAAATCTTCCATCATCTTCGTTGGAACCCTGGCCATTTCTTCAATCTATGGCATAATCTCTTCCTCCTCCCACAGATGTTCTTCATTTGTTGTAACATTGGCCTCTGCCTTTAGCTCCCAAATCTTGTTACATAAAACCAAAATCAAAGTCCTTAGAAATTTTCCATATTGGGGATCGTGCCACTTAAAGAACCCGCAATCTACGTCGGGCTACGAAAAAACCAAATTACCATAAGTACAGCGGGATTTTAGCATTTGCATTGCGAAAACAGAACGAACAAGAAAGAAATTGAGTTACATTATTTGCCCTATAGCATCTGTGGTACCGACGTCCTAGGTTTCCATGACTCCACGAAATCCACTGAGGAATCTTCAAGCCGCAGCGACACAAAAGTGGTGCTGCTATGCGTAGGGGTGGTTCTCGACATGGCACGGGATGGGTGGCCCCCTCTTGTTGTAGCCTCCTCTGCTAGAAGCCGGTGTTCTTGTTGCGATGGTGCCCTAGGATGGTGCCAACCACGGGGAGGAGGTGGCGCTAGATGCAGCCATGGAGCAGTCAGGGTTCAAAGTGTTGCACACTCAAAGTGAAGAGGTCGGCCCAGGTCTTTTGTCTACGCTTTTGCCTCTCACCAAGGCACCAAAATGTCCTTCAAAACCCTCAGGCTCCTGCCAAGATGAAATGCTATGTCACCGCCAGTTCAGGGTACTATCTGCCTGCAAAAGAAGGCATGTTTGTTATCCTCTGTGCTTACATAGAGGTGTACACGTGGACCACAATCAGGACCTACTGATTCAATTAACAGTTCAACCGAAGTAATAGTTCAACAATTATGCAGTACTCATACATACTAATCCAAGGCTTCATCAGTACATATAAACTTCATTAACTTAAAAGTTTCACAAATTCTAAGACTTAATGTCGGATGGGTAGGCAGTTGCTAAGGTACTCAATTGGTTGATGCGGTCCCAAAAGCCAGAGGTAGTGAACCATAGCGAAGATGATAACATCTCCGTCCATGGACACATTGTATCTATAAAGTATGTCTACTTCCTGTCTAGTCCTGCAAAGTATAAATATCTCTCCACAAATAGGGTCTTGAACGATTCTTGTCAAATTTTGTGGTCCGAGGAGGTGATGAACAACGGCTTCAACAATCAACAGTCAGTCCAGGTGAATGCTCCATCCCCAAGTAGCAAACAACATCATCTGGGGTCCTAGTGCCACCCCTAGCCACCAAAAGGCAAGGTTGCTCGCATTGTAATGGCTTCTTTCGAAGTAAGACATCTGTTGCAATGAAGAAATTCCTAATATGAACAAAACTAATACCGAACCCAAAACCAATTGGAACCAAATGCAAATAGCGGGGCGAGGGGGGGGGGTGACCGAATCCATCTAACCTTCACGGGGCGTTGTCCACGATGACAATGCAAGGTGCTCGAGGCAGGGCAAGCAAAGGCGGGTGGGGAGAATGAAGATGAAGCAACTGGTGGAGTGAATGAAGTTGAAGCAACCGGTTGGGAGAATGAAGATGAAGCAACGAGTGGGGAGAACTAATGGCTTCGTATTGGGGTTTTTAGTGCTCCCAACAGACGACAATGCACCGATAGGGCCGAGGGGAGTTGGAGAACGGACCAAGCAGTTCTAGGTTTCTTTTCCAAATGGATGGTCTAGATTGATCGGCAGTTAGAACGGATGGCATGGGATAATGTAAACAATATTCGTATTAAGCCAACCATTGCCACGCTAATCCAACGCTATAATGCGGTGATTGTCAACAGTTGAACTGCTTTTAGATTCTCCAAGAATCAGAGCCGTACATGATAGTTTTTACTTTTCATTCATATATATAGCAAGAATCAAAGATAGGTAGCAAGAACAGCAGTAGGTAACATAATATTTCAAAGAACTTTTTTTCATTCATTCATTGCATATACGGATAAATACAATTTGGACGAGTATATTATTGTACTCGTCCGGAAACATAATAACTAACTGAAACTATTAAAACTACTTATACTAACTATAAACTACTTAATCTAAATGTGATCCTCTCATAGAGAGGATCAAGCTCGCCTCGCTCGCTTGGGAGGAGGCGAGGCGAAGTCGGAGTCGGAGTCGAAGTCGTTGGAGTCATCGTCATCATCTTGGGCTTCGGCGTCGGCATCATCCTCGTCCTCGTCCTCTGCCTCTGGGTCCTCCTTCTTGGAGCTCCATGGAGGATTATAATTAGACATCTCATTGTTGGAGGAGATGTTCTCCTCGGAGGAGTGGTGGGAAGGCAATTCATCCTGGCTGGATGATGGGCTGCTTGGAAACTTGATGGGGCTGTCTGACATTTTCTTTGTAGATTGGAAGAGAAGGGGATGATGGATGAACAAGAGGGGTCGTTTTAGAGGGCACCGGGCCTGAAGTATGTGTAGAGTAGTGGGTACACGACTCTTGGGCATCAGGCGAGAAAAGTAATGGTGATTTGACGGCCTTGGAAGTTGAGACAATTCAACACTCACGCTGAATTTACCGCTAGTTGACCAAATGCTACTTTAGGGCCGGCGGGTAAAATGCATACCCAGTCGGCCTGACTTTTCATGCGATGGAGGAAATGCAACCACAATGCCATTGCCGCATCTATCGTTAACCCATCAGTGGTAGAAGTCCTAGGAGGGCTCGCTATCATTCCAACCGACGGTGCAAGTATCACACTGTCGCTTCTATCGCTATGGCAGTGAAAGTGACGACAGTGATAAATCAATCTGTAGTAGTGATCTATCTTGTCGGGCCATATTTGGACGGTGGGCCACCGTACTGGCCATCACTGCTCGGTGGTGTTGTCTTGTCTGCGCTGCGTGGCGTAGGGATGGCGTTTGACCAGGATGAGGGGACTGTTGTCCCCTCAGTCCTTGCAGGGTCAGCCCTCTTATTTTGTTGTGCTTGTTTTGTGCTAGACATGATCATTTGATCTCCCCTCTTTTTGTACAGAGGTTGGCGAAGACTTCAATGGAGTAGTCACAATTCTTGCGCCTAGCCTATCAGGCACAGGCAGGGGGTGCCGCTGACCATGGTCGCTTAGATATGGTGGAGGCTGAAGTGCAACGTTTGCGTGGGGACCTAGAAGCTTCCCAGCGGTTGAAGGAGGAACTGCTCCATCAGGAGACACAGGCTTGATCCTATATCGTGGCACTAACATCCCAGGTGGCCGGTCTCGAGGTTGCGTTGGCCGTCCAAGAGACCAATCTCATCTCAGCTGGCACTGCTCAAAATGAAGCCGAGTAGGGGCGTCAATGTCTCGATGCCGAGTGCCAGAAACTACACTCCGCTTGTGGCAGTGAGTTCTCTTCTATTTTGTGTTGCACTTTTGGCTTACTGTACCTGGTCGTGAACTAGTTGCTTTCTTCAGGGTTGTGCGCAAGGGTGCTCTCAGACCAGGAGGAGAAGGCAGCTGTGAACCAGAAGGTGTTGGAAATGGGCGGCCAACTGGCGGTGCTAACCATCTCTGGTTGGGCTCTTTGTGACGTCATGCTCGGCGCCGGCTGGGGGAATGCCCAACTAGCACTTCGTCTTGACGAGGTCCGCCTCTAGCTAGATCCCATTATTTCCGAGGGAGTCTGCTGCTGTGTACATGCCACCTTGACAAATGTTGGCTCGCACTACGGCGACATCGACTTTGATGCTGTTGGTCAAGGTTACGCTCATGGTGCGGAGGTCCTTGCAGGTATGATGTTAGCCGTCTGCATCCACTACCAGTACCAGACTTCCGGTGTACAAGGGTCTTCGATGTAAGGGTTCTATGCTATGTGGATGGTCTTATTGTAATGGACACGCTAGCAATTTGTGTGTATAAGATGTGTGGTTGGCACATTTGTTTGTCATTTTGCTGCCTTTTCGCTTTCTTCATGTTGGAATTGGAATGTGCTCCATTCCCCTTAGTCCTGAACACGTAGGTGTGCGTTTTAGCCTGGGGTTGGCCCACGGGGCTTAAACAATGTGCGGCCTGATGGTGCTGTGGGATGTCGAGGGCAGGTCGCAGATCCGGTATGATGCAAGAGGAAAATGAGCAGGCGACAAGAGTTCTATTTCTTCAAGTTCCTTTTGCCTTGAGCGAACTAGCGCCCTGTTCCCTTTAGGCACGTGTGTGGGTGCTTGGCCTTGCCTCGGAGCTGGTCCATGTGGCTTAGCCAAAGCGACCTCTTTGGTATGAACGAGAGCTCAAGGAGTGGGTCACCAGTTCATCATGGCGTGAGGCGCGATCGGAAAGGACTCGAAATGGGTCGCTGGGACGATGACAAACAATGCTGCTCTTTTGAAACTCATAAGTGCATGCCCATATGTTTAGCCCCATGAGTGAGTCATGTCCGACAGCTGGTGCGAGTCAGATTAGGTCACTAGACAGGTAAATGGTGCTAGGATTGACTGTATGGGTATCATGTTCTCTGGTCTACTCTACGACTTGGCTCTAAGTTTTTCGGAACTATGAGTGAGCCTACACATTTTTGTGAACGTGCTTAGGTAGAGAAGCTAGGGATAGAGTTGACGTGACTGAGCGGTTATCGGAAGCTATCGTGGATCTGGTCGTCATTGCTCGGGGCGCGTTGAGCCCCCGAGCATGTGCTCGTGGCGGAGTTGTTATGGTTTCTTGACCGCAAGCTGGTGTGGATGCTTCCCTATCACTTGGAATGGTCATAGCCGGTGTGGGTCGACCTCTCGGGAAGCCTTGGGTTAATCCTTGTCGGGCTCTGCGTACTCAGCGGGCTAGTGTGCCCCCGGGGATGACTTCTTCATGTTTGGCTCATTGAAGTCCGTGGCTGGGAGGGCTTGTGCGTTCTGATGCACGAGTCATCATGGCACGACGACGTCGTAGTCGTCACGTCTCCACTTCTGGGTGTGGTTGCCGCTCTCGTTGAGGAGCAGGTGTGAACAGAAGTGGGTTCTAAGGGTGATGTGGCATGTCATGCTCTCAGAGGGCCTGCTTCCTCGAATGCACGTGTCTCCCTGTAAAAGCTAACAATTCACAATGGCATGACGGACTGTTAGTTCGTCACGTGGGATTTGACCCTGGTTCTAATCTTGGCCTTGCAAGGCATGGTGCCGGATAGCCACCTGTTCACTAGTGACGCCGCCGCTTGGTGGCAGATGGCTTTGTTGCTCATGTGCGCCCTGATTAGCCATGTTCCACTAGAGGCAGTGTTGCTCAGGACACGACTATACCATAGGATCCAGGCTTGTCGCACGATGGTCCTAGACGGGGTAGATGCCCTTGATGGGTGTTAGCCCATGGGTACGGACGATCTCATTGTTTCCCCAAAGGATGTGGCCGCCGAGGGCCATTCCATGGGTGAGCTCGCCATGAGCCATAGGCCTCAGGTTTCTCAGGTGGAAAACCTAGCAATGTCGAGTGATGACAGAGGGTACTGTCTCCCCTATGTAGGTGAACTCTGGGATGCAGCCACTGAGGGCCGTTCTGAGAGTGTGTCCACTGTGGGCCACAGGGTCTAGGTCTCTAGGGTGGAGGACCTAACAATTGCTGAAGATGGACGTGGGCGCTGGCACTTCGACGCTGATGAACTCGGGGTTCCCGTGACGGATACGGCCACCGTGGGCCGTTCCACGGGTGAGTCCATCAACAGTGCGAGGAGCCATCGCTTCCTTCTCAACAACGAGAGTGCGCGACTGTCCCCTACCTGGCATGCCAACTGTCGGTGTTTTGTAAACCGACTAGTGAATTTATACAAAGTCGTGCTGCTCTAGGAAGACGATTGTAGCATCCAAAACACACAAGGAGTTATACTAGTTCAAGCCGGAGCCCTACGTCTAGTCTCAGAGGTGATCGAGTGTGTGTTCCTCGCTTGAATGCTCTGAAGTTCTTACAATGGAGGGGTGCAAGAATGGAGGAAGAGGTAGGAGAGCTAGAGCTAGAAGATGGACTGCTCGAATGAAAGCCTCAGAGTCCAAAGATGATAGGAAGGGTGCCCGGGCTGCCCTAATATACAGTCTAGGGCTAGGTCACATACAAAGAAGGAGGTTCTCCTGACCAAGGGGTCATGAGCCTGAGGAAGGGAACCTAGCTAATTTGGCTTGCAAGTACTGCCGTCTTGTGGTGCATGTCCGGGCGTGGCTATCGTCATGGTCATGTGCCCACGTCACGGCATGGTGTGGCGTGGTGCTACAATGTCGGTCGTGGTGGCACTGTTGGCACGGTGGTGTTTTGCCAGCCGTCCTGCGCGACATGGTTTCATTGTGGCCTTCATCATCACCTCCTGATCTCCCGGAGGTGTCGTACAGGAGATGGTGGCTGCCCCCAGGCCGTTGATCGTCTTGCTGGTCGTTGTGCCGGCGGCCATGATCCCGTGCTCCGGGGTCATGGCCCTCGTTGGCTTAGTTGGCCTCAAAAGTCAAGGCCGCCGTCGTGGCCCCCATCGCATAGTGGGTGGGGTCGTGCATCTATCTTGTCAGGCTATCACCGCTCGATAGTGTTGTCTTGTCTGTGCTACGTGGCGCAAGGATGGCGTCTGACCAGGCTGAGGGGACTTCTGTCCCCTCGGTCCTTGCGTGGTCAGTGTGGCGAGCGTGCTCTTGTCAGAGCAGGTACGCTTGGCGGGGCTCGATCTCTCCCCGCCCCTTCTAGAGGTCGGGACGGGGGAGAGGTCATGAGGAATTGCGCGGCGCACAGTGAAGGCTAAGGGAAGAGGTCGTGGCCTACCCTTGCCCTTGTGTTTGGCCTCGATCGTTTGGGCTTATACTAGCTGGCATACCGTGGGCCGCCTGAGTGGCTAACTAATCGGTGTCTTGAGATACATGGGGTATCATAGCCCCGCCAGTTTGCATTCGTGAGTTCATAGGGGTGAGTTTGCATGCGTTGTGAGTGTCTACATTATACCGTGTAATCTCAAAACAAGCCATCCTCTATGGGTGATGCAAGCAACAAGCACATTTGTTCTAAGGGCAATATTGTATATCAACCATTGTCTCACTACGCCAGAATGCACAATCACTGCCAGTTGTGCTTGAGCCGCAGTGGTTACTTAACATTGGCAGGTCATAAGCCTAGGATCCAGAAACTTAGCATCGCTGCTGGCTCAAACCAACACCCGACAGAGGCTTCTTGAAGTAAGTTGTCACCATCTTCTCCATGCTTATTCCAAACCATAGTTTCCATGAACCCCTTAAGCAGTAGATGACAACAAATTGGCTCCATGTTTTGAAACTACTTCTGACTTTTGCAACCGACACATGTGCAGTATATGTATCCATCATTCCATACATTATTTGTGTTGCACGCCTTGGTGGCCTCCAAAAGACTCGGTGCCTTCTACGAATCAAGCAGACATGGGATCCAAACAGTACATCCTTCCGTGATCCATATGTGAATAACAACATGAGTACAATGACCTAAAGATGGCAGATATGGCCTCTTTCACTCCCTTCTCTGTGATCCTCCTACAAGGCAAGCAATCGAGGGACAAGAATGTCGTGCCGGTGAGCAGCCACACATGGGGCGCAATCGAGCCACCTCATCCACTCCGTTGCCCTCCCCGATCGAAATCTGCTATGCGTCATGAAGAATATAGAGGTCTCCAGCAACACTCTAAATGAGATCTAAATTATGCATGAACAAACCAATAGTAGTAATGCGAACTATAATGTATTGTTTAAAAAGTACGATGATATAACTGATCACTGATGGAAGACGAATAATTGATTAGAACTGGACACCAAGTATCTGTCTCCTTGATTAGCCATTTGCGAGAGCCAAGAAGCACGATGAATGAATGCAGAAAACATTGACCACCAAACTAGGCTACGTTGTTTGAGCCTTTTTTGCTACACATATGCTTAATTAACATAAAGCCTGCTACGTAATATATACTTAGGGTATTTATATTAGCATGTGGTTCGTGAATTTTGTTGGGGTCCGTCGACTCCTACAAAATTCAGAAAATTTTAATTTTTAAATTACTATTTGATTCAAGGTTCAATGTACAATATACTTTAGTTGACCGATATGATATTTAAGGCTGGCTTTGCCGTGTTATGGATTTTGCATGGAGGGTGGAGTGGTAGGAGAGTGGTAGGCAGGTGAGCTATTGGAGATGGATGCAACAGGACAGGGGGCGGCCAGTCGCTGGGGAGCGCTACTGGATTCAGGTTCTTTGCCGAGTGCCTGAGGTACTCGGCAAAGGCTATATTGTACTCGGCAAAGCACACACGGCAAAAAATTGATCGGCAAAGCACTCTTTGCCGAGTGTATTTTATCGGGCACTCGGTAGGCACTCAGCAAAGAAAAGCGACCGTCACGGCGCCGGTCCCGTTGACGGTCACTTTACCGAGTGTCAACCGTGCAGGCACTCGGCAAAGATTTTTTTAATTTTTTTTTAAAAATTTCTTTGCCGAGTGCCAACCCGTGAGGCACTCGGCAAAGGGCTTTTATTTTTTTTTGAAAATTTTCTTTGCCGAGTGCCAACCCTCCAGCCACTCGGCAAAGATTTTTTTATTTTTTTTAAAAAAATTCTTTGCCGAGCGCCAACCCGGCAGGCACTCGGCAAAGAGCTTTTATTTTTTTTTAAATTTTCTTTGCCGAGTGCCAACCCTCCAGGCACTCGGCAAAGATGTTTTATTTTTTTTTAAATTCTTTGCCGAGTGCCAACCCGGAAGGCACTCGGCAAAGAGCTTTTATTTTTTTTTTGAAAATTTTCTTTGCCGAGTGTCACCACTCTAGGCACTCGGCAAAGATTTTTTATTTTTTTTAAAAAACTCTTTGCCGAGTGCCAACACGGCCGGCACTCGGCAAAGTTTAATTTTTTTTTAATTTCTTTGCCGAGTGTTATAGTCACAGCACTCGGCAAAGCTGGAAAATCTGGTTTCTGGTCGCCCATTTTGCCAGCTTTGCCGAGTGTTGTGACCATTGCGCTCGGTAAAGGCGTCCTTTGCCGAGTGCAACACTCGGCAAAGTGACCAAAAACGGCAATTTTTTTTTGCATTCCATCATGACAAATACATTCATACAAACATATATCACATATATATCTCATCCATCACATATATATCTCATCCATCGCATATATATCTCATCCATCGCATATATATCTCATCCATCACATATATATCTCATCCATCCGTTCATATCACATCCATCACAATATATAATAATAAGTGCTCAAGTCCATCCAAATAAGTTTACAAGTCCATCAAAGTCCACAAGTGCATCACAAGTATATCACAAGTCCATCACCAAGTGAACAACAAATGTAAAAAATACAACATGCACTCATCTCGGCCACTACGACTGTGGTGAAGGCCTAGATGCATCATTCGTAGGTGCATGAGGTGGATTATTCGAACCACCGTCAGATGGAGACTGCACAAAGAAGAAAAGATTGCATGTGAGACAAGATTATTTTGATATCTAATCTAGGACGATAGAGGTCATACAAGCAAAGCACAAGCGAAAGTAAAAAACTTTCATACTCACAGGAGTAGCTGCAGCTGTAGGACGCGGAGGCGGAGGTGGAACCAACAGCCCAGGTGTCAGAGACAAGCCCATACATTGCCCAAGCCCTTGTAGGAAATCCGTAATGTCCATCAGCCTCTGCGCCTGGGCCTGCCGCTCGGCCCGCTCGGCCTCCAACTGGGCCCCCAGCTCCTGACGTTCCTTCATTTCTTGTTCCAGCCGGGCCTGCAATATTTCACTCCAATGTTTCAGTAATGCAAAGCTAATTAAGGTGTGTAAAGATCAATGTATGATGAGTAAAACAGGAATAACCTCGAGTGCGTCGACCCGGTGTTGTGCAGCGGTCGGTCGTGTGCGAATGGCCGGGCTCTCGCTCGTGCTCCGTGCTCGGATCTGGGAGAGAGAGGGAGTAGAAGCCGTGTCGATGACGCCGTCGCCAAGCCAGAACCGCCCATGCTTCTTGCCTTGCCCCGCCCTCATGATGGCCTCTCCATCGAAGTCCTAGGTGCTCGGATCGTGGTCTGCCCCATGGAGCGACCTCGCCACCTCAGTGTACTCACTGATGCGGGAGTGGACGCTCGGGTTCGTGTATGCCCTCGGGCGGGTCCTCCGAGTTGAAGGAGACGCCGGACGTCGCCTTACCCTTGTGGGCCATACACCATGCACGGAAGTCCGAGCAAGCTCGCCATTATGTGACGCCGATTGCGAGAAAGACAAAGACGATGATTAGAAATCGATGTAATCGAAGCGTGACAATAGATAAATCAATTCGCGTACCCATGCTTGTTTGTATCCGGCGAGGTTGCGGCTGCCTTGATGGTGTGCTGGACCTTGCATCGAAGAAACGACGGTCCGGGCATCCCTTTGCATCTTGAGGTACTCCTCGTGAACCAACTGCCCACCATCATCGCCCCAACACTCGGGATAAGCTTGGCACCACCAGGGAATCACCTACACGTCATCAAGTATTGGACATATAAGAAGATCAAATTAAACCAACTTAATCTCAAATCAAATCAATATTGATGTTCTTCATTTACCTCAAGGTCATTGCTCCCGGTCATTTGCATCTCTCTTGCGTCTTTCTTGGTTTTTCCTCTCTCCAAGCTTTGACCCTTCAGTAGGTTATGATGGCATGGATGCGCTACCGTGATGCATGTCGGTGACGAGTTTTTATGTGCTTTGGTAGTCGCCGCTCCGCCTCGGCCTCAAATCCTTCCTCGTGATCTCGTAATAAGTCCGCATACAAAAGCGATGTATCGATTCATTATTTCAAGAAAAGTCCAATGAATGCGACGTATTGAGCAATGTTGTGCAAGGGAGACTTACCAAAACTCTCGCCTTCACCCGCGCCGCCTTGTTGGGGTACTTTGCATTGGAGGCGATTTACGTAGTGGTCAACGAGTAGGCCGGCTCCGTCTTCGGCGCGACGTGACAATGCCGGGAAGTCTTTGCTCTGCATGAAGACCCAGGATGCCGTTGACTAGCCGTGGCGCTACCACCCGACACAACCACCAGTTTCTGCACAAGTAATTAAGAAAAATTATTAGTTTTTTTCATCGTATCATATGAAGTAGTGGTGATAACATATACAGTTACTTACTTTTGTCCTTCGGGGGGAATCACTGGGCGTTGGTGAGGAAGCGGAACCCGTGGGAGGCTCGCGGGACCTCGCAAGTAGACACTAGAAGAGGAGTTGGAGGAAGCGGAACCTGAGCCTGCCGCCTCCCCCCTCCTCCTCCTCCTCCTCCACCTCCTCCTCCTCCTCCTCCGTCTGCCGAACCAACTCCTCGTCTAACTCGTCCACGGGTGTCACCTCCTCCTGCGGCTGGTGGTCCTCCTCACATGGCGTGGGAGGAGACGGCCCCCTCCTGCAGCTAGCGGTCCTCCTCCTCCTGTTCGATCCCTCTGCCACCCCCTCCACCCCCTCCTACGACCGGCATGGTCTTTGGTAAATCGAGTTCACAGACCTATGACGGTCGCCCGCCATCTTTGTTCAATCACCTGCAATAAAAAAGAAAAACAAGACGTAATTAGAAATATGTGCAAAAATAAACAAAACATAATTACAAAAAACATAGTATTACATGTATTAGAAATATATGCAAAAATGAACAAAACATAATTACAAAAAATATAATATTACATGTATTAGAAATAATCTTCATGATTGAAATTAGATGGATCATAGGTCACAAATCATCACTATCAACATTGTCCAACTCATCAACACTATCCGAAGGAGGAATGTTGTCTTCATTGTCATTGCCGAAATGTAATCGCTCAAGCATTTGTATGTCCTTCAGATTTTCGCACCTCGTCTCTCTAGCGCCCCTCGTCATCATCCCTTTCATTATCTACTTCCATTCCTATCTCTTGGTTAAGTCTATGTCAAACCTCCCTTGTAGCCCCTCTTCTTGATAGAACTCTCCATCATATGTGTTTGGGTTGAAGTTGTAATCTTCATCGTTTGGGACAGGTAGTTTACCGTGTGGCGATACCTTATGCGCAATAGACCAACCCTTAAGATGCTCGACGTCTTTGCACGCGTATGACGTATAATAAACCTGGACGGCCTGTTGAGACACAATGTAGACATCTTTTCCTGGATAGACGGAATCCTGTCGAATCTCGACTAGCCCAAGCTTAGGGGTCCGTCTCGTTACACCAGGATGAAACCAGTGGCATTTGAATATGACAGGAGTAAGAGGTTTGTAACCATAAAATGATAGTTCGTAGATTTCTTCAATTCTTCCATAATAGTCGAGTCCATTAGTCTTGGGCGCGTAATAACTCCATTGTTTGTGGTTTGTCGATTGGGCCGACTATGCTCGTAGCTTGCTGTGTGAAAATGATATCCATTCACGTCATAACCGGTAAATGACTTGACCCTAACGACACAGCCATTTGCAACCTGTCTTAACTCTTCACTTATAGGCACATCAGTTTGGGCTTTCTGTTTGAACCAACAAATGAAATCGGGGCTCCCTGGTCCCGCACCCCGTGAAAGAAGGGTATCATTTTCTTTATGGGTAGGTTGTCTTGATCCATGCCAGATTGACGAAGAAATTCCTCGCACCAACGAGAAACAAGGGGGTTGGACGACGAAACAAGGACATACGGCGAAATGAAACAAGTTCGTTTAGAACTTACCGAATGAATGGTTGCACCTCGACAAGGTTGGTCAACACATATAGCATGATACTGCGCCACTCTTCATTTCTCAATTGCTTAGTGGTCGATGCACTTGCGCTTCCAAGTTGCCCTTGGAAAAGGCTGAGGTTCGATTCATTTTCATGAAAGATTGTAACGAGGGGTGGATTATGAACGTTAGGAAGTTTCTCGATGTAGTATTTTCTCCGTGAAGTTCGACACCTCCTCTAGAATGTATGCCTCTCGCAATGGAAGCCTCAATTCGGCTTTATTTCTACATTTTTGCAAAGAGTCTTGAGACATCTCTCGATTGGATAGCACCAACGGTTCTCAAGACGGGCCCCCCATCCGTGCCTCATACGGGAGGTGCACAATCAAATGCTGCATCAACAAGAAGCAAAGGGTGGAAAGATCTTCTCTAACTTACAGAGCAACACGGGTGCCGCTTTTTCCAAGTCATCAATGACGGTCCGAGAGAGCTCCTTGGCACAAAGCTGGCGGAAGAAGTAGCTCAACTCTGCCAGCACTTGCCAGACATGCTCCGGGACATAGCCTCGAACCATCGCCGGAAGAAGCCGCTCAATCCATATGTGGTAGTCATGACTCTTCATCCCGTTGACTCGCAGAGTGCCTAAGTTAACTCCCCTCTTTAGATTCGCTGCATACCCATCAGGGAACATTAGCTTCTTGATCCATTCAAGTACTTCCCTCCTTTGGTCCTTTTTCAAGATGAAATTAGCCTTAGGCCTTCTCCAGGTCTTGCCACGACTAGGAGGTTGCATCTCTTGATTTGGTCTATCGCACAACGTTGCCAGGTCAACTCTAGCCTTTGGGTTGTCCTTAGACTTTTCAGTGTCCATGAGTGTTGCCCAAAGTGCCTCGGCGACATTCTTTTCAGTGTGCATTACATCAATGTTATGTGGTAGAAGAAGGTCATCGAAATAGGGGAGCCTCATCATGCCCAAGATATGAGTCCACATATGCTGCTCACCATATCCCACAAAACCACCTTCTTCATTGGGCACGAGAGCACCTATCTGAGCATGAATCTCGGCACCATTCATCATCCGCGGTGCAGGGTTTGTCACTTTGACGCCTTTCGTAAAGTTCTTGATGTCTTGTCTGAATGGATGGTCAAGAGGTAGGAATTGACGATGTCTATCAAACGACGAATACTTGCCACCCTTCTGCAACCAAATAAACCTCACACCTTCCTTGCATATTGGACATGGGAACTTCCCATGAACACACCAGGCGCATAATATCCCATACGTCAGAAAGTCATGCAGGGAGTAGTGGTACCAAACGTGCATTTTGAAGGTTGTCTTTGTAGCTCGATCGTATGTCCATACCCCTTCGTCCCAAGCATGGACCAATTCATCAAACACGGGCTCCATGAACACACCCATATTACTCCCTGGGTGTCCAGGAATTATCAACGACAAGAATACGTTATGTCGTTGAAAGGAGACACCGGGGGGGAGATTAAGGGGGATAACAAAGACGGGCCAACATGTGTATGGGGCAGCCATCATTCCATAAGGATTGAACCCATCTGTTGCCAACGCGACACGTACATTACGAGCCTCATCTGCTTTGTCACGATGTTTGTCATTAAAGCGGATCCAAGCTTCACCATCGGATGGATGTACCATCTTGTCAGGATTGTACCGTTTGCCATTTTTGTGCCATGTCATCTGTTTCGTGGATTCCTCGGTCATGTATAGCCATTGGATCCTCGGTAGGAACGGAAAGTACCATAGGATTTTCATGGGGATCGTAAGTTGCCTCTTCTGGCCATCATCAGAGTCTACCTCCATGTACCTGGAGGATTTACACTTTGGACAGAACTTTGTATGCTCATGTTCTTTCCTAAATAGGAGGCACCCTTTCGGACAAGCATGTATCTGCTCATACGGCATCTTAAGTGCTCGAAGGAGTTTCTGTGACTCGTACATGCTCTTCGGCAGAATGTGGCCCTCCGGAAGCAAGGTGCCAATCACGGCCAACATCTTATCGAAGCCAGGTCAACTTAAGTTTAACTCGGACTTCAACCCCATTAAGCGTCCAATGGCATCCAGTTGAGACACCGTTGACCGATCGTGAAGGGGTTTCTATGCCGAGTCCATCATATCGTAGAACGCCTGTGCGGCTGCTTCCATCTCCTCCTTCTCACGCCCCTCATCGAACTGTCCTTGGTGAAAGTCATCTAACATGTCTGCTACCCCGGCATCAGCATCAAAAGCCTCCACCCATGGTCTCACCACCTCCTCTCTCATACGATGGGCTTCACCATGGTGGACCCACCGGGTGTAGTCCGGCGTAAATCCATTCTTCACAAGATGTTTACCCATTTCCACCTTGTTTACCCTTCTCCTGTTTCCATATTTGCTACAGGGACACAAAACTAGGCAATGTCCTTTAGCAGCATTGCCAAATGCACTGTTCAAGAAAGCATCGGTCTTGTTCATCCATTCCGTGGTGTAATCACTCTGACTTCTCCAGCCCGTGTACATCCACTGACGATCATCCATCCTCTAACATATGTATCGACGAGTAATGTAACCATCAATTGCATCTACATGGTGTTCCTACTGTCTAATAGGTGAGGATAGGTCCTAATCCCACCCGCAGATGCGTAGATGAGGTTAGTTTCCATGCTCTACTCCTATCCGAGACAGAATTTCGGCAGCACCTCCCTGCTGTTCTCCAGATACACGTCCTGTCAAAGAAGAGTGTGTATCCGGAGAACAACAGGGAGGTGATGCCGAAACTCTGTCTCAGACTAGAGCAGAACATGGAAACTAACCCATCTACGCATCCACGGGCTGTCCAAAAAGCGTGGACAATCCGAAATAGATACGGTCATAGATATGCAAAGATCTGCATACCTCCAACCGTATCTCTTTCGAACGGGAGACGCCTAACTGGGTTACGCGATCTACGATAATGATATGAAAAGAGGGGTTATACCTAGGGTGGCGACGGAGTCAGGCTAGCGAGGCCGTGGCGGGTCGGTGCAGTGGCGAGATGACACGGTGCAGGCAGACCGACACGGTGGCGAGAAGTCCAACTCAACTCTGATGGGCTCTTCTCTATAAAAATGGAACAAAATACTGTCATTTACAAAAAAATTCGATAGAACCTCCCCTGCATGGTGAGGTTTCCAAAACCTGCAAAAAACAACGGCACGATGGCCGACAAGCACGTATGGCTCAACAGAAGCCATGTAGTTTGGATATCAATCCATGCAGAAGAATATATCCAAGTAGTACCACTACTTGTACTACTACTTTCACTATTGCTACTACTACTACTACCATTGGTTCTTCTACTACTACCACTATTGCTACAACTACTACCATTAGTTGTACTACTACTACCACTACTTCTACTACTACCACTAATTCTACTACTAATACTACCACTAGTTGTACTAATACTACCACTAGTACAACGAATACTACTACAACTACCACTACCTCGACAATAATAAGTGAGAAGGCATACCTGACGGGCGACGGGGTAGGGGCGAGCGGTGTCGGGATCGGGCGAAGTCGGGGACGGGGTCGAGCACGGATGGCGTCAGGCGTGGTGGTCCACGGGCGCGGAGGCAGGGCAAGGCAGAAAAAAAAAGCGCGGCGGGCGTGGCAGGGCAGCCCGGGTCAATGGCAGCTTGGCAGAGGGCCAATTGAGGGCCTGGCGTGGTTTGGCACGGCAGCAAAGGTGTGGTGGGAAGGGCGGCGGTTGGGGCACTGCAGCAGTCACCAGGCCAATGAAAGGCAAGTGGTGGGCGCGCGGGGAAGGGTCTGGCCGGGCGGGGCAGCCGAGGTTTGTAAGCATGTGATATCGAGATCGCTGTCTGGCATAATGTCTCCGGTTTGTAAGCATCGTACGTGACAACTTGCACGAAATCTTCTGAAATTTTTATCATAGCCTCCACATATGATATCACGACATCTCAACAAGTTTCATGATTTTCGGACTTCATTTGCATTTTATAGAATTTATAAACACTTCACACGCAATTTCGCGGACATGTTTCGTGAACAAGATGTCCGAAATTTCGGGTCCTATCTTGGATACGGCCTCTCACAACACTCACTAACATGACTATCAATTTTCGAATCATTAAACTCCATTATTCGTACCACGTGCAGTTCAAATTTCTAATTTCCGGAAAAATTCAAGTAAACGAAATAAAGTAACTAAATATAACAAAAAGCCACAAAAAATCCCCAAATTGTAACTAGGAGTTCCTGGTGCTTTAAAAAGGCTGCACAAAAAAATTGGAGGCCAAAAAACAAAAAAACAAAAAAACTTTGCCGAGCGCCGGGGCATGGCACTCGGCAAAGGGTGTCTTTGCCGAGTGCCAGCCATCAGGCACTCGACAAAGAATGTTTTATTTTTTTTTTAAAATTTCCTCTTTGCCGAGTGCATCCACAGGAGCACTCGGCAAAGAAATAATAATAAAAAAATTAAATCTTTGCCGAGTGCCGTCCAGGGGGCACTCGGCAAAGTATTTTAAAAATAAAAAAAATTTCTTTGCCGAGCGCCAGATCTGAGACGCTCGGCAAAGAATTTTTTTTTTTAAAAAATTACATCTTTGCCGAGTGCCAGATCTGGGACACTCGGCAAAGAAATTAAAAACAAAAAAAAACAAATCTTTGCCGAGTGCCTAACCGCAGGCGCTCGGCAAAGAAGGCTGTGACAGGACGCCGTTTCACGGTCAGCCTATGCCGAGTGTAGAGATTTTGCCGAGGGTCTGGCACTCGGCAAAGAAGTCCTTTGCCGAGTGCCCGTGTTTGCCGAGTTTCCGGCACTTGGCAAAGAAATCTTTGCCGAGTGCAGCACTCGGCAAAGAAGGTCTTTGCCGAGTGCCCGATTTTTGACACTCGGCAAAGAATTTTGCACTCGGCAAAGTCTCTGTTTCCAGTAGTGGAGGGAGGGCATATCGGAGTAGTGCATAACGGTGGACAAGAGGAAGAAGCTAACTGTAGTGGAATATGTTGCATACTATTTCTATTCTAAAAGAAATCAATTTCTAGTATTGTTCTAAGTCAAACTATTTTGAAATTGATAGTATGTATTAAAAAGAGCACTAATATTTATAACAGAAATTAGTATTATTACTATAAATACGTACCATGAAATATATTTTCATAATATCCTTGTTTGGTATCATAGAGATGATATTATTCCTTTTATACATAAAGTTAGTCAAACTTAAGATCGTTTTTTTTTTCTGATTACGCAGTACAACTCAAAAACTCACAACGCACACACACTCACCCTTATGAACACACACATTCAAACCCTACATTTATGAGCATCTTTGAAGATTGGGCTGGCAAATTCTCGAGATTGACAAAGACACCACATGCGCCTTGCTGTCAATGGGAACGTCGCCTACCACTGAAAGCACAACGCCGCTAAATCCTAAAATATTCGCTCCCATGGGGAGTGGAACCCAGGATCTAAGGTGCTACTGAGGCTTTAATTTTATAACCACTAGGCTACAACCCTTTTGCAAACTTAAGACTGTTTGATTAAGTACAGCTGTAGAAGTTTTGTTCCAGGATAGAGGATGAAATGGTGAAGCCCTATGCACAGAATCACTTTTAAAAAAAAAGTTATCACTGACATAAATGGGCTTGTGGCAGCAGTTCTTGCTAATTATGTTCTAGGCTGGATTGACCCTGATGGAGTTATCGTCGTAAGTGATATAAACTACTCTAGCTAGTTCATCGGTATATACTATTTTGACAATCATGTGAACATGCACGGTGTAGGCGTCTCAACTTAATGACTCCAAAGAGAACGTAATATTTTTTTTAGATATAGTGGCCACATGCGATGGACAAGTTATTTTTTCCTTTCACAAACAGACATGGTTACAACATCTTCATATAAGGACATTACAAGACTGCTACTGTTGCTAGAACAGTTGGACCCTTTATTAATTTAATACTAACAAAAGGATGACCATGGGCTCCAACTTTAGATTGGCTTATATGGAATTTATGGGTAGGCATTGCCATATCCAGTTCCGGCACCAGAACCACTGCCACCACCACCATTCTCACTATTTCCTGTGCCACTACCAATGCCGTTAGCACTTGCACCCGCATCACTTGAACCATCCCAATACCTGTTAGCATAACTAGAGCCAGAACCGGTGCCGCTACCGGATCCTTGAGCATTGGAATTCCAAGCACCTCCAGCTTGTCCTCCACCCCCACCACCACCGGCACCACCAGCATTAGAAGATTCTCCTCCATAAGGACCAAATTCAGGATACCCTCCTTGACTAGATGTACTAGATCCTGAACCTGACCCTGACCCTGAACCATATCCGGACCCACCGTATTGGCTAGTTCCACCACCTGCACCACCCCCTCCAGCACTTGCATGGGCACCATAAGGACCACTATCACCCGATCCGGTGCCAGACCCAGACCCTAATCCCCCGCCATTCGCATATCCGCCGCCCCTCCCTCTCCAGTGCCGGTCCCATCAGCACTAGAGTATCTAGCCAGCCTTACAGCATTGGCTAATCCCATGCTCATGAGGAGAATGAGCCCTAGTGATATTAGCTTTGTGCCAGCCATTGTGAGCCACCACTATAGAGTGTTTGAGTTGAGATGAGTTCCCAGTGAATGCTGCATGGGTATTTATAGTGCTGGAGACCACGCAGTGGTTCTTTACTTTCATAGCTTGCACACGTTAATGGTAGTAGTGTTTCAATAGGAGACCAAGTGGAAGCTTTTAAAATCCACTGGAATTAATGGAACTCCTTGACTTGAACATTAAGTATATGCAAGTTGCAAAGTAGTACTTGTTACGCTCTCTTTAGATGACTAGGCAGACCAGCTACGTCTCATCTCCATCCATAGATTCTGGATGGCGCAAATTAAGTTTTAGCATTCATCATCGGTGTTTGGAAGGCCCATTGAAACTAAACTAGCTCTTTGCCGATTTTCGGACTTGCACTGGTACTAAACCCAGCTTTCAGCTATATATATACGAGACAAAACTGTCCAGGCACTAAAACCTTTCACACATTAGTACTTTTATTACTAATTATGTTTTATATAAGGTAGCGAGACGACAGTTAAAAAAGGGGGAGGAGGGAGTACACTCCATTTGACCCTGCCTCAGAACAAAAGGAAGAGTGATTTTTTTTTTACTTTCGCAAGGATTTATTTTACCTTTTCTTGGCTTTTGCTTGGGATGAATAGTTACGGTCCAAAAACTTGTAAAAAACATGCGTACTACAGTAAACTCAAATATGCATGATCCTCATGACTATGTATTTGACCATTCTCTCAGCGCTGTGATGCATGCACAGCTGGTGACACGACAATCAAAAGATACCGAGATCACCCATAGTAATGTAACCCAGGGTTTACATATCTTTTGGGACTAACAGTACTTTGTACTTTGTACTTAAACTCTTAAAGAGTATCACATTATAGTATCACATTAACAGTACTTTGTACTTAACTCTTAAAGAGTACGCTTGAAGATTCTAATTCGTTGGTAGAATGCAATATATGTGATACAAAATTGATATGAACCGGGCATCCGCCCCAACTTCCGTCCGGACATGGCCCCGTGATCCCCACTCCTTATCCCATTGGCATCGTTATCCCATCCCGTGACCCACCCCGCTCCCCCGCGCCCACTCGTTGCTTCTCCGGCATCCTGTGACATAGTCCGCTCCCCCCGCGCGCCACTCGTTGTCACTCCGCCGCGCCGCTCTCTGCGCCAGCTTGCGCTCCCGGGACGGACGCCGTGCCAAGCTCCCTGCCATCCCTCCGCCTGTGCTTCCTCCCTCCATCCCTCGCTCGCTCGCTCCCTCCCCCCACCGGAGACGAGGACGACAGCGGCGGCTCCGACGAGGTAGATCAGTCCTTCTCTAGATCTGAGCCCCTTTCCTCCTCCTCCTCCTCCTCTAGATCTGAGACCTCCTCCTGCTCCTCCTCCTCCTCTGGATTTGAGGGGCACGGCGATAGCTAGGGTTCCGGTGAGCTCTGTTGCACTAGCCTTGTGTTTGCTGTTGCAATAAGTAATATTTCTTTATTGCATTAGTCTCTTTTTTTGTTTCTGATGTTGCATCTCGCATAGCCTTCTTCTAATGTTGCAACAAGTAATTTCATTTTGTTGCATTAGTCTCTTTTTCTGATGTTGCTTCTCGCATTGCGCTTTGTTCTGTTGTTGCATTAGCCTTGTTCTGATATTGCAACAAGTAATATTTCTTTGTTGCATCTATTTTTTTTTCTGATGTTGCTTCTTAGCCTTGTTGTGATGTTGCAACAAGTAATATTTCTTTGTTACATTAGTCCCTTTTTTCTGATCTTGCATCTCGCATTGCAGTAGCTTTGTTCTGTTGTTGCAGTAACCTTGTTCTGATGTTACAAGAGACTTTTTTTGATGTTGCAAACAAGTAATACTTCTGATGTTGCATCTCACATTGCTCCGTGTTGTAACAGATCTTCCGATGGAAAATTTCTCATTGGACATTCGGGTGATGAAGCAAGGTGGGGATGGGGGTGTAGAGGGCAACGGGCGCGCAGGGGGTGGCGGGACGGCGGGGGATGGCGACACGACGAGGCACGGTGGCGCAGTGGGGGACATGCCACACGCGGGGGCGCACTCATTCTATTGCATCGGATATGTCCACTTTATTTCTGTCGTTGCTTTATTCGATGAGATTTGGATGACTCCTATTATCTCAATTGGATGGTCCCGAGCGGCGTCCGGACGTCCGGGCGCTAGTTGCGTAGTATGTGATATCGACTACTAGCAGCATGTATATAGATTTTCTTGTTTCCTCACTAGTCAACACAGGGATAAGGAAGGAGGCCAATAATGCTGAAGGACGGGCTTAGATTTCCTGCCTTTTCTTTTTATTTTTTCTAAATATTTTAGTTAATTATTATTTATTTAAATGTGGTATGCATTTTCAAAATCAAGGGCTCAGATTCATTCAAGATCTTACCTCTTATAAGGTAATGGGTGTACCATAGCAAAGCTCTTTTCTCATATATATTTGGTTAAGGTTGAGTACATGTGACTTCTCAGAAAGCGACAATGACAGTTAAAATGGGACGGAGGGAGTACACTCCATTTGACCCTACCTGAGAACAAACAAAAGATCGAGTGATTTTTTTTTTTACTTTCACAAGGACTATTTTTGCTTTTTCTTGGCTTTTGCTTGGGATGAATCGTTACGGTCCAAAAAAACCTGCAAAAAACATTCGTACTACAATAAACTCAAATTTGCATGATCCTCATGACTATGCATTTTACCATTCTCTCCAGCACTGTGAAACATGCACAGCTGGTGACACGACAGCCGAAAGATAACGAGATCACCCATAGTAATGTAACACAGGGTTTATATATCTTTTGTATCAGGCACTAGCATTATACAAACAGTATTAGTAAACGACGACCTACATCCATGAAGTCTTAACGGACTGGATGCATGCATGTTTGAAGATCAACACAGTCATTCCCTGATCACCCAAACGATTCTGTTCTCGCAGTGTGTGGTCGACATCGCAGAGGTGACCTCGAGGTTTGGGCAACGACTTTGACAAATTCAGGCATGGGCGCTTAAGAACTACTCCTATAATGTGTGCCTGGCAATCTCGATAAGAAAGACGACTCCTAAGGTTAATTAATTAGTACAATGTAAGCCGTATTAGTAGCAAAACAATCCTTGAAGGCTTGAACTAGGACACCCTCAATGGCAATTTGCAAACAGCTAGCTAGATGAGGCTTGAAAATAATAAAAAATGAACATTGTAGTGGATGGTTTTTTGAAGATCGTACTATACTAGCTATTTGAGAGTCGCTAGCTATTTCGTCTCTCTCCTTGATAGCTAATAGAATTCGTCTTAGACTAGCTATCTCATAACCATTGGGGATACCCTAAGCGTCGACTCACGGTAGTTGGATAGGTCAGGCCGAGATTGTCTCAGATAGCCGTCTGATAATATTGTGAAGAAAATGCTTGCACAGCGATACTAGCTAATGTAACAATACCAATGTAACGAAACATAAATTCCTTGTAAGTTGGTTAATTACATCGTGATGGCACCCATTGCTTAAATACATAGTGATGACACCCAGTGACTTGAGTGCATCGGTCTTATCTCGTTGCGAGATAAAATTAAGGAGAACTTAATAAACCTAAAACATTGTGCAGATCGATGGTCCTGGCTGTGATGCAAGTTGTGTGACGCACCACAGGTTTCATGATCAATAAGGGCACTCACTACTACAGATTGATTTATCACTGTCGCCACTTTCACTGCCGTAGCGATAGAAGCGACGGTGTTATACTTCCACCGCCGGTTGGACCAATAGCTAGGCCTCCTACGAAGGAAACCGACGGTTCAAACTTATACCACCGACGGGTTAACAATAGATGCGGCAGTGGTATTGTCTCCGCCGCATGAAAAGCCGAGCCGACTGGGATAGGCGTTATGGCGTCGGCCCTACACGACCGTTTGGTGCACCGACGGTAGTAAATTCGGCGTGAGTTATTTCTCTCTTTTTCAACTACCCACAACACAGTTGCATCACCATTAACTGCTCCTCTCCGCTTCCTTCTTCAAGGTTGGCCTATTTAAGCTGGGGCTGAATGCGCTTTTTGGCAATCCACATACTCCTTCCTCCTTAGATACAGATAGATACAAAAAAAGCTCTTGAGCCAATCATCTATATTTTCTTCATCGCCATAGCGCTCCTTCCCCAACTCTTCCGGCAGCAGCAGCTATATTGGGAGAAGGCCTTCAAGATTGGGTACTAACGGCATCTAGCGCAGCGGGGGCTGCTCGATCTAGGTGCTAGTGGAAGTTTTGCGATTAAGGGGGTTCACTTAGAGAGCGGCTGTAAGGATCTTTGTAGCATTCTCTCAACCCACCCATATATTATCTCTCTCACAAGTTTCTTCTTGCTCTCTCTCTCTCTCTCTCGATCATGAGAGGTGCAGATGCTAGTGGAAGTTTCACCTCACCTTTTCTTTCACTTTCTTGAATAGCTCTCTGTTCGCATTTCCAAGCCTGCTGTTCAGTCTGAGGAATCAAAACGTGAGCACCACCATATCCTAATCGATAAGGAAGTTACTAGACAAGAAAGGTGGACAAAAAATAGTTTCCTTCTTTGAGATGCTAGTGGAAGTTTTGCGAGGTGCTGCCTCATCCTTAGCTTGCACTACCTGTCTCCAGACTCGACTATGGGATGTACTTGTACTTGATAGGTCTTTGTTAATGTACACCTAGTAATCTTCGAGAGGTCTTTGTTATTGTACAACTGTGGAATGTAACTGAAGTTATCAATGAAATTGTTGTGATGATTGTTACCGTGTCGTTTATATATAGTTTTTGCCTTAAAAACAATTAATAACCGAATGACTGTGATGCTTGTTACTCCATTTTTTAAAGTGTCATAGTATTTTCCTTGGCTACACAGACGTGAGATAAAGCACCTCACTGAGATGGTGCTGGGGTGGAAGTATTTGCCTTGGTTTATTTGCAAATTAGTTTGCTATGTTTCATACATTGATTCAGCGTTAGTGTTAGATCGCAAAGTGCAGGGAGTCAAATGGTCCATGTCGTCTTCCCTACTCCGCCGCCCGCGACTTGCGTGGGTGGCTATGGATGTCACGGACCTTGACTGTTGCCTTCTTCGCTCGTGTTTATTAGTGGAGATGACTTGAATAACATGTATTAAGAAATTGGAAACATGTGCAAGAGAATCTGAGCCGCATCATACGAGAAGGTAATTGTAACGAGTTTAGAAATGAATCGTACTTGTGTATCATTGTATTGAGGAGAGTGAAGAGTTTATCATACAAATCCCCATCATCCATACATATACATATCAACATTGATCTGCCCAGAATCCACCACATACTTGTGAAGAACCTATCACACTCATTGCGGATCCTACACTCCTCGCTGCAGAACATAGCCCACTTCTCCCTACTTTCCCATCCTGCGTGGTCGCCGTAGCCTCCGCACTGATGTCCGTCCTGGCGACGCACCGACATGGCCAGAGGAGGCAGAGGACTAGACCCACCTGGTGCCGACGGCATAGCCAAGTCCTACAATATGAACATGGCCTATTGGAGGCGCCTTGTACATTTCTTGTTGTTGACACAAAAATATGGCGATGTGATCAACACACAGCAAGCCGAAAGATCTGAGTGGAATGAGACCAGAGATCTGCTTGGCTTCAACACAGAACCAGACGATTTTGAAAACCCAACGATGTGCCAGTCAATTTGACCTGCAATTGACAAGGAGAGAAAATCTTATCAGTAATTTAAGGTAGAACATGTCGGTGTTGCACCAAACAGTTCCAAATGTACAGCTAGATAGCTGATTCAATGAGGCTATTGACTAAATAGTCGATATCCAGCGTATCCATGAAATGAAGATCTTTAAATCAAGGATTATCGGCTAATATTAAATGATAATGATACGAATCAAAATAACCAATGCTCATGGAACATCAGAAAGCATCATCGGGTAAATGGAACACGATCGATATAAAGCGTCGAGCCGATAAGTCTGATGAAAAGAGTATAACATGCGAACAAATTGACTGTCTAATATAAATGAATCCACAAATAGTTTTGAGTCTAATCTATTATCATCAAAAGTGAGGTTCGATCGGATCGATGTAGCTATGATAATGATAACAAACTAAAGCCAAAGAATCTATAAAACCATCTATATGTTAATAGATTCATGAAAGCAAGCTATATGCGTGAGAGTATAGGCAAATCGGCTAAAATAGCCGATGTAGTCATAGCAAACAAACAGAATACAAATCTTGATCATGAACCAGACCACTAATCGATAACTTCTAATCTAAAATCTTACCAGTGAGGTTCGACCGGATCGATACAGCTATGGTAGTGTCATTAGATTAGGTCTCAATAACTAGTGAGTTTATTCAAGATTGAAACATGTTTTTAGATGCATACTATATTTGACTGGAATAGAGATAAAGCATCTGATCTAGCTAAATTAAGCCATCAATTATAAGATTTGAAATGTGACCAGATCAAAGGATGACCAATTAAGATGATATGATGCCGATCTATCTCTATCTCAATCGAGTGATTTTGTTATAATTAATAAAACATTAATTATAGCAAGATCGATAACTGGTGAATCAACCAAAAATAGCAAGGAAAATCTTACTAATCTTAGCAGTTTCGATAACTGGTGATATTGTATTAAATAACAGGTTATTTAACACAAGATCGATAACTTTGATCTATATTATGATTCGTAAGAGATCAATCAGCTGATGCAGCCTTACAAACTATGATACAGATCAATAACTAACTTATATTATGGCTCATAAAAGATTAATAGCTTTACAAGTACAATACAAGTCGTGATGGTACTCACAAGCAAGTTGGAGGTCGATCAGTTGACGTAGCCCTATTTACTGAAGAACTCGCCGAGATCTACAGTACTCCGACTCCTAATGTGATGGCGACAGCTGGAAAGATTGTATTGATTGAGTGTTCATTCTTTTTTTACAATAACTAGGGTCTAATATTTATACCCGAAACCTAAACACGAATCCTACTCAAATACGACTCATTACAATTCTTGGAATAAAAGAAAACTTCCTAACTTAATAATAACCTGGACCCCAATTTTCCTTATTTGTAAAGTCTGACACATCTGCCTGGCGCCACTCAAGTATAGCCCATTAACACCGTCTGCCAACATCATCCATAAAATAGCTGATTCTAACATCACATCTAAATCAGCTGATACCGATTCACATCTAATCGATTCCTTGATGACACAATCCTGGAAGCTTCGAGTTCCCGCGTTCTTCTTCCCAAATTTTAGTGCAAACACATGCCCCCCAATTTTGGGATAAAAATGATTTTATTCCAAAATTCCTATTCATCTTTTCACCATGTTGCAACCGCTCATTCCAAAATAAACTCATTACTCCTGATCTTTTGGGCCAAATTCTATATAATACCCCAACAATATCATTTCCAGCTCGCTCGGCCTGCTTACTTTCCCCTTCTTTCTCGAGCAAACTTCAACAGTCAAAGCCGCCACCGCCAAAGCCTTAACCCTAGCACATCCTCTGCTCTACCAAACTGCCATTCAAGTAACCTTCCTCAGATTCAGATCCATTTTGGCCACAATGGCAACCAACGACCACGTTTCTGAGGTATGCCTTCAAACTTCTGCATTTCAAGTGTTAGCCGCTACTCTGTATTTTTCTTTTTTCTTAAATTCATCCCAACTGGTTTCTAGGAAATGAGGAATAAAATTATAATTCCATCAGCTGTTGTTCCCAATGCCTATTACCTTGGACCCATGGGTGATCCTGATCCATACGATTTCATCAATCAAGAAACCAACCGAATCCCCTTCAAACAATCTATAGTAGATTTGTCCTCTTAGAACACCAAAACTCCCTTTAGAAGCTGGCCCAAAATGCCTAAGGGATGGAGGGATTGGTTCCGTAGGGTATCAGAGAAAAATGCTAGAGATTGAGAAATTTATGACTTGAATCAATGCATGACACTCTCACTGTCTCGAATGGAGATGAATGACTCACTTATGATTTCTGCATCTTATTTTTGGTCCAACACTATGAATGCTTTTGTTTTTGTCACGGTCCAATGACCATCACTTTGGCTGACATTTACATGTTGACCGGCCTTAGAATAACAGGATCAATGCAACCCTATGATTTCTTAAGTGCTAGGTCTAAGAAATTAGCCAAAATATTAGGCTGCACAGGATGGGCAAGCTATATTCTGAACCATATTGGGGATGGATCGATTGTTGATGAAAGAGAGCATGTAGCTTTCCTGAGCATGTGGCTAGAAAAATTCATCTTTTATGGGTCATCTTGCAGACCAACTTATAATCATAAATACATGGCAGAACGTCTAGCAGCTAGCAATGAAATCCCCCTCGAAAAATATCTGCTGGGGTCTGTTTATCACCTGATGCACCAAGTATCTGTTCAATTACTGAAAAATGAACCAGTGCATACCATCAGTGGCCCTTGGTGGTTAATACAATTGTGGTTGAATCTATACATTCATAAAATTGTAAGACCCAATCTCAGGAATCTGAGCTTCCCTTCTTCCAACTTTGCTGAACATTATAAAGGAAAAGAAGGAAGAACTCGATGGTGTATGAATTATGGTGAAGCTGCATTAACCATAACAATTGTTGTTGATATAGGCCACCTTTTTAGGAAAATTTTCAAAGGGTTTGATGCAAACATCCAGTCAAATTTTGGTTTGAATCAGGTTGCTAAGATGAAACAACTACTACAATTTTTAGTTGTATTATCAAACCCTGTGTACTGCCAGCTGAATTTCACCATTGCTGTGGCAAAATGGCTACTGTTTCTTTTCTCCCAGATAATCTCCCAACTTATGAATTCTATAACCCTTCTTTTGTGGCCCATCAATTCAGCCTTGGTCAACTACTTCCTCGGCTATTCTTTAGGAACACTCTGAAGCCAAGAGAAGGTACTAGTGAGATTGATGGAAACTTCTAGGGTTTTTCAACTAGGATCAGACCTTCCTTCTTTTTGCCTACATGAATGGACTAGAGCTACCTTCTCCTCAAATTTGTTTGATTCCTAGTGGCAAGAATGGCACTCTCACCTCTTCTGCAGTCCAATTCATCCCAACTGTCTAACCCTGGATGAAGAATTTGCTTCTGATAGTGAGGCAATTTACTACTTTTCTTTTAGAAGGATTATCTAACAAGTTCTCCTATCAATTCATCTAACAAACTCTTTTGTAGGATACCGAATTTGATCCGCCAAGTGTGGACAGGAAAGGGCATCCCATAGAATATTATCCACCATGTCTAGCCTCAAGAATAGGATTAACTGCACCCACTCTGAAAAAGTTGATGAAAACCCCAGCGGCCCCAACGATACTCACATATCAGTCTTCAAAAGGCAAGGCAACCCAAGGTGTAACTCAGAAAATCACCACTGGGAAGAGACGCCGCAGAACAAAATCATCAATTGCTCAGGTAACTTAACTTATCTTCCCTCTTAAGATGATATCCGACTTCTAATTCAATCCCTTCTTTGCAGCCATCGACTATTGCATCTCAATCCGCCTTGGGTGCCGAATTGTTGTCCCAAGCATTTGAATCGGTGTCTACCAATCTCTCATCGACTAATCTTCCTAAGGAGCCGATTACAATTGAAAAAACCAATGCTTCTGACAGACCCAAAATAGCAGAAGATGAGAACCTCTCTACTTCACCACCTGATGCTACCATGGTATCTCCTCAAGCCTTTCAATCT
Organism: Miscanthus lutarioriparius; assembly: GCA_904845875.1. Taxonomy (NCBI): domain Eukaryota; kingdom Viridiplantae; phylum Streptophyta; class Magnoliopsida; order Poales; family Poaceae; genus Miscanthus; species Miscanthus lutarioriparius. The sequence goes on along the minus strand of CAJGYO010000009.1, from coordinate 86,141,180 downwards.
TATGTAATCCTCACTCTTCTCTAATCAGTCTCCTTTATTAGATACCACTTGAGAAAACATTTGTACTAGTGCAAAGGTCTAACAATCCAACAGTTGAAGATGATCCTATTGATGCTGATACCCAACCCATTGATTCTCCAACTCAGCAAACAATAGATGGTAAGAAATTCATATGCTCATTCTTGTCCTTCTATAACAAATATAAACCAAAAAACTTCTTGATGCCTGTAGACACCAGCATCGAAAGTCCAGAGCCGATTCAACCAAATGTTGAAAAAGATGTTGGCACATCATCGGCTGTTCGTTCTCCTCAGCCAAAGTCTCTTCTAGAAAAGGTACTGTGTTCCCCTCACCATTCATCTCATTGTCAACCCATTTGCCATTTCTAATAAGATTCCTTTTGTTCACATGTAGGTACTTAATTCTCCAGCTCTGAGCTACTCCTTCAACTTTGAAGAATACATAGACGAAAGTGAGATTAGCTCATCAACCATTTCTTCCCAAGAGACTTTATCAGATGAGACCAAAAATTAGCTAAAAGACATGCTGCCAATGCTCGAGAGGAATATAGCCGATTTGGTCCAGGATGCAAACCTAATGAGAAGAATCTTCTTGGCCATCAAGCATAATTTGACCCCAAATCTTGCTGAGGTCTTGATACCTATATCCAATATTGAAGACCAAGCTCGCAAGGTGAAAAAGGCTCAAAGAAATCTAATTGACCGTGAAGCTTTGATGGCCAAAAAGAATTCTAACAAACAGGAATCCAAAGAATTAGCACAACTGATCGACAATTTGAAGAATTCTTCTTCCAAAATTGAACCAGAACTAAATCAGTTGAGAGTTAGGCATGCTGAGCTTGAAAAAGAACTAGAAAGTGTGAAAGCCATCATCGAATGTCATGAATCCAACTTGACTCAGATCCCCAATGCTATCAAATAGAAGAAACAAGAACTATTGACTAAGGTCAAAGAAGGCAAAGCTATTCGCAGCTGTCTTGAGAGCATTCCTGGATTAGCCGAATAAGATAAACAACAACTTGCAGAAGTTGATGCTATTCGGCTGAAAGTACTATGAGCAATTCATGATGCTCTTAACTTGTAATTTATATTCTAGTATCTGTAGCACATAAACCTGATGATAACTATACTTTTTGGTTCAGCTAGAAGAGCCGATATGAATTAGCCGATTTCTGATTTCTGACTTTACTCTGACTTAATTGAATCTGAAAACGGCTTTTATCACAAAACCCTTTGAATTCCTTCTCAATCATCAACGCCGTGTTCTCCTCGGTATTAGTGAAGTGGCGCTTCCCCTTCCATCAATTGGGGTTCTTTCACTCGTCATAGGATATCCACCGTCTTGCCTTTGTGGCTATAAATACCAGTCAAGGGCTTTGGCCTTAAACACATCTACACCCACAACTGTTCTCATTCTCTTGTGTCCTTCTACCTTCAAGAACCCTGTAGCGGTTTCCTCTTCTCCTCCTCTCAAGATCTAAACCAGCACCCATGCCCACGTGAAGATAACTGTGGCAAGTGAGCAGCAGATGAGATCCCAGAGGAGGAGATGCCAATGAACCAGCGCCTCCATCACATGAGGTGATACCAAACGCCCTCTGCTTATGGCAACGAATCATTCTCTAACTTGTCCATAGATTTGTCTTGAATAATAGGCTCCTTCCTCCTCCTCAGAGGGCTGGTGAGCCCTCCAATGCTGCATCTGCTGCCACCCCCATGCCGGACTCGTCGTCGGACTCCTCTGACTCATATAGTGGTGATATTGCCTGGTGCTTCCTCCGTGAGTGGAGGGCTACGAAGGACCGTTATTCCAAGGCAACTCGAGAAAATGGTTAGCTTGAGATCCATCTCGAGGTCTCCCAGGCCTCCCTCGTCGGGCGATGCAGAGGAGGGAAACAATGCCGCTCGGGCGAGGTTGGCCTAGTCCGACGCCATGGTGGCGGGTAAGCTTAGTTCCAAGAAAACCCTCACTCTTATCTTCACAACCCCTTTCTTGACAATCTACCTACCTCTTTGATTGCTAGCCCTGACGGTACAGTTGGAAAACCTCCAACTGGCGGTGAACGCAGCTACATCGGCCATCAACGCCTGGGACCCTCTGCTCATCAACCGTCCACATGACATCTCGGCACACGCCCAGGAGATTTTTCTCCATGGCGTTCGTCGCGGCGCAACGGTGGCTCTGGCCATGGTGCAAGTCCAGACCTGGCACGACCTCCATGCCATGGAGCCAGGCTTCCCAATGGTCGATGATCCCAACATGCACGAGGAGCTGATTGAGGACTTCGACGTTGACGCGGCGGCCATTGTAGATATCACACCAGCCCAAGATGTTGTGAATAAAGTGTTCGATTAATCTGTACTAGGAGCAAACAATGAATGAACAAAGTTTTTGCCTTTTCCTTATGAATTCATCTCTAAAACTGCCGTAATATGAAACATGATTGTCTTTGTGTGTATTTTTGCTCTATAGGCGATACATATCATATTGGCTTTTACCCCTTCGGTTTAATTTTCCTTTTTGAACTAAAGGCGATACCCTCCTGGTACCGGCTATTAGAGTTGATGACTAAACAAGTCAGCTATCAAGTATTAATCCAAACGCTAGGATAATACTTCTTTAGGAAATTTCCATTGATTGCTCTATCAAATTCCACTTCCCCTTCTAGCGTTTCCAAAATATAAGCATTGCCAGGCGCACAACGTTTAATCCGATAAGGACCTTCCCAATTAGGCGACCATTTGCCAAACCTGCTATCTTTAGACCCAATCGGCAATCTTACTTTCCAAACTAACCCTCCTTCGCAAAACTATTTGTTCTTGACCTTTTTATTATAATGCCTTGCAATCCTTAATTTATTGGCCTCAATATTTTCAAGAGCGCGTAGCCGATGACAACTTTTGTCGGGGACCTAATACCATGATACCCCAGAAGGTGGGACCAATAACCATCGAACGTTAAAAACTTCTGGACGGACAAGGGCGCCGCTGCGTTCCTTGCCTGAATGACGAAAGTTAGGTTTCGTCTCGCCCGACGCCTTTGGACCAACCCCGCCTCACCCGAGGGCAAAGGGCCCCGAGGCCTCCGTCTCGCCCGATGCCTTTGGGCCAGCCCCTCCTCGCTCGAGGGCAAAGGGCTGGCCTCCATCTCGCCCGACACCTTTGGGCCAGCCCCGCCACGCCCGAGGGCAAAGGGCTGGCCTCCGTCTCGCCCGACCCCAGAGGGGTGGGTTCGGTCACGCCCAAGGGATAAGGACTGGGCTTCACCTCACCCGACGACCGAGGACGAACCTCACCCTGTTCGATGTCCAAAGGCTGGTTTTATCTTACCTGATAACTTCTCTCCCGTTCCCTCATGATGATGTGTACAGTGCAAGACAAGACGTTCGGGTCAACCACGGCTTCAAGGACCATACCCTGTGCCCCGGTAGGAAAGGTACTGCCAGGGAACGACTGGACATGTGCTTTAGACCCTCCCGGGCACCGCAGAGCCCAAAAGGTATTGCAGGCGCGTACTCCTCGCCCTGTAGAGTTGTAGGCGCCGCCTTTAGCTTTGGGACACGGGACCCGATGAAGATACACAACAACTACTACACTCCAGAAAAGGATTTGTAATCTCCATGAATGACGGACATGCCGTCACCACATTATGGACCCAACGGAGCGGCGCCCACTTCCCGACCCCTCGGGTCCACCAAATCGAAGGACCTTGCCCACAGCGCTACTCCGGACCTCGACTCCGCGTCCCTCTGACAGAGACTCATAGAGCCAGAAGGCATGCGGAGCAAGGCTGGGCGAGGTTCATAAGTCAAAACCACTATACTCTAGCCCATGCCCTGCGCAGGGCACTATTCTGTAACCATCCTGACATTCTACAGAAGCATCGACAATATTGTAGGCGCTTATCTTCCTTTCGCACCCATCAGAATGGGTAAGGAGGCTAGGTAGAGCACAGATCCTAAGCCCTGACCCTTGTAAAGCCGTCCCCTTCATCTATAAAAGGGGATGCGCTTCCTCCAGCTAAGAGGAGGAAAAAAGAACGCAACAGACACACATAGTCAAGCTGCTACCAAGCTCTTGGCTTCCTTTCGACCCTTCCATCAGAGACTTGGGACCTGTCCCTCTCTCGATCGTTTGTATCCCCTACTACGAACCATTCACGGTGCTAATAACACGAGCAGCAACAAACTGGATGTAGGGATATTCAGCCCGAACTAGTATAAATCTTGTGTCCTTTAGCACACCATCCGAGCCTAATGCGCATTACTATAAATTTACTTGGCGGTGCTTATACGAAACACCGACAGTTGGCGCGCTAGGTAGGGGGCTTGTGCGTTCCAAACCAGGCCTCGGATGGCCACCCACGCAATCAGCTGGGCCCCGGGTGCACATGTGCATTTCGGCGACCTAGATTTCATCGTCACACTAAGAGGAGAACTGGCGCTGACCCACACGGCCACACAGCCTCTCCCTTCCATCAACCTCAGCCGTCTGAGGCTTGAGGGTCTTTGGGGCGACTCCCTTGGACCCCAGTTATCCAAGGAGCCCCCACACAGCATCACCCTATTTCCGGAAGGCCCCGTACGAAGCGCCCCAACAGCGCTTCCATTCGGTCTCCGCAACGCCATGGCGACCGCCGGCCACCTTCTGTCACTACGCATGGTTCAGCCGCCTACAGACAGTGAGTTCGTGGGGGTAGTCGAACACGACCTAGAGACACTCTACGGGCTCCTCGTGGAGGAATCAGAATCATCCTCTAGCTTCGACTCTAGCAAGGGGAGCCATCACCCTTCCCGGGAATGCTTCATGACGCAAACCCCCGAGGGACACATCCAAAGCATCTTCAGAGAAGAAACAACCCCAACAGGCAACCCCGACGCCAGGATCAAGGCGGAGACGGTGGCTCCATCTCACGTAAGGATGGAGCAGCTAAGAGCACGAAAGCTAGAGATCGATGACGCCGGGCAACAGCTTGTCCGAGAATACCGAAACATCGAGGAGGAGATCAAGCGTCGTGGAGATGGTGGGCATGCATGCACCTCGGCCCATGATGTGCATCGGAGGATCCTCACCATTGATGGGACTCTCCCTCACTTTGCTCGGGCAAGCCAGAACATCGCCGCAGCGACGGTCTTGCTGCACGGCCTTTCGGAGGCTGCGACGTCCAAGGATCGCCGCGCCCGTTGAGAAATTCGCACGTTGCTTGAACGTGCAGCGGCGCAGCAAGCGGAAAGCTCGTTGTCTCGACGACATGAACCCGACACCAGCCAGCCCACGCCCTCGGTATGTCCCGCCAAGGACGCGTCCGTTCACCAGACGTCGCCAGGCAACAGGCAGTGCTCCGCTATCCCGGTACATCAACGTCTCGGCCACAGCCGTGACATGCGCAGCACCATCGACGCCCGCAGGTGCACCCACGATGATGAAAGAGAAGAAGCCCATCGCGGCTATCATCCACGACGCGGCGGACGCTACAACAGCGGCGAGGACCGGAGCCTGAGTCCCAGCCTTCTAGGCCCTCGGGCCTTCGGCCGATACATCCTCAACGCTGTGTTCCCCCCGAGGTACCGACCGCTCGCCAATATCCTAAAATATTCTGGAGAATCGAACCCCGGGCTTTGGCTCGAAGACTATCAGCTTGCTTGCCAAGCCGGTGGTGCGAGTGATGACAATTTCATTATTCGCAATCTCCCGCTATTCTTGGCCGATTCGGCACGAGCGTGGTTGGAGCACCTACCGTCCAACGCCATTCAAAGTTGGGCGGATCTCATGGAGATCTTTGTGGGTAACTTCTAGGGCACGTATAAATGTCCTGGAAACCCATGGGACCTCAAGAACTGCCGCCAGAAGGCCGATGAAACTCTCCGCGGGTACATTCGGTGCTTCTCCCAGCAGTGCAACGAGCTCCCTAACGTTGCCGACGCCGACGTGATAGGAGCCTTCCTATCCGGGACAACCTGTGAATCCCTCATCCACAAGTTGGGACGCAGGGGCCCGTGAACCACCAAGGAACTCCTGGACATCGCCACCAGCCACGCCTTAGGAGAGGAGGTGGTCGGTGCCGTCTTCGACCGCACCGATGGCAAGGCAAGGCAGGACGAGGCCACTGACGAAGGCACCTCCGATCGTCCCGCCAAGAGAAAGAATAAGAAGCAACGGCACGACAACTCGCTCGTGGCTGCCGCCGACCGTAAAGGTGGATGGAAGCCCGCGGAAGGCACTCTGAACCACTTTGAAAAAATGCTCGAGGGGCCATGCCCAAACCACGCTTTCCCGGCCAAACATCTGTACAAGGAATGTGGCCTCATGCGAAAATACTTGACCGGGGGCCTCAACAAAGGAGACCAGGGGAAGGAACCTACCCCCAGGACAAATGACGTCGAGGAGAAGGACGACACTTTCCCGACTCCAAATGGTGCCCTCATGATCTTTGGAGGATCAGCGGCCTACGACTCCAAACGCCGCCAAAAGGTCGCACGCCGCGAGGTCTATACGGCCGAACCGGCCACGCCTGCTTTCCTCTAATGGTCAGAATCTGCCATAACCTTCGACCGGGCCGACCACCTTGGCGCTGTCCCACACCCGGGAAGGTACCCGCTTGTCGTCGACACGATCGTTGGCCCAAAACGGCTCACAAAGGTACTGATGGACGGAGGCAGCGGCCTCAACATCATGTACGCCAAAACGCTCGACGAGATGGGCATCGATTGAACGAACCTCCGTCCCATCCGAGCACCTTTCCATGGCGTCGTACCTAGTAGGCAGGCCATGCCACTATGACAGATCGATCTGCCCGTCACTTTCGGGGATCGGTCCAATTACAGGACTGAGACCCTCACCTTCGACGTAGTGGGGTTCCCTCCAACTTTTCATGCCATCCTGGGACGACCGTGTTACGTGAAGTTCATGGCCGTCCCCAACTATACGTACCTTAAGCTAAAGATGCCGGGCCCCCACGGGGTCATCACCATCGACACCTCCTTCCAGCGCGCTTACGAGTGCGAAGTTGAATGCTGCGGTCACGCCTCCGCAGTCGTCGCCACCAAAGAACTCGCCACCCTCAGGGAGGAGGTTGCCGAAAAAATGCCCGACGTCAAAACAACAACCGGGTCGTTCAAACCAGCAGAGGGCTCCAAGGAGGTCCACGTGGACCCCAGCGGCTCCGAGGCCAAGAGGGTACGTATTGGTACTTCACTCTCTTCCGAATAGGAAAGCGCGCTCATCGACTTCCTCCGCGATAACAAAGACATCTTTGCGTGGAAACCCTCAGATATGCCAGGCATCCCGAGGGAGGTCGTCGAGCATGCTTTAAAAATCCACCCGGACTCCAAGCCGGTAAAACAGCGCCTGCACCGCTTCGACGAAGAAAAACGCAGGGCCATCGGCGAAGAGATAGCAAAACTATTGGCCGCTGGGTTCATCAGGGAAGTATCCCACCCAGAGTGGCTAGCAAATCCCGTTCTTGTACGAAAGAAGAACGGGAAATGGAGGATGTGTGTCGACTACTCGGGCCTCAACAAGGCATGCCCAAAGGACCCGTTTCCTTTACCACACATTGACCAAATAGTTGATTCCACCTCAGGGTGCGAAACCCTCTGCTTCCTTGACGCATACTCCGGCTACCACCAGATCGCGATGAAAGAGTCCGACCAGCTCGCAACGTCTTTTATCACCCCCTTCGGATTGTTCTGCTACGTTTCAATGCCGTTCGGTCTGAAGAACGCTGGGGCAACTTACCAGCGCTGTATGCTCAACTGCTTCGGGGACCTCATCGGGCGGACCGTTGAGGCCTACATCGACGACATCGTAGTTAAATCCAAGCGGGCTGAACACCTTGTCGTCGACCTTGAGCAAACCTTGGCGAAACTCTGGGCAAACGGCATCAAACTCAATCTCGAAAAGTGTGTTTCGGGGTCCCGAGGGGCATGCTGCTCGGCTTTATTGTCTCCGAGCGCGGCATCGAAGCCAACCCGGAGAAAATCTCAGCCATCACAAAAATGGGCCCAATCCAAAACATAAAGGGGGTTCAGCGAATCACAGGATGCCTTGCCGCCCTCAGCCGATTCATTTCGTGCCTCGGCGAACGAGGACTTCCCCTTTATCGACTCCTTAAGAAATCCGACCACTTTGAGTGGACAGCCGAGGCTCAGGATGCGCTTGACATGGTTAAACAATTCCTAACTAAACCGCCGGTCCTAGTCCCTCCGTACAACGGAGAATCCCTCCTGCTGTATATATCGGCCACCACGCAAGTGGTCAGCTCCGCCTTAGTGGTAGAGCGAGAGGAAGAGGGGCACGCCTTCAGGGTACAGCGGCCTGTGTACTTCATCAGCAAGGTGCTATCCAACTCCAAAACCCGTTACCCCCAAATCTAGAAACTCCTCTACACCGTCCTCGTCACCAAGAGAAAGCTACGCCATTACTTCGAGTCACACCCTGTGACAGTCGTGACGTCTTTCCCCCTCGGTGAGATCGTCCGCAGCCAGGATGCTATAGGAAGAATCGCAAAGTGGGCGCTCGAGCTAATGGATCAGGGCATTACTTATGCCCCCCGAACAACGATCAAATCCTAGGTGCTGGCTGACTTCATCGTAGAGTGGACCGAGGTCCAGATGCCACCAACAATCGCCAATCAAGAGTACTGGACGATGTACTTCGACGGATCGCTGATGAAGAAGGGCGCCGGCACGGGACTAGTCTTCGTATCTCCCCTCGGGGTCCGCATGAGGTACATGGTTCGGCTCCATTTTCCCTCATCAAACAATATCACAGAGTACGAAGCGCTCATCAACGGCCTACGAATCGCTATCGAGCTGGGCATCCGACGTCTCGATGTCAGAGGCGACTCCCAGCTGATCGTCAACCAGGTCATGAAGGAGTCAAGCTGCCATGACGCCAAGATGGAGGCATACTGCCAAGAAGTCCGACGGCTGGAGGATAGATTTGACGGCCTCGAGCTCAATCACATCCCAAGGCGCCTCAACGAAGCAGCCGACACGCTTGCGAAAGCAGCATCCAGCCGAGAGCCAGTCCCGGCAGGCATCTTCGCCAGCGATCAACGCAAACCCTCGGTACGCTACATGGGGTCGGAACAAGCCGACGATGGCCCATCTAGTCCGACCCTAGGTGCCGATACGGCAACTGCTCCACCCGACCCCGAGGTCATGGCGCTAGAAGAGGACCCAGCAGCATAGTCCGACCCTCCCGATGACTGGAGAACGCTTTACCTCGACTACCTCCTCCACGACATACTACCAGCAGACAAAACGGAAGCCCGACGGCTTGCACGACGCGCCAAGTCCTTCGTTCTTGTAGAAGGTGAACTATACAAACTGAGTCACATTGGGATTCTGCAACTCTGTATCCCTGGTGAACAGGGAAAACTCCTGCTGGGCGACATCCACGGTGGAATCTGCAGTCATCATGCCGCACCAAGAACCTTGGTTGGGAATGCATTCTGACAAGGCTTCTACTGGCCCACAGCAGTAGCTGATGTCGAGCAAATTGTACGCACCTGCGAAGGGTGTTAGTACTACGCTCGGCAAACTCACCTCCTGGCCCAGGCACTCCAGATGATCCCCATCACGTGGCCCTTCGCGGTCTGGGGGCTCGACCTGGTTGGGCCACTCAAAAAGGCGCTCGGGGGCTTCACCCACCTGCTTGTCACCAGAAAATGGATTGAAGCTCGACCAATATCCACGATCAAATCCGAGCAAGCTGTGCTATTCTTCCTCGACATCATCCATCGCTTTGGAGTACTGAACTCCACCATCACAGACAATGGCACGCAGTTCACCGGCAGGAAATTCATTCATTTCTATGATGAACAACACATCCAGATCGATTGGGCGGCCATCGCACACCCCCGGACAAACGGGCAGGTCGAGCGCGCAAACGGCATGCTCCTGCAAGGTCTTAAGCCGAGAATTTTCAACCGGTTGAACAAATTCGGCGCGCGCTGGCTCGCTGAGCTTCCGGTCGTACTCTAGAGCCTGAGGACAACTTCTAGCCAAGCCACTGGCTACACACCCTTCTTCATGGTCTACGGTTCCGAGGCCGTTCTCCCAACGGACCTTGACTATAGAGCACCAAGAATTAGAGCATACGACGAACATGGGGCCGAGGCATCCCACCAAGATGCCATGGACCAGCTAGATGAAGCCCACGACATCGCCCTCCTCCATTCAGCTAAGTACCAGCAGGCGTTGCGATGGTACCACAGCCGATGGGTACGGGGTCGATCCTTCAACGTCGGGGACCTCGTCCTCCGCCTTGTGCAGAGCAACAAGGACCGCCACAAACTCTCACCGCCCTGGGAGGGGCCCTACGTCGTTGTAGAAGTACTTCGCCCGGGCGCCTACAGGTTGAAAACCATCAACGGCAAGGTCTTCAACAACGCCTGGAACATTGAGCAGCTACGTCGTTTTTACCCTTAAATAAGCGCATACTCTTCCTTATCAGTTTTTGTCATTACAAAACCTCAATCCTTAGTGACTTCCGACCCCTGCAAAGCGCGAGGGGTCAGACCTCACTCGGGGGCTGACATAAGTAATATAAGTAGTATGCTTGCAAAAACTTCCTGTGTTATATTTACAAACGTTCTCTAAGTTTTCCGTTCTCGTAAAAAAACCGTAAGAACTAAGATTTCGGGGACAAATTCTGACTATAACTAGTAGGACTGCGGGAGACCCACGCCCCAGTGGCTGCGACCTCTTTGCTCACCAGCGTGATCAGAATTTTTTCACCCGCACTCCTAGTTTCTTATGGCTTAAACCATGGGAAGGGTCGGAGGGCACAAAAGCCTTTTTTACAAAAAGAGGAAGCTAAAGGGCCATCTGTCGTATTTTTTCATCTTTTGCACAAATTCACCACTTGTAAAGTGATTTCATCACAAAAAGGACTAACATACTTGTAAATTCAGAGGACTGTTTACTCGGGGGCTTCCCCACAAAATTATTCAATTACAGTCTCTGCCTAGCTTTACTACAAGTACTACTGCGGCCGCCGCGCCACGCTCTCCATCGGCAACGCCCGGGGCATGTGCACGGGCCAGTTCGTCTACTGCGGCCACCGTGCCACGCTCTCCATCGGCGACGTCCTACCGCTCCGCGGGGCCCTCAAAGGCACCGTCACCTGCAACATCGAGCTCCACGCCGGCAACCCCGACAATGGCGCCTGAACGTCATCATCAACAACCGCGACCCCGACAATGGCGCCTGAACGGGAGGCGCCTCCCGCCATGGGGAGGCCGCAACGAACAACGGCAAGGCTGACGATGTCCGGCACCCTCCAGTACCACAGAACGATCCTACGATAGGACCTCTGTGAAGGGGAGCAAACGACGAACGAATGTCCAAAGAAAGATAAGCATCCCTGCCTTCTTACTTTATGCGTTAAAATTCATTACCGAGCTTCCGACCCCGTCAAATGGCAGGGACACGAACGTCACTCGGGGGCTGCCGAGGATGTCTACTAGTCTAGACATCCTCCTCACTCGGCCCCTCCGTACGCTTGAAACCAGGGGCATGAAATACGGGCATAAAACTTTGATTAAAACTAGACGAATTAGCAGACCCTACGCCTCGATAGCTACGGTGTTTCTATTCACCAGAAAAATCATACTCAATGCCCCCCGCGTCTTCGGCTTCGACATCTGCCTTCTCAAGAAGGGATCGTAGGGGCCTGCCTATAGAATCTCCCGCAAAGGAGAAGCTGTCAGGTGGCCCAAGTCGATCGGACGGCTCGGACCGCCACCAAGATATGAAAAAACAAAGAATAGCGATTCTTATGCAGGTTACTCCAAACCACGTCACAAACATCAGGGCCCAAACCCATCTGGTAGGAGCTTTTCCGCCACTCATGCTACCAAGGTAACGTTACCGACCCCGCCTTTATTTCGATTAAAATATGCATTCAAACATTATGTATGCAAAACATTGCATCCCAACGCTTCGTGTCGCGTCACGAAACGGCCGTCACCTCATTCGATATAGGTGACAGCAGGCCGAGGTTCGAAGGCCGGCCCGCGAAGGGCTCGAGGCCACCTCGTACCAAACAGAGCCAGGGAGAAATAACTGAGACGAGCCCCAGCGGCCTTGCCCGACCCCGCTCAGAAACGAACAAGGACATCTCAACCTTTTCTCGTTCGATTCTAACCCCGAGCCAAACCCACAGAATCTCCATCGAGGAGAGGCCATCGGGCCGCCTGAGCCTATCGAACGGCTCGGGTATCTGCCAGGAGGCGGGTTAAGAAGTTGTGGAAAGCCACCAGAGGGCTCTTCCGACCCCATCAGCAAATGATGGACCCGGATTCCACACGAATGTACCCGTTAGCGAGCTCATTGAGCGCGATACTCGAGCCATCGAGGCAAGTGTCGTTTACTCAGCCCCTCCGATTGCGAAAATCGAGTACGGGGTAACACGCAAATTATGGCTAACCCCTATCAGACCTTGACAAGGCCCAGGGGCTCAAGCCGCTCAATACAGGGACACAGGATCAAAGGCCCTACCTTGCCGAGCCCATAGAGTCCCCATTTGTAGAATTCTGTTGGAAGACAGGGTGGGGAATATTGCAATGACATCCAAGGACTTCGCCGACCCTGTCACAAAAACCACGGAATGGGATTCCATCCAAACGTTCCGGTCTCCAGTAACACCCGACCCTAGCAAATGCAAGGGGTCGGACCTTACTCGGGGGCTGGTTAAGGTATGGCTACCTCCCTTCCTTTTTTTGAAACAATCTCCTCGCATCAAGACCAGCGGCAAGATTCGGGGGAACAGATTGGTAAGATCGCAAAAAATCAAACAAAACAAAATTACTAAGCAAAATCACGAAACTGCGTCCAGACTCGAAAATACCAACACTTGTTCACATATTACATATAAGTTGTGCTCAAAATTATTCGACTAACTACTCCCATGAAGGAAGAACCATTTCTTTCAGACTATCCGCCAGGTTTTTCACAAGGGGAGCCACCACCTTCTCAATCGCCTCTAGCTCATCATCCTCATAGGTAGGCGGGAAACCTTTGCTCATCACCTTCAGGTTGATCTCCTTCTCGTAATGAGCATGGGCGACGGTGAAGGCCTAGGTGATCCCAGTGTGAAAAGCACTCTCCTCAAGCTGGCCCACCCGAGCCGTGATACCTGCGGCACGAGCCGCAAGCGAGCTGGTCTCCACCGGCTCCACCACCTTCAGGGCATCAAGGACCACCCCGACCGTAGCTTGCAGATGATCGTGCTCATCGCTCTTAGTCTGAAGGGTCCTTCGTACATGGCCAAGCTCCTTTTCCAGCTTGACAGAGACGTTTTCGGCGCTCAACCTTCGGCTCACCGCGTCACCGAGATCCGCCCGGAGGGAACGGACCACCTCGATGTCCTCATCCACCTTCTGCTAAAGGGCTGTGGCCCTACTCTTGGCCTTCTGTTTGAGGTCCCGCTCCATCTCCAGCTCCTTCAGGACCTCGCCGGCCTTCTCATCAGCCACGGCATTCCTCTGCAGCAGCTCGTCTCGCTCCTTTCGAAGCCTGGTGATCTCCTCCACATCCAGCTTTGACCTCGCCGACAAATCCTCAAACATCCTGTGGGCCTCCTCCGTGTCCTCACGCGCCTGGGCCTCCCGCTCCTAGGCGGCAGCAAGCTATGCGGACATATCTGCTCGCAGCCGGGCCTCCTCGGAAAGGCAATGCCACTCCGCCTTTTGCTCACGGAGGAATCGGTATTTATTCCTGCTACGAGCAACAAGAGTCTGAAGAGGAAGAAGACTGGTATCAGAAATACGAAAACACAAAAACATGCGAAGAAAGAAGAAAACCAAGCGAGTACCTAGGTAGTAGGAACAACGATTTCACGCAGGGCTCCTCTAGCCTGCTCCAGGGCATCTAGCATGGTCGAAATCCTGACGTCAAGACCCTCCTGCTCCATGCTCTTGGCATGATCATCGAGCGAGAAAAGAGCCGATGTCGGATCCTGGGCGGCCATCCACTGGAGCGGCGGCTCCCCCCGCACGGGGGAGCGGCTTCCTCCCGACAAAGGGGCCGGGGGCGGCTCCCTCCTGACCCTATGCGGCACCACCGCCACGCTTGAGGACCCTCCAACTGGACCCTCCTCCACCTCGGCCGCTTCAAGCATCATGGGCGGATCCACCTGGGCCCCTGGTGGCACGGACTGCACGGCGTCCTCAAGCACCACCGTGGCGGCGTTCGGCTGAGCCTGGCTCTACTCAGCAACCACCGAGGACGCGGGCGCCACCACAGGCGCCGTTAGATCGGCCAGCGTAGCCCCAACATCGGCACTGCTCCTTCCCAAAATAGGGGCAACTCTCTTTTTGGGCGTCAGCCCCAGGGGGTGACCCGTCCGCAAGAACCTACACAAAGGGAATAGCCATTAGGTCGAAATAGAAATGGAAAAAGGATGAAAACAGGGGAATCAGTAGCTTACGCTGACGCCCTCGGCTGGCGGAAGCGTTTTGGGGACGGATCCCTAGATCCCTGCCCCGACTCGTCTGGGCGGGACCATTTCGAGCCTGCCCCTTGCTCCGAGGCAGGGGGGCTAATCTCCATCACCTCGTGGGGCGCGACACCAGAGCCGCTCCCCTCCATCATCTGATGGGGCGTGGCACCAGCACCGCCCCTCTCAACCATCACCTCGGGGTCGGCGACAGCAGACCCGCTTTCCCCCATCCACCGATCCTCGGCCGGCACGCCGTGCGAAGCGGCGGACTCTCCGGCCTCCACCGACCTCACCGACTCACTTCCCTCCACGTGGAACGGGAAGGGTCCCTACCAAAGGACAAGGCCGTGGATGGGCGGGCACTTGTCAGCGTGTCCTCATCCTCTAGGACGCCCCAATCCACATCGACGAGTACCTCGTCGTCATCATCATCGTCGTCGTCGTCATCATCACTGCTCGCGTCCTCTCCCCGATCTCGTGCTTCCTGCTTCAGTCGTCTCTCCTTCTTCATCTGCTCCCTTGCCTTCTTATCCCGCTCGGCCGCGAGGCGATTCACCGCCACCATGGTCTTGTCCTTTGGCAGCGGAACCGGACTGTCTTTGAAGACTAGCCCCCCCGGCTGGTCCCAACGTCGTAAAAGCAAATATCAAAAAAGATGAAGATTTAGGAAAAAGAAAGAGCACGGGAGAAGAAGGCTTACGAATTCGAAGAACCCAGGTTCCAGCCGCATTGGGGGATGTCCGGGCACCGGATACACAATGTCGAGGACGCCGCCTTTGGAATCCTTCGTCGGCTTCGTCGCCTCCTTTATGCGCTGCGCCACTTCTGAGAAGGAGAGCGCCTCGTCAACAAGCACCGTCCCCTCGAACGATATCCCGAGCATCATCCGGTGCAGGGGAAGCGTGCGCATCATCAGCGGCGCCACCCTCCTCGCATGATAGGCACCGATAATTCCCGTCCCCTTTATGCCCCGTTCCTTCAGAGCTTGGAGGGCAAAAAGAAGGTCAGAAAGGTGCTTCTTGTCTTTGGACTGGACGCCCCAGCCCCACGACCCCGGAGCCTCTTCGATAAGGCGCCCAGTGTACCTTGGCAGGGTGGCATTCACATCATCCCTGACATAAAACCACTGCGAGTGCCATCCCTTGTTAGACGTCGCCAGACGCATGAATGGGTAACCCCTCGACCGGGTATGGCGCAGATGAACACTGGCGCATCCCATTGGCACGCTCACATCCTTCCCCCCAATCTTCCTCTTTGACAAACTGACGGTAAAGAAATACCGCCACAAATCAAACTGGGCATCGATCCCTAGGAAACCCTCACATAGGGCAACAAATGCTGCCATATGCTGAACCCCGTTGGGAGTAAGATGCTGTAGCTCCACCTCATAGTAATCCAGCAGCCCCCGAAGGAATCTATGCGCAGGTACTGCAAATCCCCACTCATGAAAGATGGCGAAAGATACGACATACCCTTCGGGCGACGCCGGCTCATCCTCGTCACAAGGTATCAGCCACTCCTGGACGGCGGACAATGGATGGAGAAGGCCACGGCGGACGAGGCCCTCCAAATGCCGAGAGGTGATGCTAGATCTGCCCCACAACTCCATTAAAGCGATTGGGGAGAAGGTGGGCGCAAGCTCGACGGTGGCTACAGGACAGGCGCAAGCTTGACGGTGGCTGCAACATGGACGCAAGCCGGTCGACGGTGGTAGTGCGAGCGCAGAAGGCTGGGGCGATTGGCGGCAGATGGCTCAGACACAAAGGCAAGGGGGCGAAATATGAAACCTTGGGGGTGAACCCCGTGGTTTTATAGGGGCGACGGGTGCGAGAAGGGCAACCGTCCGCCTTGATCTCTGGGCCTGCCACGCGCACCGCCGCGTCATGTCGCGGGACACGCGCCCACAGTCCCTATCCTTTCCCATCGAGAATCACGGTGGACTGTTCGCCTTCCCCAGGCGAATCCGGACTCTCTTCCCACCTAGGGATGGCAGGTCACAAAGTTTTTTTCTATTTTGGCCCACCTAGGGCCTAGAAGCTCGGCGGCCGGCCCAACTGAGGGTGGGTCAGCGAACGATCCAAAATCAAGGGCGCATGCATTACTGGGGTCTCGATCCATGGTGAAGCCCCGGTTAGGTCAGCCCTGAATGGGATCCCCGCGAACGGGATACCACGACCCCCTCAAAAAAATATCCAGTTGACGAAAAAACCAAGTCCTTCAGCCTTACCCGTGAAGGGTCTGATACAACCCCCCAGGCGGTTCTATCCGAATCACCGGGAGGCTCGGGGGCTACACCCATCGGGTGCGCTCGCGCGCACCCTCTGGCAAAATGACTCCGACGAAATCGAAAACCACCCTCCAGGCGGTTCTATCCGAATCACCTAGAGGCTCGGGGGCTACTGTCAGGGACCTAATACTAGGATACCCTAGAAGGTGGGACCAATAACCATCGAACGTTAAAAACTTCTAGACGGACAAGGGCGCCGCTGCGTTCCTTGCCCGAATGACGAAAGTTAGGTTCCGTCTCGCCCGACGCCTTTGGGCCAGCCCCGCCTCGCCCGAGGGCAAAGGGATGGCCTCCATCTCGCCCGACGCCTTTGGACCAACCCCGCCTCACCCGAGGGCAAAGGGCCTCGAGGCCTCCGTCTCGCCCGACGCCTTCGGGCCAGCCCCGCCTCGCTCGAGGGCAAAGGGCTGGCCTCCGTCTTGCCCGACGCCTTTGGGCCAGCCCCACCTCACCCGAGGGCAAAGGGCTAGCCTCCGTCTTGCCCGACCCTAGAGGGGTCGGTTCGGTCATGCCCAAGGGATAAGGACTGGGCTTCGCCTCACCCGACGACCGAGGACGAACCTCGCCCCGTTCGATGTCCAAAGGCTGGTTTTATCTTACCTGATAACTTCTCTCCCGTTCCCTCATGATGATGGGTATAGTGCAAGACAAGACGTTCGGGTCAACCATGGCTTCAAGGACCATACCCTGCGCCCGGTAGGAAAAGGTATCTTGCCAGGAACGACCGGACAGTGCTTTAGACCTCTCCAGAGCGCATGAGCCCAAAAGGTATTGCGAGGCACGTACTCCTCGCCATGTAGAGTTGTAGGCGCCGCCTTCAGCTCTGGGACACGGGACCCGATGAAGATACACGACAACCACTACACTCCAAAAAAGGATTTGTAATCTCCACGAATGACGGACATGCCGTCACCACATTATGGACCCAAGGGAGCGGCGCCCGCTTCCCGACCCCTTGGGTCCACCAAATCGAAGGACCTTGCCCACAACGCTACTCCGGACCTCGACTCCGCGTCCCTCCGACAGAGACTCATAGAGCCAGAAGGCGTGCGGAGCAAGGCTAGGCGAGGTTCATAAGTCAAAACCTCTGTACTCCAGCCCATACCTTGTGTAGGGCACTATTCTGTAACCATCCCTACATTCTACAGAAGCATCGACAGTTTTGTAGGCGCTTATCTTCCTTTCGCACCCATCAGAATGGTTAAGGAGGCTAGGTAGAGCACGGATCCTAAGCCCTAACCCTTGTAAAGCCGTCCCCTTCATCTATAAAAGGGGATGCGCTTCCTCCAGCTGAGGAGGGGGGAAAGAGGAAAGAAGGCAACAGACACACATAGTCAAGCTGCTACCAAGCTCTTGGCTTCCTTTCGACCCTTCCATCAGAGACTTGGGACCTGTCCCTCTCTCGATCGTTTGTATCCCCTACTACGAACCATTCATGGTGCTAATAACACGAGCAGCAACAAATGGGACGTAGGGATATTTAGCCCAAACCAGTATAAATCTTGTGTCCTTTAGCACACCATCCGAGCCTAACGCGCATCACTATAAATTTACTTGCCGGTGCTTATACGAAACATCGACAACTTTAGTCCTCCAAATCATCCATCATAAGGTTTTTATAGACTTTGGCTGTCAAATCATTTTGCAATGTAACACATCTTGATCGAGTCTGAATCTCCCTAGGAAGAACTGCATTATGCCCATATACTAACTCATAAGGTGATGATTTAATTGATCCATGGCAAGCCATCTTATATACCCACAATGCTTCATTAAGTGTCAAGTGCCACTTCCTTGGTTGCTCTTCAATTTTCTTCTTAATCAACTTAATCAAAATTTGATTGGACGTCTCTGCCTGGCCATTAGCTTGAGCATAATAAGGAGAAGAATTTAGCAATTTAATTCCCATACTAGACGCAAAATCTCTGAATTCCTCTGATGTGAATATTATCCCTTGATCAGTAGTAATGGTTTGAAGAATCCCAAAATGATAAACAATATGCTCCCTGACAAAATCTACCATATTCTTTGAAGTTACTGTTTTCAAAGGAATCGCTTCAACCCACTTAGTAAAATAATCTGTTGCTACCAATACAAAATTGTGCCGTCTACTTGAAGGTGGAAAAATCTGGATAATCAAATCAATTCTCCAGTCTTGGAATGGCCATGGCTTAATTATTGGGTTCATAGTTAATGCAGGTAATTTCTGAACATTACCAAAACACTGACAATCCTGACACCCCTTGTAATATTCAAAATAATCTTCTAATATTGTTGGCTAGAAATATCCAGACCTGCGAATAATCCATTTCATTTTATAAGCCGATTGATGAGCTCCGCATATTCCTTCATGTACTTCCCCATCAATACTCTTGCTTCCTCTTGACTTAAACATTTAAGCAAAACCCCATCAACTATTTTGTAATACAACTGATTATCTATACTTAGTCAATTTATATCTCAATTTTTTGGTTACCTTTTGTGATGGATTCTTGAGGTAATCGGCTATTTCAACTCTTCCATCATTAGCCAAGGTCTCACTACTTAAGATTTCTTGAAACACTCGATAGCCTGACGCATTCTGAGCTAACTGATTGGCCTTTTGATTCTATCTTCTCGGAATATGCCGAAGAGAAGTAAGAGGAAACCCCTCAAGTAACTTTCGACATTCACCATGGTATCCCTTCAGAATATCATCTTTACATTCATACAGGCCGATCAACTAATTAATAACTAGCCGTGAATCTCCAAATATTTCAATTGACTCAGCCTTTACTTCCTGAAAAAGTTGAAGTCCCTTAAGAATATCTTGATTATTGGTGGTCATTGGTTTGGTTTGAAAGGCAAACTCAAAACTTGCCCCTCGAGGCGAAATAATAAGAATACCAATGCCACCCCCTTGCTTGCATGATGATCCATCAAAGAATAATGTCCAAGGCATAGACTCCACATAGCTGATACATGGTTTATGATGTTGAGTAATAAAATCGTCCATCACTTGCCCTTTGACTGCTTTAGCCGATTCATACCTCAAATCAAATTCTGATAATGCAAGAATCCACTTTCCCATTCTCCCATTTAATATCAGCATTGGCAACATGTGTTTGATCACATCAGCTTTAGACACAACTATACACTCAACCGATAATAAATAATGTCATAACTTAGTGCAGGAGAAATACAAGCATAAGCATAACTTTTCGATAGGATAATATCTTGTTTCTAGATCCAAAAGTCTTCTACTTAAATAAAAAATAACCTATTCCTTTTCTTCAAACTCTTGCATCAAGGTTGATCCAATCGTTTGGCTATCGGCCGACACGTACAACTTAAATGGCTTACCTTGCTGAGGAGGAACCAGCACAGGTGGAGATTTCATATACTCTTTTATCTCCTCAAACGCTTTTTGTTGTACGTCACCCCATTTAAATTCTTGATCATTTTTCAACTTCAACAAAGGAGAAAATGGTAGAATCCTTTCTGATATATTTGAAATAAACCTTCCGATGAAATTAATCTTACCAAGCAGAGATTATAATTCTATTTTATTAGTTGGAGGTACTGCCTCATCAATTGCTTTTATACTTTTCTGACCAATCTCAATTCCTCTCTCGTGGACCATAAAACCCAAAAATTGTTCGGCTGACACTCCAAAGGCATACTTATTAGGATTCATCTTTAAACCATGTTTTCTTGTGCACTCTAAAGTCTCCCACAGATCCGTCAGATGTTCTTTGTACCCTTTGGATTTCACCACCACATCATCAATATAGATTTCAACAATCTTACTGATCAACTTATGAAAAATATAATTCATCGCCTCTGATAAGTTGCACCAGCATTCTTCAATCCAAAAGTCATTAAAACCCATTCGAATCAGCCGATTGCACTAGGGCACCTAAATGTTGTTTTTGCTATGTCTTCTTCAGCCATAAAAATTTGATTATAACCTGCATTACCATCCATAAAACTAATTACCTTGTGCACGGCCGCTGCATCTACCAACATATCGGCTATTGGCATCGGATAACCATCCATCGGTGTAGCCCTGTTCAAATCTCTGAAATCAATACAGACTCTCAACTTCCCATTTTTCTTATACATAGGAACTACACTCGATATCCACTCTGCATATCGGCAAGGTCGGATAAATTTTGCTTCTAGTAGTCTTTTAGTCTCCTTCTTAATGTCATCAAGAACATTTAGATTAAATCTCCTTGGAGCTTGTTTAAATGGCCAATATCCAGGTTTGATTGGCTACCGATGTTCAACAATTGATCGATCTAAGCCAGGCATTTCATAATATTCCCAAGCAAAACAATCTTTAAATTCCTTTAACAAATCTAGCAATTCTTGTTTATACTTAGGATCCAATTTAGCACTTACATACGTTGGCCTAAGCCTATCTCTAGGACTAATTTCTATTTCTTCTAACTCATCGGCTGACATAAAGCCATGTCCTTGTTTATCATCTGTACCATCTATTGGATTATCTATTAAAACAAACTTTCAGAGCTGACTGCTTGGATCGGCTATTGGCCTTCATCATTGATTCTAATGAAGCCTTCTTCTCATCGCTTGCCAGAAAAACACTCAAAATCTTCTAGTTGGCAATACATTGGATTAGCTGTTGCTATACTCACAGAATCATCAGCATGAACTAGCTCAACATTGTCTCCATGCCACTGAATCAAGCATTGATGCATAGTCGATGGTACACAACAATTGGCATGAATCCAATCATGACAAAGGAGTAAACTGTATGAACCATTTCTGTCAATTACAAAGAATGTAGTGAGCAAAGTCTTGCTTCCAATTGTCAATTCAACATTTATTGCCCCTGGTCTGGGATGCATTACCCCAAAATCCTTAAGCATCATGTCAGTCTCATTCAGATCTTCTAGTCCTTTACCAAGCTTGTGAAAAGTAGTATAAGGCATCAAATTAACAGAACCACCTCCATCAACCAACATTTTACTCATCGGCTTCCCATCGACAAAACATTTCACATATAATGCCTTCAAATGTCGATGCTTAATTGGTTTACCGAATATAGCTTGTTGTATCAATGTCAACTAGGCTGCCATCTCTTCATACTCTGATTCATCAAAATCCGAATAAACTTCTTGATCTGCTGGAGCTTTAAATTCAGATGGTAAAAGAAAAACCATTTGAATATTAGCTGATGGTTGACCCTTATCGGTTGTTTGTTTAGCACGCCATACTTGCGGTTTACTAGATTTCTAAGCTTGTTCTAATTCTCTGCTCCTTAGGCGTTGTACTCTTCTTTTCTGACTTCTTGTTAAACCTCCTGGACACCACTGTCTTTCCTACCAAACATACTCTTCATCATCTTCTTCTTCATAATCGGTCCAGTTCTGATGAACAACTCGCTTTCTAAGCCGATCATGAATGCTTCTATTTTTTAAGCGCCAATCCACATCATTACGTTGATATTCAATTCGATCATGGATAGACCGGCAGTTGACTTGAGATTGCCTAAACTCCCAATATTGTTCGCTACATTCTGGTCAATTATTTCTAGTAGGCAATCTCAAACCTTCGTTCCAACAATGTTTGAAGAAAAGGTAATTCCAATGTGACTTAGCTCATTCTATTTCCTATCTCTCTTCTTCTTGTCAACGTTGATATTCCTTCTCTTCTAACCAGCACTGATAATCTTTCTCCTTCTATCGTTGCCATTTATTCAACAGAATTCGAGATGTAACACGTGGTCTCATCGCACCATCTCTCGACGTTTCTCCCTGCTCATATCGGCTCTTTTGTTGGTCACGACACCTTTTGATTTCTCTATATTCATCACCCAATATTTGCATCTCCGGATCAACTATTCTAGTTTCTCTTGCTCTGGCTGATGTTAAAACTTTAGCTTTCCCTTTGAACAACTTAGCATCAACCATATTCTGATCCTTTGGGAAAGGATTATCATCAACTTTCATTTTTTGAGCTGTATCAAATTTAAGCTTCCCTTGTTGAATAGCCCTCTGAATATGCTGCCGAAAAATCCTACAATCATTAGTAGTATGAGAAGTAGTGTTATGGTACTTGTAGAACTTCTTATTCTTTAACTGATCGGGAGGTAATACAACATGATTGGCATGCAGTTTAATTTGTCCCTTCTTAAGCAAGAAATCAAAAAGTTTGTCCGCTTTTGTAACATTAAAATCATAACTTTCTTCAACTTCTTTTCCCCAAGGATTTGGAACCATTACTATCTTTTTATTCCAATTCCATTCAACTATAGCAATTTCCTCTTCTTCATCATCATCATCATCATCACTAAATATGGATTATAAGCTTCAGCGATTGCATCATTCTTCTGGAATCGGGTATCTCTGCGCATATTCTGGAATTGGCTATTAAGTGTTGCCACCCGTTGAGCCAATTGACCTAAATTGTCAAATTCTTGCCCAAGCAACTTTTCTCTCCATGCTAGCAACATTCCTTAAATGACCAATGCAGCTACCTGATCATCAGTCAAATTCAACGAAAAGCATAAGTTTCTTGTTTCTCGGAACCTCTGAAGAAACTCAGCACCCAATTCATTAGCTCTATGCTTTATAGTTGTTAAATTTGTGATCTTTCTTTCCCCTGTCCTAGCGTAGAAATATGTATGAAATTTCTTTTCAAGAGCACTCCAATTGGCAATAGAATTAACCGCTAGTGATGAAAACCAAGTGAAAGCTGGTCCTAACAGGGACAAAGAGAAGAAACAAACTTGATGCGCTTCCTCAATAGAGACTTCACCCAACTGAGTAAGATATCAACAGACATGTTCTATTGTACTTGTGCTATCTTGACCAGTGAACTTAGCAAATTTTGGAAGCCTGTAATTCGTAGGAAGGGCCACTAAATCAAAGCACTCTGGATATGGACGTTTGTACGAAAAGGTCTACCCTTTTGGTTTTAAACCAAACTAATTTTTCATCATTTTGGTTACTCTGAGCAACAATTCATCAGCATTTGAGTTTGAATTTCTTGGCAATTGCTGACCCATCTGTAGATTGAAATTTTGAGTACCTTGATATCCTAGATTTGGAATCATATTGAGGGTATTATAATTTGAACCATAATGATATCCTTGAGGAGTATCTATCTGTCGAGCCCCTTGCTGATTTACTATTTGAAATCTCTGATTGAAAACATTAGGATCTATATCTCTATGAATCCTTTGAAACCGATGGTGCTATTTTTTGAGCCGACGGTGGTATTTGGCCTGATGTACCAAAATTAACCATCTGATTCTGAACTTGCCCTATCGGCCGTTGCACATGCTGTACTGATGATCTAGGATTATATTGCATTTGATTAGTAATAGCACCCTGAATTTGCTCAGACAAATTCTGAATTGCCTAGGCATCATCACTCTTAGCTAGTGCTGCTTCTTGATGGCTAGTACCAGCTTGATTAGTCCCCTGAGTCGACGGATGTGGAATATTGTAATAAGTCGGTCCAACCTGATCAAGTGGAAATCCATGAAACACTTCCTTCATGGTATTGTGGAATGTATTCAAGAAAGTTGTATATGATTTAGTATTGCATCATGAATAGATTTGTTGACAGCTTCTACAAAGAAACGCCCACCATCAGCTTCGTTTATATCTGACTGTCCATGCATCAAAGCTCTCGGCAGTGGATATTTCTGAATAACTTTATTGTCACGTGTTTTGGTGTATGACAACAAACACTTATTCTGAAACTCCTCTATAGTCATACTAATGACATCTTTATCCTCATCAGGTAAGTCTTCATAAGGTACTATAAGAATGTCCTTGTTGTTGTGAATCGCCATGACGATTGTGGTCCCACCGAGCATGCCAAAAAGTGTGTTGACACAAAAATATGGCGATGTGATCAACACACAGCAAGACAGAAGATCTGAGTGGAACGAGACTAGAGATCTGCTTGGCTTCAACACAGAACCAATCGATTATGAAAACTCAATGACGTCCCAGTCAATTTGACCTGCAATTGACAAGAAGAGAAAATCTTATCAGTAATTTAAGGTGAAACATGTCGCTGTTGCATCAAACAGTTCCAAATGTACGGCTAGATAGCCGATTCAATGAGGCTATCGACTAAAAAGACGATATCCAGCGTATCCATGAAATGAAGATCTTTAAATCAAGGATTATCGGCTAATATTAAATGATAATGATACAAATCAAAATAACTGATGCTCATGAAACATTAGAAAGCATCATCAGCTAAATGGAACTTGATCGATATAAAGCGTCGAGCCGATAAGTCTGATGAAAAGAGTACAACATGCGAAAAAATCGACTATCTAATATAAATGAATCCACAAAAACTTTTGAGTCCAATCTATTATCATCAACAGTGAGGTTCGATCGGATCGATGCAGCTATGATAATGATAATAAACTAAAGCCAAAGAATCTATAAAACCATCTATATGTTGACAGATTCATGAAAACATGCTATATGCGTGAGAGTATAGATAAATCAGCTAAAATAGCCGATGCAATCATAGCAAACAAACAGTGTACATATCTTGATCATGAACAAGACCACTAATCGATAACTTCCAATCTAAAGTCTTACCAGTGAGGTTCGACCGGATCAATGCAGCTATGGTAGTGTCATTAGATTAGATCTCATTAACTAGTGAGTTTATTCAAGATTGAAACATGTTTTTGGACGCATACTATGTTTGATTGAAATAGAGATAAAACAGCCGATCTAACTGAATTAAGCCACCGATTATAAGATTTTAAGCGTAACCAGATCAAAGGACGACCAATTAAGATGATATGATGCCGATCTTTCTCTATCTCAATTGGGTGATTTTGTTATAATTAATAAAATATTAATTATAGCAAGATCGATAACTGGTGAATCAACCAAAAACAGCAAGGAAAATCTTACTAATCTTAGCAGATTTGATAACTGGTGATATTGTATTAAATAACAGGTTATTTAACACAAGATCGATAACTTTGATCTATATTATGATTCGTAAGAGATCAATCAGCTGATGTAGCCTTACAAACTATGATACATATCGATAACTAACTTATATTATGGCTCATAAAAGATCAATCAGCTGATGCAGCTTTACAAGCACAATACAAGTCATGATGGTACTCCCAAGCAAGCTAGAGGTCGATCAGTCGATGCAGCCCTGTTTGCTGAAGAACTCGCCGAGATCTATAGTACTCCTACTCCTAATGCGATGGTGAAAGCCGGAAAGATTATATTGATTGAGTGTTCATCCTTTTTTACAATAACTAGAATCTAATATTTATACTCGGAACCTAAACATGAATCCTACTTAAATACGACTCATTACAATTCTTGGAATAAAAGAAAACTTCCTAACTTAATAATAACCTGAACCCCAGTTTTCCTTATTTGTAAAGTCTGACACATCATCCTGGCGCCACTCAAGTATAGCCCATTAACACCGTCTGCTGATGTCATCCATAAAATAGCCGATTCTGACATCACATCTAAATCAGCTGATACCGATTCACATCTAATCTATTCCTTAATGACACAATCCTAGAAGCTTCGAGTTCCCACGTTCTTCTTCCCAAATTTTGGTGTAAACACTCATTCTTCCATGTCACATTCGCCTCTGGGCCCGCTTCATCACCTTCGACCTTCCTCAACCATCGTCGGGCAATGTTGTCGTTGCCGGCACCACTAGTGGACCTGTGGAGCACAAGGGATAGAACAAATGCAGCAACATCATGGCCTGTCGTGGTGGAGCGCTCATGCATGTCGAGCTGCGGCATGAGCGCGCTGCGGTCTTCCATGAAGACAGCGCGCATCCCAGCGTAGAAGCAGGCCTCCGGATTATCGATGCTAGAAAGCCTGGCGATGAGCTTGGCACGCTCATGGTCATAGAACCGGTTCTAGGTCCTAGGTTGCATCCCATGCAGCAGCACCCGCTGCAGTGGTATGCTCTGTCCCACTACGGCATCGCCACACACCCTATGCATCTGCGAATAGGTTGCCCGCAGGCTGCCATGATCTTCCATTTGATCCACTGCAGCCGCAACTATGTGGCTAGCAATCTCAATAGCCACATCCGTCGGGAGCTTCACCGTGGAACGAGGACACGCGCAGCGGTGGCAAAAGACGGATCCTCGGGTCAGGGAGCGACGTCATGGCAAAGCAGAGCACTAGGGATGAGGTGGATCGGAGCAGAGCAAGATGAGTTCCAAAAAACCCTCTTGGGATTTTATGATTGCTCCATTCTTGAAGGTTCTGCAGCGCGGGGATGTCGAACATCTTGAGGAAGTCAATCATCATCCTCTGAACTGTGTGAATCACGTAAACTGCGTATGAAAATGCGGTAAAAATTCAGAATGAAAGAATCTTATCTTACTATCTTATTACGAATTACGATTACTAATTAGAGGCCCCAACGGTGTAAACCGTTTGAACTGCGTAAACCATGTATGTAAACCGTGTGAACCCCCTAATTTTGCATGTAAATCACCCACCTCTGGCATTACAAAAGATAATTCAAAGCAGTCAATAAGATTAAAATAGGCTAGTTGTTCGTCACTTTGTTTCCCCAAAATCGCGTGGTTAGCGCTAGAGGGGCTGAGCCACGTGATCGAGTCAATTTTCTCCGTCCAACTTCCATTTGTGGGTCACCAGATTGCAGACAACATAGCGACGTAATCCATCAGGCCCAGCACACCAGCAAAGGACGAGGCCGCTACAACAATCTAAGGCTAGGACTTTTTTAAGGGGAAGGGCAAGGACAAGGAGAGCCATTCACCAGTGATGCTAGTGAAGTGGCGATTGCCCTTCCACTAGCTGCCATAGAAGAAGCCAATGATAGTCTATGAAAGCTTCTTACATTGATAGGAGTCAGAGATGATGCGCCTCCAGGAGCGACAGACACACTTGTAGCAGCACAAGGACCGGGTAGGGAGGTAGCTAAAGATGTCAGCAAGCACATCGTCTGAGAGGCTATCCACTGTGTTCCTCATGTTGTGGGCCTCCTTCATCTAGAAGGACACCAGCAGCTGAAGAGATGAGGCCGCCCTGCCATGGAATTGCATCAATAAACATTAGTAAGGAGATGAGTTTCAAGGAGAAGGGACGGCGATGCAAGTAAGGCCTTATTACACTTGCCTTTGGATCTAGCGGTGGTGAGCACGAGTGGCAACGCCGGTGACAGCAGCAGCTCATGCGCTGGTGGATCTGTGCGAGCAAGCCAGCGATGTGCACCGGCATAGAGCAAGAGCTGAGCAGTGGTGATGAGCAGGGGCGGCGATGACGATCAGCAGCAAAGAGGACAAGAAAAGCTATGTGTGCGGGGGTGGAGGGAGCGGGGTAGTGGCGGGGGTGGGGGACGGTTAAGGGGGGATGTTGGGGTAGGGGTTGCTTGCTCTCTGCGTAACTTTTACGCCATGCGGGAATCGACCTTTCATCAGTTCCGCACGGGAGGGTCCAAACGCGGGATTGGAAATTTTGCAACTAAGCGGCGGTGAATGCACATTACCATCACCGGTGACTGGGTCCTATTACCACCCAAAGACCGCCACATGATATGGTGATGAACACTAAGGCACACAATCTTAACGTTTGGCATTGAAACAAAGCTAAACTGCGCACTTAGAAAACTAAGAAAAGCACAATTCCAGTACTAAGATTGAAAGGAAGCCAATTTGAGTTCGATGGTGAATACTAAGGCACACAGATTTACATTGAAAGAAAGCCAAACTGTTCACTGAGAAAACATAAGGAAAGCACGATGCCAGTACTCTCAGATTGAAAGGAATCCAACTTGAGTTCCATACATTCATACCGAATAAGTAGGTCGACACTACCAAACTAACAAGCATGCCGAAAGCTAAAATGCAGATACTAATTAGACCGACACTATGCAAAAGTTAAAAGGTCTTCATATGTACATCATTGGTTGCATAATTAATCATTCTCCATGTAGATCCTAGTTGATCTCCATGGCATCATTGTGAATCTCCATAATATCCTGCAGATCGTTGTCGACCTCCACGGGATCATTGTCAATCTCCATGTCCTCCCAAGCAGAGTGGGGAATGGATGGGAGGAAGGTGTGGTAGGACCGTAGGAGTGTATATATAGTTAAATAAATTGGTTGCCCCCGTACCAAGGCCTAGTGTCCAAGGAAGTAGGATGCCTCCAACACATCAATTGATACTTGGATCTACTATCATTTACAGTTCAATAAATTGAATACCTAGTTAATCTCCTTGCATTTAGTTCAACAATAGTTGTGCAATAGTGATAGATTTCAGTCCGAGACATCAATTGATACTTGGACGTACTAGCATTTACATTCCAATAAATTGAACACCTAGATAATCACCTTGCATTTAGTTTAATAATAGTTGTACAAAAGTGACAGATTTCAGTCTGATACATCATAAATTGATACTTGAATTTACTGCGGTGAACTCAGCAACTTACCAATGAACATGCTAAGAACTAAGGTAAGTACAAAATAGGTGAAAGAAGAACAGGAATAACATTTCTTTCTCAAAGGTGCGAAATCTTCCATCATCTTCGTTGGAACCCTAGCCATTTCTTCAATCTGTGCCATAATCTCTTCCTCCTCCCACAGATGTTCTTCATTTGTTGTAACATTGGCCTTTGCCTTTAGCTCCGAAATCTTGTTACATAAAACCTAAATCAAAGTCCTTAGAAATTTTCCATATTGGGGATCGTGCCACTTAAAGAACCAGCAATCTACGTCGGGCTACGAAAAAACCAAATTACCATAAGTACAGCGGGATTTCAGCATTTGCATTGCAAAAATAGAATGAACAAGAAAGAAATCGAGTTACATTATTTGCCCTATAGCATCTGTGGTACCGACGTCCTAGGTTTCCATGACTCCACGAAATCCACTGAGGAATCTTCAAGCCGTAGCGACACAAAAGTGGTGCTGCTATGCGTAGGGGTGGTTCTCGACATGGCACGGGATGGGTGTCCCCCTCCCGTTGTAGCCTCCTCCGCTAGAAGCCGATGTTCTTGTTGCGACGGTGCCCTAGGATGGTGCCAACCATTGGGAGGAGTTGGCGCTAGATGCAGCCATGGAGCAGTCAGGGTTCAAAGTGTTGCACACTCTAAGTGAACAAGTCGGCCCAGGTCTTTTGTCTACGCTTTTGCCTCTCACCAAGGCACCAAAATGTCCTTCAAAACCCTCAGACTCCTGCCAAGATGAAATGCTATGTCACCGCCAGTTCAGGGTACTATCCGCCTGTAGAAGAAGGCATGTTTGGGATCCTCTGTGCTTAAATAGAGGTGTACACGTGGACCACAATCAGGACCTACTGATTCAATTAACAGTGCAACCGAAGTAATAGTTCAACAATTATGTAGTACTCATACATACTAATCCAAAGGCTTCATCAGTACATATAAAGTTCATTAACTTAAAAGTTTCACAAATTCTAAGACTTAATGTCGGATGGGTAGGCAGTTGCTAAGGTACTCAATTGGTTGATGCGGTCCCAAAAGCCAGAGGTAGTGAACCATAGTGAAGATGACAGCATCTCCATCCATGGACACATTGTATCTATAAAGTATGTCTACTTCCTGTCTAGTCTTGCAAAGTATAAATATCTCTCCACAAATAGGGTCTTGAATGATTCTTGTCAAATTTTGTGGTCCGAGGAGGTGATGAACAGCGGCTTCAACAATCAACAGTTAGTCCGGGTGAATGCTGCATCCCAAGTAGCAAACAACATCATCTGGGGTCCTAGTGCCACCCCTAGCCACCAAAAGGCAAGGTTGCTCGCATTGTAATGGCTTCTTTCGAAGTAAGACATCTGTTGCAATGAAGAAATTCCTAATATGAACAAAACTAATACCGAACCCAAAACCAATTGGAACCAAATGCAAATAGCGGGGCGGGGGGTGACTGAATCCATCTAACCTTCACGGGGCGTTGTCCACGACGACAATGCAAGGTGCTCGAGGCAGGGCAAGCAAAGGCGGGTGGGGAGAATGAAGATGAAGCAATTGGTGGAGTGAATGAAGTTGAAGCAACCGGTTGGGAGAATGAAGATGAAGCAATGAGTGGGGAGAACTAATGGCTTCATATTGGGGTTTATTAGTGCTTCCAACAGCCGACAATGCACCGACAGGGCCGAGGGGAGTTGGAGAACGGGCCAAGCAGTTCTAGGTTTCTTTTCCAAATGGATGGTTTAGATTGATCGGCAGTGAGAACGGATGGCACGTGATAATGTAAACATTATTCGTATTAAGCCGACCATTGCCATGCTAATCCAACGCTATAATACGGCGATTGTCAGCAGTTGAACTGCTTTTAGATTCTTCGAGAATCAGAACTGTAAATGATAGTTTTTACTTTTCATTCATATATATAGCAAGAATCAAAGATAGGTAGCAAGAACAGCAGTAGGTAACATAATATTTCAAAGAACTTTTTTTCATTCATTCATTGCATATACGGATAAATACAATTTGGACGAGTATATTATTGTACTCGTCCGGAACCATAATAACTAACTGAAACTATTAAAACTACTTATACTAACTATAAACTACTTAATCTAAATGTGATCCTCTCGTAGAGATTATCATGCTCGCCTCGCTCGCTTGGGAGGAGGCGAGGCGAAGTCGGAGTCAGAGTCAAAGTCATTGGAGTCGTCGTCAGAGTCATCGTCATCATCTTGGGCTTCGGCGTCGGCGGCGTCCTCGTCCTTGTCCTCCTCCTCTAGGTCCTCCTTCTTGGAGCTCCATGGAGGACTATAATCAGACATCTCGTTGTTGGAGGAAACGTTCTCCTCGGAGGAGTGGTGGGAAGGCAATTCATCCTCGCTGGACGATGGGCTGCTTGGAAACTTGATGGGGTTGTCTGACATTTTCTTTGTAGATTAGAAGAGAAGGAGATGATGGATGAACAAGTGGGGTCGTTTTAGAGGGCACCAGGCCTGAAGTATTTGTAGAGTAGTGGATACATGGCTCTTAGGCATCAGGCGATAGAAGTAATGGTGATTTGATGGCCTTGGAAGTTGAGGCAATTCAACACTCACGCTGAATTTACCGCCAGTTGACCAAACTCTACTTTAGGGCCGGCGGGTAAAATGCATACCCAGTCGGCCAGACTTTTCATGTGATGGAGGAAATGCAACCACAATACCATTGCCGCATCTATCGTTAACCCATCAGTGGTATAAGTCCTAGGAGGGCTCGCTATCATTCCAACCGACGGTGCAAGTATCACACCGTCACTTCTATCGCTACGGCAGTGAAAGTGGCGACAGTGATAAATCAATTTGTAGTAGTGATCTGTCTTGTCGGGCCATATTTGGACAGTGGGCCACCGTACTGGCCGTCACTGCTTGGTGGTGTTGTCTTGTCTACGCTGCGTGGCGTAGGGATGGCGTCTGACCGAGATGAGGGGACTGTTGTCCCCTCAGTCCTTGCAGGGTCAGCCCTCTGATTTTCTTGTGCTTGTTCTGTGCTTGCCATGATCATTTGATCTCCCCTCTTTTTGTGCAGAGGTTAGCGAAGACTTCAATGGAGTGGTCACAATTCTTGTGCCTAGCCTATCAGGCACAGGCAGGGGGTGCCGCTGACTGTGGCTGCCTAGATGCGGCGGAGGCTGAAGTGCAACGTTTGCGTGGTGACCTAGAAGCTTCCTAGCAGTTGAAGGAGGAACTGCTCCATCAGGAGACACAGGCTCGATCCTAGATCATGACACTAACGTCCCAGGTGGCCAGTCTCAAGGTTGCGTTGGCCGTCCAAGAGACCGATCTCATCTCGGCTGGCGCTGCTCAAAATGAAGCCAAGTAGGGGCGTCAACGTCTCGATGCCGAGTGCCAGAAACTACACTCCGCTTGTGACAGTGAGTTATCTTCTATTTTGTGTTGCGCTTTTGGCTTACTATACCTGGTCGTGAACTAGTTGCTTTCTTCAGGGTTGTGTGCAAGGGTGCTCTCGGACCAGGAGGAGAAGGCAGCTGTGAACCAGAAGGTGTTGGAAATGGGCGACCAACTGGCGGTGCTAACCGTCTCCGATCGGGCTCTTTGTGATGTCATGCTCGGCGCCAGCTGGGGGAATGCCCAACTGGCACTTTGTCTTGACGATGCCCGCCTCTAGCTAGATCCCATGATTTCCGAGGGAGTCCGCTGTTGTGTACATGCCACCTTGACAAATGTTGGCTCGCACTACGGCGGCATCGACTTTGATACTGTTGGTCGAGGTTACGCGTCGGAGAAGTCTAACAACGATATCCTCGCCATAGGCAGTGCTGCCGCTCATGGTATGGAGGTCCTTATAGGTACGATGTCAGCCGTCTGCATCCACTACCAGTACCAGACTTTCGGTGTACAAGGGTCTTTGGTGTAAGGGTTCTATGCTATGTGGATGGTCTTATTGTAATGGACACGCTAGCAATTTGTGTGTATAAGATGTGTGGTTGGCACATTTGTTTGTCATTTTGCAGTCTTTTCGCTTTCTTCACGTTGGAATTGGAATGTGCTCCATTCCCCTTAGTCCTGAACGTGTAGGTGTGCGTTTTAGCCTGGGGCTGGCCCATGGGGCTTAAACAATGTGCGGCCTGACAGTGCTGTGGGATGTTGAGGGCAGGTCGCAGACCCGGTATGATTTAAGAGGAAAATGAGCAGGCGACAAGAGTTCTATTTCTTCTTGTTCCTTTTGCCTTGAGCGAACTAGCACCCTGTTCCCTTTAGGCACGTGCATGGGTGCTTGGCCTTGCCTCAGAGCTGGTCCATGTGGCTTAGCCGAAGCGACCTCTTTGGTATGAACGAGAGCTCAAGGAGCGGGTCACCAGTTCATCATGGCGCGAGGCGCGATCGGAAAGGACTCAAGATGGGTCGCTGGGACGATGACAAACAATGCTGCTCTTTTGAAACTCATAAGTGCATGCCCATATGTTTAGCCCCATGAGTGAGTCATGTCCGACCACTAGTGCGAGTCAGATTAGGTCACTAGACAGGTAAACGGCGCTAGGATTGACTGTATGGGTATCATGTTCTCTGGTCTACTCTACAGCTTGGCTCTAAGTTTTTCGAAACTATGAGTGAGCCTACACATTTTTGTGAACGTGCTTAGGTAGAGAAGCTAGGGATAGAGTTGACTTGACTGAGCGGTTATTAGAAGCTATTGTGGATCTGGTCGTCGTTGCTCAGGGCGCGTTGAGCCCCCGAGCATGTGCTCGTGGTGGAGTCGTTATGGTTTCTCGACCGCAAGCTGGTGTGGACGCTTCCCTATCACTTGGAATGGTCGTAGCCAGTGTGGGTTGACCTCTCGGGCAGCCTTGGGTCAATCCTTGTCGGGCTCCGCATACTTAGCGGGCTTGTGAGCCCCCGGGGACAGCTTCTTCGTGTCTAGCTCATTGAAGTCCGTGGCTGGGAGGGCTTATGCGTTCTGATGCACAAGTCATCGTGGCACGACGACATCGTAGTCATCACGTCTCCACTTCTGGGTGTGGTTGCCGCTCTCGTTGAGGAGCAGGTGTGAACATAAGTGGGTTCTAAGGGTGATGTGGCATGTCATGCTCTTAGAGGGCCCGCTTCCTCGAATGCACGTGCCTCCATGTAAAAGCTAATAGTTCCCAATGGCATGACGGACTGTTAGTCCATCACGTGGGATTTGACCTTGGTTCCAGTCTTGGCATTGCAAGGCATGGTGCCGGATAGCCACCTGATCACTAGTGACGCCGCCGCTTGGTGGCAGATGGCTTCGTTGCTCATGTGCGCCCTGATTAGCCACGTTCCACTGGAGGCAGTGTTGCTCAGGACACGACTATACCATAGGATCTAGGCTTGTCGCACGATGGTCCTAGACGGGGTAGAGGCCCTTGACAGGTGTTAGCCCATGGGTACGGACGATCTCATTGTTTCCCCAAAGGATGCGGCCGCCGAGGGCCATTCCATGGGTGAGCTCGCCATGAGCCATAGGCCTCTGGTTTCTCAAGTGGAAAACCTGGCAATGGTGAGTGATGATAGAGGGTACTGTCCCCCCTATGTAGGTGAACTCTGGGATGCAGCCACTGAGGGCCGTTCTGAGAGTGTGTCCACCGTGGGCCATGGGGTCTAGGTCTCTAGGGTGGAGGACCTGACAATTGCTGAAGACGGACGTGGGCGCTAGCACTTCGACACCGATGAACTCGGGGTTCCCGGGACAGATACGGCCACCGTGGGCCATTCCATGGGTGAGTCTATCAACAGTGCGAGGAGCCATCGCTTCCTTCTCAACAACGAGAGTGTGCGACTGTCCCCTACCTGGCATGCCAACTGTCGGTGTTTTGTAAACCGACTAGTGAATTTATACAAATGTCATGCTGCTCTAGGAAGACGATTGTAGCATCCAAAACACACAAGGAGTTATACTAGTTCAGGCCGGAGCCCTACGTCTAGTCTCAGAGGTGATCGAGTGCAAGAATGGAGGAAGAGGTAGGAGAGCTAGAGCTAGAAGATGGACTGCTCGAATGAAAGCCTCAGAGTCCAAAGATGATAGGAAGGGTGCCCGGGCTGCCCTAATAAGGTCACATACAAAGAAAGAGGTTCTCTTGACCGAGGGGTCATGAGCCTGAGGAAGGGAACCTAGCTAATTTGGCTTGCAAGTACTGCCATCTTGTGGTGCATGTCCGGGCGTGGCTATCGTCATGGTCATGTACCCACGTCGCGGCATGGTGTGGCGTGGTGCTACAATGTCGGTCGTGGTGGCTCTGTTGGCACGGTGGTGTTTCGCCAGCCGTCCTGTGCGAC
This sequence comes from Miscanthus lutarioriparius, assembly GCA_904845875.1. Lineage (NCBI taxonomy): Eukaryota > Viridiplantae > Streptophyta > Magnoliopsida > Poales > Poaceae > Miscanthus > Miscanthus lutarioriparius. Next base: position 86,105,668 of record CAJGYO010000009.1, on the reverse strand, counting down.
ATGGTTTCATCGTAGCCTTCATCATCGCCTCCTGATCTCCCGGAGGTGTCGTACAGGAGATGGTGGCTGCCCCTAGGCCGTTGATCGTCTTGCTACTCGTTGTGCCGGCGGCCATGATCCCGTGCTCTGGGGTCATGGCCCTCGTTGGCTTAGTTGGCCTCAAAAGCCAAGGCCACCATCGTGGCCTCCATCGCATAGTGGGTGGGGTCGTGCATCTATCTTGTCAGGCCATCACCGCTCGGCAGTGTTGTATTGTCTGTGCTACGTGGGGCAGGGATGGCGTCTGACCAGGCTGAGGGGACTGCTGTCCCCTCAGTCCTTGCGTGGTCAGTGTGGCGAGCATGCTCTTGTTAGAGTAGGTATGCTTGGCGGGGCTCGATCTCTCCCCACCCCTTCTAGAGGTCGGGACGGGGGAGAGGTCATGAGGAATTGCGCGGCGCACAGTGAAGGCTGAGGGAAGAGGTCGTGGCCTACCCTTGCCCTTGTGTTTGGCCTCGATCGTTTGGGCTTATACTAGCTGGCGTACCGTGGGCCGCCTGAGTGGCTAACTAATCGGTGTCTTGAGATACATGGGGTATCATAGCCCCGACAGTTTGCATTCGTGAGTTCATAGGGGTGAGTTTGCATGCGTTGTGAGTGTCTACATTGTACCGTGTAATCTCAAAACAAGCCATCATCTAAGGGTGATGCATGCAACAAGCACATTTGTTCTAAGGGCAATATTGTATATCAGCCATTGTCTCACTACGCCAGAATGCACAATCACTGCCAGTTGTGCTTGAGCCGCAGTGGTTACTTAACATTGGCGGGTCATAAGCCTAGGATCCAGAAACTTAGCATCACTGCTGGCTCAAACCAACACCCGACAGAGGCTTCTTGAAGTAAGTTGTCACCATCTTCTCCATGCTTATTCCAAACCATAGTTTCCATGAACCCCTTAAGCAGTAGATGACAACAAATTGGCTCCATGTTTTGAAACTACTTCTGACTTTTGCAACCGACACATGTGCAGTATATGTATCCATCATTCCATACATTATTTGTGTTGCACGCCTTGGTGGCCTCCAAAAGATTTGGTGCCTTCTACGAATCAAGCAGACATGGGATCCAAACAGTACATCCATCCGTGATCCATATGTGAATAACAACATGAGTACAATGACCTAAAGATGGCAGATATGGCCTCTTTCACTCCCTTCTCTGTGATCCTCCTACAAGGCATGCAATCGAGGGACAAGAATGTTGAGCCGGTGAGCAGCCATGCATGGGGCGCAATCGAGCCACCTCGTCCACTCCGTTGCCCTCCCCGATCGAAATCTGCTATGGGTCATGAAGAATATAGAGGTCTCCAGCAACACTCTGAATGAGATCTAAATTATGCATGAATAAACCAATAGTAGTAATGCGAACTATAATGTATTGTTTAAAAAGTACAATGATATAACTGATCACTGATAGAAGACGAATAATTGATTAGAACTGGACATCAAGTATCCGTCTCCTTGATTAGCCATTTGCGAGAGCCAAGAAGCACGATGAATGAATGCAGAAAACATTGACCACCAAACTAGGCTACGTTGTTTGAGCCTTTTTTGCTACACAGATGCTTAATTAACATAAAGCCTGCTACGTAATATATACTTAGGGTATTTATATTAGCATGTGGTTCGTGAATTTTGTTGGGGTCCGTCGACTCCTACAAAATTCAGAAAATTTTAATTTTTAAATTACTATTTGATTCAAGGTTCAATGTACAATATACTTTAGTTGACCAATATGATATTTAAGGCTGGCTTTGCCGTGTTATGGATTTTGCATGGAGGGTGGAGTGGTAGGAGAGTGGTAGGCAGGTGAGCTATTGGAGATGGATGCAACAGGACAGGGGGCGGCCAGTCGCTGGGGAGGGAGGGCATATCGGAGTAGTGCATAACGGTGGACAAGAGGAAGAAGCTAACTGTAGTGGAATATGTTGCGTACTATTTCTATTCTAAAAGAAATCAATTTCTAGTATTGTTCTAAGTCAAACTATTTTGAAATTGATAGTATGTATTAAAAAGAGCACTAATATTTATAATAGAAATTAGTATTATTACTATAAATACGTACCATGAAATATATTTTCATAATATCATTGTTTGGTATCATAGAGATGATATTATTCCTTTTATATATAAAGTTAGTCAAACTTAAGATCATTTTTTTTCTGATTACGCAGTACAACTCAAAAACTCACAAGGCACACACACTCACCCCTATGAACACACACATGCAAACCCTACATTTATGAGCATCTTTGAAGATTGGGCAGGCAAATTCTCGAGATTGACAAAGTCACCACATGCGTCTTGCTGTCAACGGAAACGTCACCTACCACTGAAAGCACAACGCCGCTAAATCCTAAAATATTCGCTCCCACGGGGAGTGGAACCCAGGATCTAAGGTGCTACTGAGGCTTTAATTTTATAACCACTAGGCTACAACCCTTTTGCAAACTTAAGACAGTTTGATTAAGTACAGCTGTAGAAGTTTTGTTCCAGGATAGAGGATGAAATGGTGAAGCCCTATGCACAGGATCACTTTAAAAAAAAAAGTTATCACTGACATAAATGGGCTTGTGGCAGCAGTTCTTGCTAATTATGTTCTAGGCTAGATTGACCCAGATGGAGTTATCGTCGTAAGTGATATAAACTACTCTAGCTAGTTCATCGGTATATACTATTTTATAATCATGTGAACATGCACGGTGTAGGCGTCTCAACTTAATCACTCCAAAGAGAACGTAATATTTTTTTTTAGATATAGTGGCCACATGCGATGGACAAGTTATTTTTTCCTTTCACAAACAGACATGGTTACAACATCTTCATATAAGGACATTACAAGACTGCTACGGTTGCTAGAACAGTTGAACCCTTTATTAATTTAATACTAACAAAAGTGTAACAAAGGGACAAAGAAAACAAATAACTCTACGGCTTCAAACAAGGAAGGACGACCATAGGCTCCAACTTTAGATTGGCTTATATGGAATTTATGGGTAGGCATTGCCATATCCAGTTCCAGCACCAGAACCACCGCCACCACCACCATTCTCACTATTTCCTGTGCCACTACCAATGCCGTTAGCACTTGCACCCGCATCACTTGAACCATCCCAATACCTGTTAGCATAACTAGAGCCAGAACCGGTGCCGCTACCGGATCCTTGAGCATTGGAATTCCAAGCACCTCCAGATTGTCCTCCACCCCCACCACCACCGGCACCACCAGCATTAGAAGATTCTCCTCCATAAGGACCAAATTTAGAATACCCTCCTTGACTAGATGTACTAGATCCTGAACCTGACCCTAACCCTGAACCATATCCGGACCCACCGTATTGGCTAGTTCCACCACCTGCACCACCCCCTCCAGCACTTGCATGGGCACCATAAGGACCACTATCACCCGATCCGGTGCCAGACCCGGACCCTAATCCCCCGCCATTCGCATATCCGCCGCCCCCTCCCTCTCCAGTGCCGGTCCCATCAGCACTAGAGTATCTAGCCACCCTTACAGCATTGGCTAATCCCATACTCATGAGGACAATGAGCCCTAGTGATATTAGCTTTGTGCCAGCCATTGTGAGCCACCACTATAGAGTGTTTGAGTTGAGATGAGTTCCCAGTGAATGGTGCATGGGTATTTATAGTGCTGGAGACCACGCAGTGGTTCTTTACTTTCATAGCTTGCACACGTTAATGGTAGTAGTGTTTCAATAGGAGACCAAGTGGAAGCTTTTAAAATCCACTGGAATTATTGGAGCTCCTTGACTTGAACATTAAGTATATGCAAGTTGCAAAGTAGTACTTGTTACGCTCTCTTTAGATGACTAGGCAGACCAGCTAAGTCTCATCTCCATCCATAGATTGTGGATGGCGCAAATTAAGTTTTAGCATTCATCTTCGGTGTTTGGAAGGCCCATTGAAACTAAACTAGCTCTTTGCCGATTTTCGGACTTGCACTGGTACAAAACCCAGCTTTCAGCTATATATATACGCGACAAAACTGTCCAGGCACTAAAACCTTTCACACATTAGTACTTTTGTTACTAATTATGTTTTATATAAGGTAGCGAGACGACAGTTAAAAAAGGGGCGGAGGGAGTACACTCCATTTGACCCTGCCTCAGAACAAAAGGAAGAGTGATTTTTTTTTTTTACTTTCGCAAGGATTTATTTTACCTTTTCTTGGCTTTTGCTTGGGATGAATAGTTACGGTCCAAAAACTTGTAAAAAACATGCGTACTACAGTAAACTCAAATATGCATGATCCTAATGACTATGTATTTGACCATTCTCTCAGCGCTGTGATGCATGCACAGCTGGTGACACGACAATCAAAAGATACCGAGATCACCCATAGTAATGTAACCCAGGGTTTACATATCTTTTGGGATTAACAATACTTTGTACTTTGTACTTAAACTCTTAAAGAGTATCACATTATAGTATCACATTATAGTATCACATTAACAGTACTTTGTACTTAACTCTTAAAGAGTACGCTTGAAGATTCTAATTCGTTGGTAGAATGCAATATATGTGATACAAAATTGATACGAACCGGAAATCCGCCCCAACTTCCGTTTGGACGTGGCCCCGTGATCCCCACTCCTTATCCCATCCAGTGACCCACCCCGCTCCCCCGCGCTCACTCGTTGCTTCTCCGGCATCCTGTGACACAGTCCGCTCCCCCCGCGCCACTCGTTGTCACTCCGCCGCGCCGCTCTCTGCGCCAGCTTGCGCTCCCGGGACGGACGCCGCGCCCCATAGCTCCCTGCTGTCCCGCCGCCTGTGCTCCCTCCCTCGCTCGCTCCCTCCCTCTCCCCACCGGAGACGAGGACGACAGCGGCTGCTCCGACGAGGTAGATCGGTCCTTCTCTAGATCTGAGCCCCTCTCCTCCTCCTCCTCCTCCTCCTCCTCTAGATCTGAGGGGCACGGCGATAGCTAGGGTTCCGGCAAGCTCTGTTGCACTAGCCTTGTGTTTGCTGTTGCAACAAGTAATATTTCTTTATTGCATTAGTCTCTTTTTTTGTTTCTGATGTTGCATGTCACATAGCCTTCTTCTAATGTTGCAACAAGTAATTTCATTTTGTTGCATTAGTCTCTTTTTCTGATGTTGCTTCTCGCATTGCGCTTTGTTCTGTTGTTGCATTAGCCTTGTTCTGATATTGCAACAAGTAATATTTCTTTGTTGCATCTGTTTTTTTCTGATGTTGCTTCTCACATTGCGCTTTGTTCTGTTGTTGCAGTAGCCTTGTTGTGATGTTGCAACAAGTAATATTTCTTTGTTGCATTAGTCTCTTTTTTCTAATCTTGCATCTCGCATTGTAGTAGCTTTGTTCTGTTGTTGCAGTAACCTTGTTCTGATGTTACAAGAGACTTTTTTTGATGTTGCAATCAAGTAATACTTCTGATGTTGCATCTCACATTACTCCGTGTTGCAACAGATCTTCCGATGGAAAATTTCTCATTGGACATTCGGGTGATGAAGCAAGGTGGGGATGGGGGCGTAGAGGGCAACGGGCGCGTAGGGGGTGGCGGCACGGCGGGGGATGGCGACGCGACGAGGCACGGTGGCGCAGTGGGGGACAGGCCACACGCGGGGGCGCACTCGTTCTATTGCATTGGATATGTCCACTTTATTTATGTCGTTGCTTTATTCGATGAGATTTGGACGACCCCTATTATCTCAATTGGATGGTCCCGAGGGGCGTCCGGACGTCCGGGCGCTAGTTGCATAGTATGTGATATCGACTACTAGCAGCATGTATATAGATTTTCTTGTTTCCTCACTAGTCAACACAGGGATAAGGAAGCAGGCCAATAATGCTGAAGGACGGGCTGAGATTTCCTGCCATTTCTTTTTATTTTTTCTAAATATTTTAGTTAATTATTATTTATTTAAATGTTGTATGCATTTTCAAAATCAAGGGCTCAGATTCATTCAAGATCTTACCTCTTATAAGGTAATGGGTGTACCGTAGCAAAGCTCTTTTCTCATATATATTTGGTTAAGGTTGAGTACATGTGACTTCTCGGAAAGCGAAAATGATAGTTAAAAAGGGACGGAGGGAGTACACTCCATTTGACCCTACCTGAGGACAAACAAAAGATCGAGTGATTTTTTTTACCTTCACAAGGATTTTTTTTGCTTTTTCTTGGCTTTTGCTTGGGATGAATCGTTACGGTCCAAAAAAACCTGCAAAAAACATTCATACTACAATAAACTCAAATTTGCATGATCCTCATGACTATGCATTTTACCATTCTCTCCAGCACTGTGAAACATGCACAGCTGGTGACACGACAGCCGACAGATAACGAGATCACCCATAGTAATGTAACACAGGGTTTATATATCTTTTGTATCAGGCACTAGCATTATACAAACAGTATTAGTAAACGACGACCTACATGCATGAAGTCTTAACGGACTGGATGCAAGCATGTTTGAAGATCAACACAGTCATTCCCTGATCACCCAAACGATTCTGTTCTCGCAGTGTGTGGTCGACATCGCAGAGGTGACCTCGAGGTTTGGGCAACGACTTTGACAAATTCAGGCATGGGCGCTTAAGAACTACTCCTATAATGTGTGCCTGGCAATCTCGATAAGAAAGACGACTCCTAAGGTTAATTAATTAGTACAATGTAAGCCGTATTAGTAGCAAAACAATCCTTGAAGGCTTGAACTAGGACACCCTCAATGGCAATTTGCAAACAGCTAGCTAGATGAGGCTTGAAAATAATAAAAAATGAACATTGTAGTGGAGGGTTTTTAGAAGATCGTGATATATACTAGTTATTTGAGAGTCGCTAGCTATTTCGTCTCTCTCCTTGATAGCTAATAGAATTCTTCCTAAACTAGCTATCTCATAACCATTGGGGATACCCTAAGCGTCGACTCACGGTAGTTGGATAGGTCAGGCCGAGATTGTCTCATATAGCCGTCTGATAATATTGTGAAGAAAATGCTTGCACAGCGATACTAGCTAATGTAACAATACCAATGTAACGAAACATAAATTCCTTGTAAGTTGGTTAATTACATCGTGATGGCACCCATTGCTTAAATACATAGTGATGACACCCAGTGACTTGAGTGCATCGGTCTTATCTCGTTAAGTAGATAAAATTAAGGAGAACTTAATAAACCTAAAACATTGTGCAGATCGATGGTCCTGGCTGTGATGCAAGTTGTGTGACGCACCACAGGTTTCATGATCAATAAGGGCACTCACTACTACAGATTGATTTATCACTGTCGCCACTTTCACTGCCGTAGCGATAGAAGCGACGGTGTTATACTTCCACCGCCGGTTGGACCAATAGCTAGGCCTCCTACGAAGGAAACCGACAGTTCAAACTTATACCACCGACGGGTTAACAATAGATACGGCAGTGGTATTGTCTCCGCCGCATGAAAAGCCGAGCCGACTGGGATAGGCGTTATGGCGTCGGCCCTACACGACCGTTTGGTGCACCGACGTGAGATAAAGAACCTCACTGAGATGGTGCTAGGGTGGAAGTATTTGCCTTGGTTTATTTGCAAATTAGTTTGCTATGTTCATACATTGATTCAGCGTTAGTGTTAGATCGCAAAGTGCAGGGAGTCAAATGGTCCATGTCGTCTTCCCTGCTCCACCGCCCGCGACTCGCGTGGGTGGCTATGGATGTCACGGACCTTGACTGTTGCCTTCTTCGCTCGTGTTTATTAGTGGAGATGACTTGAATAACTTGTGTTAATAAATTGGAAACATGTGCAAGAGAATCTGAGCCGCATAATACGAGAAGGTAATTGTAACGAGTTTAGAAATGAATCATACTTGTGTATCATTGTATTGAGGAGAGTGAAGAGTTTATCATACAAATCCCCATCATCCAGACATATACATATCAACATTGATCTGCCCAGAATCCACCACATACTTGTGAAGAACCTATCACACTCATTGTGGATCCTACACTCCTCGCTGTAGAACATAGCCCACTTCTCCCTACTTTCCCATCCTGTGTGGTCGCCGTAGCCTCCGCACTGATGTCCGTCCTGGCGACGCACCGACATGGCCAGAGGAGGCAGAGGACTAGACCCACCTGGTGCCGGCCACATAGCCAAGTCCTACAATATGAACATTGCCTATTGGGGGCACCTTGTACATTTCTTGTTGTTGACACAAAAATATGGCGATGTGATCAACACATAGCAAGCCGAAAGATCTGAGTAGAACGAGACCAGAGATCTGCTTGGCTTCAACATAGAACCAGCCGATTTTGAAAACCCAATGATGTGCCAGTCAATTTGACTTGCAATTGTCAAGGAGAGAAAATCTTATCAGTAATTTAAGGTGGAACATGTCGGTGTTGTACCAAACAGATCCAAATGTACGGCTAGATAGCCGATTCAATGAGGCTATCAACTAAATAGTCGATATCCAGCGTATCCATGAAATGAAGATCGTTAAATAAAGGATTATCGGCTAATATTAAATGATAATGATACGAATCAAAATAACCAATGCTCATGGAACATCAGAAAGCATCATCGGGTAAATGGAACACGATCAATATAAAGCGTCGAGCCGATAAGTCTGATGAAAAGAGTATAACATGCGAACAAATCGACTGTTTAATATAAATCAATCCACAAACAGTTTTGAGTCTAATCTATTATCATCAACAGTGAGGTTTGATCGGATCGATGTAGCTATGATAATGATAATAAACTAAAGCCAAAGAATCTATAAAACCATCTATATGTTGATAGATTCATGAAAGCATGCTATATGCGTGAGAGTATAGGCAAATCGGCTAAAATAGCCGATGCAGTCATAGCAAACAAACAGAGTACATATCTTAATCATGAACCAGACCACTAATCGATAACTTCTAATCTAAAATCTTACCAGTGAGGTTCGACCGGATCGATGCAGCTATGGTAGTGTCATTAGATTAGATCTCAATAACTAGTGAGTTTATTCAAGATTGAAACATGTTTTTAGATGCAGACTATGTTTGACTGGAATAGAGATAAAGCATCCGATCTAGCTAAATTAAGCCATCAATTATAAGATTTGAAACGTGACCAGATCAAAGGATGACCAATTCAGATGATATGATGCCGATCTATCTCTATCTCAATCTGGTGATTTTGTTATAATTAATAAAACATTAATTATAACAAGATCGATAACTGGTGAATCAACCAAAAACAGCAAGGAAAATCTTACTAATCTTAGCAGTTTTGATAACTGGTGATATTGTATTAAATAACAGGTTATTTAACACAAGATCGATAGCTTTGATCTATATTATGATTCGTAAGAGATCAATCAGCTGATGCAGCCTTACAAACTATAATACAGATCGATAACTAACTTATATTATGGCTCATAAAAGATCAATCAGCTGATGTAGAGCACAATACAAGTCGTGATGGTACTCACAAGCAAGCTGGAGGCCGATCAGTTGACGTAGCCCTATTTGCTGAAGAACTCACCGAGATCTACAGTACTCCTACTCCTAATGTGATGGCGACAGCCGGAAAGATTGTATTGATTAAGTGTTCAACCTTTTTTTACAATAACTAGGGTCTAATATTTATACCCGAAACCTAAACACGAATCCTACTCAAATACGACTCATTACAATTCTTGGAATAAAAGAAAACTTCCTAACTTAATAATAACCTGGACCCCAATTTTCCTTATTTGTAAAGTCTGACACATCTGCCTGGCGCCACTCAATAGCCCATTAACGCCGTCTGCTGACATCATCCATAAAATAGCCGATTCTGACATCACATCTAAATCAGCTGATACCGATTCACATCTAATCGATTCCTTGATGACACAATCCTGGAAGCTTCGAGTTCCCGCGTTCTTCTTCCCAAATTTTGGTGCAAACACATGCCCCCCAATTTTGGGATAAAAATAATTTTATTCCAAAATTCCTATTCATGTTTTCACCATGTTGCAACCGCTCATTCCAAAATAAACTCATTGCTCCTGATCTTTCGGGACAAATTCTATATAATACCCCAACAGTATCATTTCTAGCTCGCTTGGCCTGCTTACTTTCCCCTTCTTTCTCGAGCAAACTTCAACAGTCAAAGCTGCCACCGCCAAAGCCTTAACCCTAGCACATCCTCTGCTCTACCAAACTGCCATTCAAGTAACCTTCCTCAGATTCAGATCCATTTTGGCTACAATGGCAACCAACGACCACGTTTCTGATGTATGCCTTCAAACTTCTGCATTTCAAGTGTTAGCCGCTACTCTGTATTTTCCTTTTTTCTTAAATTCATCCCAACTAGTTTTTAGGAAATGAGGAATGAAATTCTGATTCCATCAGCTGTTGTTACCAATGCCTATTACCTTGGACCCATGGGTGATCCTGATCCATCTGATTTCATCAATCAAGAAACCAACCGAATCCCCTTCAAACAATTTATAGTAGATTTGTCCTCTTGAAACACCAAAACTCCCTTTAGAAACTGACCCAAAATGCCTAAGGGATGGAGGGATTGGTTCCGTAGGGTATCAGAGAAAAAGGCTAGAGATTGAGAAATTTACGACTTGAATCAATGCATGACACTCTCACTGTCTGGAATGGAGATGAATGACTCACTTCCGATTTTTGCATCTTATTTTTGGTCCAACACTCTGAATGCTTTTGTTTTTTGTCATGGTCCAATGACCATCACTTTGGCCGATATTTACATGTTGACCGGCCTTAGAATAACAGGATCAATGCAACCCTATGATTTCTTAAGTGCTGGGTCTAAAAAATTAGCCAAAATATCAGACTGCACAGGATGGGCAAGCTATATTCTGAACCATATTGGGGATGGATCGATTATTGATGAAAGAGAGCATGTAGCTTTCCTGAGCATGTGGCTAGAAAAATTCATCTTTTATGGGTCATCTTGCAGACCAACTTATAATCATAAATACATGGCAGAACGTCTAGCAGTCGGTAATGAAATCCCCCTCGAAAAATATCTGTTGGGGTCTGTTTATCACCTGATGCACCAAGTATCTGTTCAATTACTGAAAAATGAACCAGTGCATACCATCAGTGGCCCTTGGTGGTTAATACAATTGTGGCTGAATCTGTACATGCATAAAATTGTAAGACCCAATCTCAGGAATCTGAGCTTGCCTTCTTCCAACTTTCCTGAAGATTATAAAGGAGAAAAGGAAGAACTCGATAGTGTATGAATTATGGTAAAGCTGCATTAACCATAACAATTGTTGTTGATATAGGCCACCCTTTTAGGAAAATTTTCAAAGGGTTTGATACAAACATCCAGACTTGGCTGCCTTATGATGATGATGAAGACAATGAACTAGTTCTGCCAGTCAAATTTTGGTTTGAATCAGGTTGCTCAGATGAAACAGCTGCTACAATTTTTAGTTGTATTATCAAACCCTGTGTACTGCTAGCCGAATTTCACCATTGCCGTGGCAAAATGGCTACTGGTTCTTTTCTCCCAGATAACCTCCCAACTTATGAATTCTATAACCCTTCTTTTGTGGCACATCAATTCGGCCTTGGTCAACTACCTCCTCGGCTATTCTTTAGGAACACTCTAAAGCCAAGAGAAGGTACTAGTGAGATTGATGGAAGCTTCTAGGGTTTTTCAACTAGGATCAGACCTTCCTTCTCTTTGCCTACATGAATGGACAAGAGCTACCTTCTCCTCAAATTTGTTTGATTCCTAGTGGCAAGAATGGCACTCTCACCTCTTCTGTAGTCCAATTCATCCCAATTGTCTAAGAATTTGCTTCTGATAGTGAGGTAATTTACTACTTTTCTTTCAGAAGGATTATCTAACAAGTTCTCCTATCAATTCATCTAACAAACTCTTCTGCAGGATACCAAATTTGATCCGCCAAGTGTGGACAGGAAAGGGCATCCCATAGAATATTATCCACCATGTCTAGCCTCAAGAATGGGATCAACTGCACCCACTCTGAAAAAGTTGATGAAAACCCCAGCTGCCCCAACAATACTCACATATCAGTCTTCAAAAGGCAAGGCAACCCAAGGTGTAACTTAGAAAATCACCACTGGGAAGAGACTCTGCAGAACAAAATCATCAATTGCTTAGGTAACTTAACTTATCTTCCCTCTTAAGATGATATCCGGCTTCTAATTCAATCCCTTCTTTTGCAGCCATCGACTATTGCATCTCCATCTGCCTTGGGTGCCGAATTGTTGTCCTAGGCATTTGAATCGGTGTCTACCAATCTCTCATCGGCTAATCTTCCTAAGGAGTCGATTACAATTGAAAAAACCAATGCTTCTAATAGACCCAAAATAGCAGAAGATGAGAACCTCTCTACTTCACCACCTGATGCTACCAAGGTATCTCCTCAAGCCTTTCAATCTTATGTAATCCTCACTCTTCTCTAATCAGTCTCCTTTATCAGATACCACCTGAGAGAACATCTGCACAAGAGCAAAGGTCTAACAATCCAACAGTTGAAGATGATCCTATTGATGCTAATACCCAACCCATTGATTCTCCAACTCAGCAAACAATCGATGGTAAGAAATTCATATGCTCATTCTTGTCCTTCTATAACAAATATAAACCAAAAAACTTCTTGATGCCTATAGACACCAGCATCGAAAGTCCAGAGCCGATTCAACCAAATGTTGAAAAAGATGTTGGCACATCATCGGCTGTTCCTTCTCCTCAGCCAAAGTCTCTTCTAGAAAAGGTACTGTGTTCCCCTCACCATTCATCTCATTGTCAACCCATTTGCCATTTCTAATAAGATTCCTTTTGTTCACATGTAGGTACTTAATTCTCCAGCTCTGAGCTACTCCTTCAACTTTGAAGAATACATAGACGAAAGTGAGATTAGCTCATCAGCCATTTCTTCCCAAGAGACTTTATTAGATGAGACCAAAAATCAGCTAAAAGACATGCTGCCAATGCTCAAGAGGAATATAGCCGATTTGGTCCAGGATGCAGACCTAATGAGAAGAATCTTCTTGGCCACCGAGCATAATTTGACCCCAAATCTTGCTGAGGCCTTGATACCTATATCCAATATTGAAGACCAAGGTCCCAAGGTGAAAAAGTCTCAAAGAAATCTGATTGACCATGAAGCTTTGATGGCCAAAAAGAATTCTAACAAACAGGAAGCCAAAGAATTAGCACAACTGATCGACAATTTGAAGAATTCTTCTTCCAAAATTGAACCAGAACTAAATCGGTTGAGAGTTAGGCGTGCTGAGCTTGAAAAAGAACTAGAAAGTGTGAAAGCCATCATCGAATGTCATGAATCCAACTTGACTCAGATCCCCAGTGCTATCAAACAGAAGAAACAAGAACTATTGACTAAGGTCAAAGAAGGCAAAGCTATTCGCAGCAGTCTTGAGAGCATTCCTGGATCAGCTGAATAAGATAAACAACAACTTGCAGAAGTTGATGCTATTTGGCTGAAAGTACTATGAGCAATTCATGATGCTCTTAACTTGTAATTTATATTCCAGTATCTGTAGCGCATAAACCTGATGATAACTATACTTTTTGGTTCAGCTAGAAGAGCCGATATGAATTAGCCAATTTCCGATTTCTGACTTTACTCTGACTTAACTGAATCTGAAAATGGCTTTTATCACAAAACCCTTTGAATTCCTTCTCAATCATCAACGCTGCGTTCTCCTCGGTATTAGTGAAGTGGCGCTTCCCCTTCCATCAATTGGGGTTGCTTTCACTCGTCCTAGGATATCCACCGTCTTGCCTTTGTGGCTATAAATACCAGTCAAGGGCTTTGGCCTCAAACACACCTACACCCGCAACTGTTCTTATTCTCTCGTGTTCTTCTACCTTCAAGAACCCTGTAGCGGTTTCCTCTTCTCCTCTCAAGATCTAAACCAGCACCCATGCCCACGCGAAGATAACCACGACAAGTGTGCAGCAGATGAGATCCCGGAGGAGGAGATGCCAATGAACCAGCGCCTCTGTCGCATGAGGTAATACCAAACGCCCTCTGCTTATGGCAACGAATCATCCTCTAACTTGTCCATAGATTTGTCTTAAATAATAGGTTCCTTCCTCCTCCTCCGAGGGCTGGTGAGCCCTCCAATGCTGCATCTGCTGCCGCCCCCGCCAGACTCGTCGTCGGACTCCTCCGACTCGTATAGTGGTGATAATGCTTGGCGCTTCCTCCGTGAGTGGAGGGCTACCAAGGACCGTTATTTCGAGGCAACTCGGGAAAATGGTAAGCTTGAGATCTGTCTCGAGGTCTCCCAGGCCACCCTCCTCGACGCAGAGGAGGAAACCAACGCCGCTCGGGCAAGGTTGGCCGAGTCCGACGCCATGGTGGCGGGTAAGCTTAGTTCCAAGAAAACCCTCACTCTTATCTTCACATCCCCTTTCTTGACAATCTGCCTACCTCTTTGATTGCTAGCCCTGACGGTACAGTTGGAAAACCTCCAACTGGCGGCGAAAGTAGCTACATCGGCCGTCAACGCCTGGGACCCTCTGATCATCAACCGTCCACACGACATCCCGGCACACGCCTAGGAGATTTCCCTCCATGGCGTTCATCGTGGCGCAATGGTGGCTCTAGCTACGCTGCAAGTCCAGACCAGGCATGACCTCCACGCCATGGAGCTAGGCTTCCCAATGGTCGATGATCCCAACATGCACGAGGAGCTGATTGAGGACTTCGACGATGGTGCGGCGGCCATTGTTGATATCACACTAGCCCAAGATGTTGTGAACAAAGTGTTCGATTAATCTGTACTAGGAGCAAACAATGAATGAACAAAGTTTTTGCCTTTTCCTTATGAATTCATCTATGAAACTATCGTAATATGAATCATGATTGTCTTTGTGTGTATTTTTGCTCTATAGGCGATACATATCATATTGGCTTTTACCCCTTCAGTTTAATTTTCCTTTTTGAACTAAAGGCGATACCCTCCTGGTACCGGCTATCAGAGTCGATGACTAAACAAGTTGGCTATCAAGTAATAATCAAAACACTAGGATAATACTTCTTTAGGAAATTTCCATTGATTGCTCTATCAAACTCCTCTTCCCCTTCTAGCATTTCCAAAATATAAGCATTGCCAGGCGCACAACGTTTAATCCGATAAGGACCTTCCCAATTAGGCGACCATTGGCCAAACCTGCTGTCTTTAGACCCAATCGGCAATCTTACTTTCTAAACTAACTCTCCTTCGCAAAACTGCTTGTTCTTGACCTTTTTATTATAATGTCTTGCAACCCTTAATTTATTGGCCTCAATATTTTTAAGATCGTGTAGTCGATGACAACTTTAGTCCTCCAAATCATCCATCATAAGGTTTTTATTGACTTTGGCTGTCAAATCATTTTGTAATGTAACACGTCTTGATCCAGTCTGAATCTCCCTAGAAAGAACTGCATTATGCCCATATACTAACTCATAAGGTGATGATTTAATCGAACCATGGCAAGCCATCCTATATACCCACAATGCTTCATTAAGTGTCAAGTGCCACTTCCTTGGTTGCTCTTCAATTTTCTTCTTAATCAACTTAATCAAAATTTGATTGGACGTCTCTGCCTGGCCATTAGCTTGAGCATAATAAGGAGAAGAATTTAGCAATTTAATTCCCATACTAGTAGCAAAATCTCTGAATTCCTCTGATGTGAACATTGTCCCTTGATCAGTAGTAATGGTTTGAGGAATCCCAAAACGATAAACAATATGCTCCCTAACAAAATCAACCATATTCTTTGAAGTTACTGTTTTCAAAGGAATCGCTTCAACCCACTTAGTAAAATAATCTGTTGCTACCAATACAAACTTGTGCCCTCTACTTGAAGGTGGAAGAATCTGGCTAATCAAATCAATTCCCCAGTCTCGGAATGGCCATGGCTTAATTATTGGGATCATAGTTAATGCAGGCGATTTCCGAACATTACCAAAACGCTGACAATCCTGACACCCCTTGTAATATTCAAAATAATCTTCTAATATTGTTGGCTAGAAATATCCAGACCTACGAATAACCCATTTTATTTTATAAGCCGATTGATGAGCTCTGCATAGTCCTTCATGTACTTCCCCATCAATACTCTTGCTTCCTCTTGACTTAAACATTTAAGCAAAACCCCATCAACTGTTTTGAAATACAACTGATTATCTATACTTAGTCGATTTATATCTCAATTTTTTGGTAACCTTTTGTGATGGATTCTTGAGGTAATCGGCTATTTCAACTCTCCCATCATTAGCCAAGGTCTCACTACTTAAGATTTCTTGGAACACTTGATAGCCTGACGCATTCTGAGCTAACCGATTGGCCTCTTGATTCTATCTTCTTGGATTATGCCGAAGAGAAGTAAGAGGAAACCCCTCAAGTAACTTTCGACATTCACCATGGTATCCCTTCAGAATTTCATCTTTACATTCATATAGGCCGATCAACTAATTAATAACCAGCTGTGAATCTCCAAATATTTCAATTGACTCAGTCTTTACTTCGTGAAGAAGTTGAAGTCCCTTAAGAATATCTTGATTATTGGTGGTCATTGGTTTGGTTTGAAAGGCAAACTCAAAACTTGCCCCCTGAGGCGAAATAATAAGAATACCAATGCCACCCCCTTGCTTGCATGATGATCCATCAAAGAATTATGTCCAAGGCATAGGCTCCACATAGCCGATGCTTGGTTTATGATGTTGAGTAATAAAATCGCCCATCACTTGCCCTTTGACTGCTTTAGCCGATTCATACCTCAAATCAAATTCTGATAATGCAAGAATCCACTTTCCCATTGTCCCATTTAATATCGGCATTGACAATATGTGTTTGATCACATCAGCTTTAGACACAACTGTACACTCAGCCGATAATAAATAATGTCGTAACTTAGTGCAGGAGAAATACAAGCATAAGCATAACTTTTCAATAGGATAATATCTTGTTTCTAGATCCAAAAGTCTTCTACTTAAATAAAAAATAACCCGTTCCTTTTCTTTAAACTCTTGCATCAAGGCCGATCCAATCGTTTGGCTATCGGCCGACACGTAAAACTTAAAAGGCTTACCTTGCTGAGGAGGAACCAACACAGGTGGATATTTCATATACTCTTTTATCTCCTCAAATGCTTTTTGTTGTACGTCACCCCATTTAAATTCTTGATCATTTTTCAACTTCAACAAAGGAGAAAATGGTAGAATCCTTTCTGATATATTTGAAATAAACCTTCTGATGAAATTAATCTTTCTAAGCAGAGATTGTAATTCTGTTTTATTAGTTGGAGGTACTGCCTTATCAATTGCTTTTATACTGTTCTGACCAATCTCAATTCCTCTCTCGTGGACCATAAAACCCAAAAATTATCTGGCTAACACTCCAAAGGCACACTTATTAGGATTCATCTTTAAACCATGTTTTCTTGTGCACTCCAAAGTCTCCCGCAGATCATCCAGATGTTCTTTGTACCCTTTGGATTTCATCACCACATCATCAATATAGATTTCAACAATCTTGCCGATCAACTTATGAAAAATATAATTCATCGCCCTCTGATAAGTTGCACCAGTATTCTTCAATCCAAAAGTCATTAAAACCCATTCGAATAAGCCGATTGCACTATAGGGCACCTAAATGTTGTTTTTGCTATGTCTTCTTCAGCCATAAAAATTTGATTATAACCTGCATTACCATCCATAAAACTAATTACCTTGTGCCCGGCCGCTGCATCTACCAACATATCGACTATTGGCATCGGATAACCATCCATCAGTGTAGCCCTGTTCAAATCTCTAAAATTAATACAGACTCTCAACTTCCCATTTTTCTTATACACAGGAACTACACTCGATATCCACTCTGCATATCGGCAAGGTCGGATAAATTTTGCTTCTAGTAGTCTTTCAGTCTCCTTCTTAATGTCATCAAGAACATTTAGATTAAATCTTCTTGGAGCTTGTTTAAATGGCCGATA
This sequence comes from Miscanthus lutarioriparius, assembly GCA_904845875.1. Classification (NCBI taxonomy): domain Eukaryota; kingdom Viridiplantae; phylum Streptophyta; class Magnoliopsida; order Poales; family Poaceae; genus Miscanthus; species Miscanthus lutarioriparius. Next base: position 86,087,658 of record CAJGYO010000009.1, on the reverse strand, counting down.
TCCAGGTCTGATTGGCAACCGATGTTCAATAATTGATCGATCTAAGCCAGGCATTTCATAATATTCCCAAGCAAAACAATCTTTAAATTCCTTTAACAAATCTAGCAATTCTTGTTTATACTCAGGATCCAATTTAGCACTTACATACGTTGGCCTAAGCCTATCTCCAGGACCAATTTCTATTTCTTCTAACTCATCGGCTGACATAAAGCCATGTCCTTGTTTACCATCTGTACCATCTATTGGATTATCCATTAAAACAAACTTTTAGAGCTGACTGCTCGGATCGGCTATTGGCCTTCATCATTGATTCTAATGAAGCCTCCTTCTCATCGCTTGCCGAAAAACACTCAAAATCTTCTAGTTGGCAATACATTGGATTAGTTGTTGCTATACTCACAGAATCATCAGCATGAACTAGCTCAACATTGTCTCCATGCCACCGAATTAAGCATTGATGCATAGTCGATGGTACACAACAATTGGCATGAATCCAATCACGACAAAGGAGTAAACTGTATGAACCCTTTCTGTCAATGACAAAGAATGTAGTGAGCAAAGTCTTGCTTCCAATTGTCAATTCAACATTTATTGCCCCCTGGTCTTGGACGCATTACCCCAAAATCCTTAAGCATCATGTCGGTCTCAATCAGATCTTCTAGTCCTTTACCAAGCTTGTGAAAAGTAGTATAAGGCATCAAATTAACAGAACCACCTCCATCAACCAACATTTTACTCATCGGCTTCCCATCGACAAAACCTTTCACATATAATGCCTTCAAATGTCGATGCTTAATTGGTTTATCGAATATAGCTTGTTGTATCCATGTCAACTAGGCTGCCATCTCTTCATACTCTGATTCATCTAAATTTAAATAAACTTCTTGATCTGCTGGAGCTTTAAATTTAGATGGTAAAAGAAAAGCCATTTGAATATTAGATGATTGTTGACCCTTATCGGTTGTTTGTTTAACATGCCATACTTGCAGTTTACTAGATTTCTAAGCATGTTCTAATTCTCTGCTCCTTAGGCGTTGTACTCTTCTTTTCTGACTTCTTGTTAAACCTCCTAGACACCACTGTCTTTCCTACCAAACATACTCTTCATCATCTTCTTCTTCATAATCGGTCCAATTCTGATCAACAACTCGCTTTCTAAGCCGATCATGAATGCTTCTATTTTTTAAGCGCCGATCCACATCATTACGTTGATAATCAATTCGATCATGGTTAGACCGGCAGTTGACTTGAGATTGCCTAAACTCCCAATATTGTTCGCTATATTCTGGGCAATTATTTCTAGTAGGCAATCTCAAACCTTCGTTCCAACAATGTTTGAAGAAAAGGCAATTCCAATGTGATTCAGCTCGTTCTCTTTCCTATCTCTCTTCTTCTTGTTGACGTTGATATTCCTTCTCTTCTAACCAGTGCTGATAATTTTCTCCTTCTGCCATTGCCATTTATTCAACAGAATTCGAGATGTAACACGTGGCCTCATCGCACCATCTCTCGACGTTTCTCCCTGCTCATATCGGCTCTTTTGTTGGTCACGACGCCTTTTAATTTCTCTATATTCATCACCCGATATTTGCATCTCCGGATCAACTATTCCACTTTCTCTTGCTCTGGCTGATGTTAAAACTTTAGCTTTCCCTTTGAACAACTTAGCATCAACCATATTTTGATCCTTTGGGAAAGGATTGTCACCAACTTTTATTTTTTGAGCTGTATCAAATTTAAGCTTCACTTGTTGAATAGCCCTCTGAATATGCTGCTAAAACATCCTGCAATCATTAGTAGTATGAGAAGTAGTGTTATGGTACTTGTAGAACTTCTTATTCTTTAACTTATTGGGAGGTAATATAACATGATTGGCAAGCTGTTTAATTTGTCCCTTCTTAAGCAAGAAATCAAAAAGTTTGTCTGCTTTTGTAACATTAAAATCATAACTTTCTTCAACTTCTTTTCCCCAAGGATTTGGAACCATTACTATTTTTTATTCCAATTCCATTTAGCTGTAGCAATTTCCTCTTCGTCATCATCATCATCACTAAATATGGATTATAAGCTTCAGCGATTGCAGCATTCTTCTGGAATCAGGTATCTCTGCGCATATTCTGGAATTGGCTATTAAGTGTTGCCACCCGTTGAGCCAATTGACCTAAATTGTCAAATTCTTGCCCAAGCAACTTTTCTCTCCATCCTAGCAACATTCCTTGAACGACAAATACAGCTAGCTGATCATCAGTCAAATTCAACGAAAAGCATAAGTTTCTTGTTTCTCGGAACCTCTGAAGGAACTTAGCACCCAATTCATTAGCTCTTTGCTTTATAGTTGTTAAATTTGTGATCTTTCTTTCCCCTGTCCTAGCATAGAAATATGTATGAAATTTCTTTTTAAGATCACTCCAATTGGCAATAGAATTAACCGCTAGTGATGAAAACCAAGTGAAAGCTGGTCCTGACAGGGACAAAGAGAAGAAACGAACTTGATGCGCTTTCTCAATAGAGACTTCACCCAACTGAGTAAGATATCAACAGACATGTTCTATTGTACTTATGCTATCTTGACCAGTGAACTTAACAAATTCTGGAAGCCTGTAATTCATAGGAAGGGCCACTAAATCATACCACTCTGGATATGGACGTTTGTACGAAAAGGTCTACCCTTTTGGTTTTAAACCAAACTGATTTTTCATCATTTTGGTTACTCTGAGCAACAATTCATCAGCATTTGAGTTTGAATTTCTTGGCAATTGCTAACCCATTTGCATATTGAAATTCTGAGTACCTTGATATCCTGGATTTGGAATCATATTGAGGGTATTATAATTTGAACCATAGTGATATCCTTGAGGAATATCTATCTGTCGAGCCCCTTACTGATTTACTATTTGAAATCTCTGATTGAAAACATTAGGATCTATATCTCTATGAATCCTTTGAACTGTTGGTGCTATTTTTTGAGCCGACGGTGGTATGCCTGATGTATCAAAATTAACCATCTAATTCTGAACTTGCCCTGTCGGCTGTTGCACATGCTGTACTAATGATCGAGGATTATATTGCATTTGATTAGTAATAGCACCCTGAATTTGCTCAGACATATTCTTAATTGCCTGGGCATCATCACTCTTAGCTAGTGCTGCTTCTTGATGGCTAGTACCAGCTTGATTAGTCCCCTGAGTCGACGGATGTGGAATATTGTAATAAGTCGGTCCAACTTGATCAAGTGGAAATTCATGAACACTTCCTTCATGGTATTGTGGAATGTATTCAAGAAAGTTGTATATGATTCAGTATTGCATCATGAATAGATTTGTTGACAGCTTCTACAAAGAAACACCTACCATCAGCTTCATCTGTATCTGACTGTCCATGCATCAAAACTCTCGGCAGTGGATATTTCTGGATAACTTTATTGTCACATGTTTTGGTGTACGACAACAAACACTTATTCTGAAACTCCTCTATAGCCATACCAATGACATCTTTATCCTCATCAGGTAAGTCTTCATAAGGTACTATAAGAATGTCCTTGTTGTTGTGAACCGCCATGACGATTGTGGTCCCACCGAGCATGCCAAAAAGTGTGTTGACACAAAAATATGGCAATGTGATCAACACACAGCAAGACGGAAGATCTAAGTGGAACGAGACCAGAGATCTGCTTGGCTTCAACACAGAACCAACGATTATGAAAACTCAATGACGTGCCAGTCAATTTGACCTGCAACTGACAAGGAGAGAAAATCTTATCAGTAATTTAAGGTGGAACATGTCGCTGTTGCACCAAACAGTTCCAAATGTACGGCTAGATAGCCGATTCAATGAGGCTATCGACTAAATAGTCAATATCTAGCGTATCCATGAAATGAAGATCTTTAAATCAAGGATTATCGGCTAATATTAAATGATAATGATACGAATCAAAATAACTGATGCTCATGGAACATTAGAAAGCATCATCGGCTAAATGGAACATGATCGATATAAAGTGTCGAGCCAATAAGTCTGATGAAAAGAGTATAACATGCGAACAAATCGACTATCTAATATAAGTGAATCCACAAAAACTTTTGAGTCCAATCTATTATCATCAACAGTGAGGTTCGATCGGATCGATGCAGCTATGATAATGATAATAAACTAAAGCCAAAGAATCTATAAAACCATCTATATGTTGACAGATTCATGAAAACATGCTATATGCGTGAGAGTATAGATAAATCGGCTAAAATAGCCGATGCAATCATAGCAAACAAATAGAGTACATATCTTGATCATGAACAAGACCACTAATCGATAACTTCTAATCTAAAGTCTTACTAGTGAGGTTTGATCGGATCAATGCAGCTATGGTAGTGTCATTAGATTAGATCTCATTAACTAGTGAGTTTATTCAAGATTGAAACATGTTTTTGGGCGCATACTATGTTTGATTGAAATAGAGATAAAACAACCGATCTAGCTGAATTAAGCCATCGATTATAAGATTTGAAGCGTGACCAGATCAAAGGACGACCAATTAAGATGATATGATGCCGATCTATCTCTATCTCAATTGGGTGATTTTGTTATAATTAATAAAATATTAATTATAGCAAGATCGATAACCGGTGAATCAACCAAAAATAGCAAGGAAAATCTTACTAATCTTAGCAGATTCGATAACTGGTGATATTGTATTAAATAACAGGTTATTTAACACAAGATCGATAACTTTGATCTATATTATGATTCGTAAGAGATCAATTAGCTGATGCAGCCTTATAAACTATGATACAGATCGATAACTAACTTATATTATGGCTCATAAAAGATCAATCAGCTGATGTAGCTTTACAAGCACAATACAAGTCATGACGGTACTCACAAGCAAGCTAGAGGTCGATTAGTCGATGCAGCCCTGTTTGCTGAAGAACTCGCCGAGATCTACAATACTCCTACTCCTAATGCGATGGCGAAAGCCGTAAAGATTGTATTGATTGAGTGTTCATCCTTGTTTTACAATAACCAGAATCTAATATTTATACCCGAAACCGAAACACGAATCCTACTCAAATACGACTCATTACAATTCTTGGAATAAAAGAAAACTTTCTAACTTAATAATAACCTGGACCCCAATTTTCCTTATTTGTAAAGTCCAACATATCATCCTGGCGCCACTCAAGTATAACCCATTAACACTGTCTGCTGATGTCATCCATAAAATAGCTGATTCTGACATCACATCTAAATCAGCTGATACCGATTCACATCTAATCGATTCCTTGATGACACAATTCTAGAAGCTTCGAGTTTCTGCGTTCTTCTTCCCAAATTTTGGTGTAAACACTCATTCTTCCACGTCACATTCACCTCTAGGCCTGCTTCATCACTTTTGACCTTCCTCAACCATCGTCGGGCAATGTTGTCGTTGCCGGCACCAGTATTGGACCTATGGAGCACAAGGGATAGAACAAATGCAACAACATCATGGCCTGCCGCGATGGAGTGCTCATGCATGTCGAGCTGCAGCATGAGTGCACTACGGTCTTCCATGAAGATAGCGCGCATCCCAGCATAGAAGCAGGCCTCCGGATTATCAACGCTAGAAAGCCTGGCGATGAGATTGGCGCGCTCATGGTCAGAGAACCGGTTCTAGGTCCTAGGTTGGATCCCACGCAGCAGCACCCGCTGTAGTGGTATGCTCCGTCCCACTATGGCTTCGCCACACACCCTATGCATCTACGAACAGGTTGCCCGCAGGCTGCCAAGATCTTCCATTTGATCCACTACAGCCATAGCTACGTGGCTAGCAATCTCAATAGCCACATTCGTCGGGAGCTTCTCCGTGGAACGAGGACATGCGCAGCGGCGGCAAAAGATGGATCGTCGGGTCAGGGAGCGACGTCATGGCAGAGCAGAGCACTAGGGATGAGGTGGATCGGAGCGGAGCAAGATGAGTTCCAAAAAACCCTCTTGGGATTTTAAGATTGCTCCATTCTTGAAGGTTCCACGGTGTAGGGATGTCAAACGTCTTGAGGAAGTCAATCGTCATCCTCTGAACTATGTGAATCGCGTAAACCATGTATGAAAATGCGGTAAAAATTCAGAATGAAAGAATCTTATCTTACTATCTTATTACGAATTACGATTACTAATTAGAGGCCCCAATGGTGTAAACCGTTTGAACTACGTAAACCGTGTATGTAAACCGTGTGAACCCCCGAATTTTGCATGTAAATCACCCACCTCTGGCATTACAAAAGATAATTCAAAGCAGTCAATAAGATTAAAATAGGCTAGCTGTTCGTCACTTCGTTTCCCCAAAATTGCGTGGTTAGCGCTAGAGGGGCCGAGCAGCGTGATCGAGTCAATTTTCTCCGTCCAACTTCCAACACCATTCCATCACTGTTACTTCCATCGGGAGAAGGGTGCTCCACTAAGATCATGTGAGACGTGGCCTCACCTTAACTCCTACTCTCGCTGAGTGCAATCGAAGGGAACTCCAATAGGCGCCTATCTCACCCATCCTTCTATAAAAGAGGAGGCTAAGACAGGGAAGCAAGTACATGATTCCTTTTCTAAACTCGTTATAGTTACCTATCTTCTCGTTCTATCTTCTTCGTCTGACGCTCTGCCTTACAACCCATCTTTCAGATCCTATCCAATGGCAGATCGGGCAACAAAGCGCCCAATGGAACAGTCGCTGGAGGTTGTCCCTGCTCATCCCCGCATTCGTGCGATGCTGCGATGGGACGGGCAGAGTAGCTCGACGGCGCCGCCACCAGACAGTCGATCCCCGCTTTTGGCTATCTCTGATGATGACGGGGGGCGGATGATGTCCATGAGTTGGTGAAGCAGCTAGACGTGCCCACCTCCGCCCTCCACAAGGAGAGCCAGGAGGCGGACCGGCTGTGCCTCTCCATTGTTGCCGCGAAGCAGGAAATGGCCACGGCGGAGCTTGCCGCCACCAAGGCCCAGGAGTGCCTCGCTAGTAAGGCATTCGACGTCTTGCTTTTTCACTACGTGCTACGTCATGTCTTTTGTTGTAGCATTTTCTTATCTCCTTTTCAGCCGTCTAGAAGTAGCTGATCGCCATGCAGGGTGAGGTGGCAGAGGTGATCTGCCTTCGCCAGATAGCCAAGGACAACGCCCGTGTCTCCTCCTGGATGGTAACCGAGAGCAACAGGCGCTACCAGGAGCTCCATGCGGCAGCAGGCAATGCCGTCCATGTGCTTTTGTCTCCTGTGCCTATGGGGACAACCTTGGCGGACCGCCTCCGCACCTTGCTGCCATGGGTCATGGAGGTGGCCATGTACTATGTTCACCTAGGGGCCGCTTTGGCCATGGCCGCGCCTAGCTTTGGCTAGGTGAGGACCTAACAGTGGTGGAGCCGAGGTTCCTAGGAGAGACGAGCTATCGGCAGCGTGAGAACCTGATTGGTGATTTCTCAACCATGGACGATGGTGTCTTGGCCACGGTGGATGCAAAGGACATCATTCATAACGCTCCCCATGAGTAGTTCAATTATAACATGCCTCTGCATCCTGAATAAAAATGTTCATAATATTTAGTAGTTGTTACTTTGAGTTCATCTCTATTTGCTATGACTTGAACATTCCATTTGTGCGCCTTAGAGTTAGTTGACCATATGACATGTCCATCGTTAGTAGGTGCTAACATCTCCCAATTATCACCATCGGTAGCGCTCACCGCCGCTTTGGTCAATTTCCAAGCCCGCACGTGAGTCGTACACGTCACTCCCACGCGTATTTACAAAGTTTTGTAGAAATTTGCATTCCCGCATCTAATATAGTTGCTTACAAAGGACACTTCCCACTGTATCTTCCTCCTCCTCAGTGTTGTTGTTCCTCATCACCGCCCCTGCTCCCTAGCGCTGAACTGCGCGACCACCCCTACTCAGCAGCGTGCAAGCCGCCAATCACCGTCGACAAGCTAGTGCTCCACGCATGTACACCTAACCGGTAGGTAGACAGCATAGATCCACCGGTGACCAGGCTGGTACTCATCACCACCATCGCCACTTGAGCTCAATGCCAAAAGATACAAAGGCAATGGTAATTGTTTCGCACTTCCCTAATGCATTGTTGTTGGATTTTTATTCCCTTCGTCACTCATCTGAGTATGAATGAAGCTTCCATTTGATTATTAATGAGCTCACAAACACATCTCCGTAGTCGCTCCTTCTCTAATTCAGGCGACAGCACCACCGCTTCCATCGCCGTCCCCGCTCCACCAGATCCTCGTCAAGATGGAGGAGGAGGCCCCCAACAAGGGGAACGAAGTGGCCACCTCACAGACCATGTCATAGTCCTCATCGTCAGCCATGTCACCACCTGCTCCTTATGCCGCTACAAGTGTGTCCGTCACTCCTGGAATAGCCTCATCTGAGGATCAGAGTACCGTAAGGAGCTGTCCTAGATTCTCATCGGATTCTTCTACCGCAACTGGAGATGTAAACACAACTTCACCAATGTCAATGGTGAATACCCCTCCTTGTCCTTCTTGCCCTTCCCCATTCAGGATGTCATGATCTCATATTGCTCCTAGGGCCTCATCCTCTTCTGGTACTCTGGGTTTTGCTATATTGTCTGCAATCCAGTGACTAAGAAATGGTTGCTACTACCGGGTAGCAACCATTCTTATGGTTTAGCTCGCTTGGGGTTCGATCCAACAGTCTCCTCGCACTTTCATGTGTTTGAATATGGGATCAACGATGATGACTCCATAGGTGTCAACATCTACTCATCTAAAACTAGAGCATGGATGTTTAAAGAATCTGAATGGGGCAAGGGTATTGTAGTATCCACATATGGAAAATGTGTGTTTGTTAATGGTTTTATGAACATGTTGGAGTTCACCCAGATAATTGATGTTGATATGGAGGGAAAGACATGGAGGAAAATTTGTAGGCCAACTAGTGATGTAATCTCCATCCATGAAGCTCATGGTCAGTTGTGTTTATGTACTGCTGATACTTTGAATAGGTATGAGCTTTCAATCTAGATCCTTGAAGACTATGGTACTAGTAAATGGACATTGAAGCATAAGGTGACCACGCTGGAGCTATTTGGAAAGAAGAATATTGAAATTGGTGCCGAGGATTGTGATGCGGCCTACAGAGTGATTGTAGTTCATCCAGAATGGAATTTCATTTCCTTGTTAGGTAGGACAAATCACTGCATCCATATGACATGAACCATAGTAACGCTCATGTCCTCCCTACCCGGGCCATCGGCTATCCGAGAAGTACCTGGAAACCATTATGTATGAGCGGCGGACCTCACTATCTTCCTTATGTTCCCTTGTTCATGGAGTCATTAGCAGAGTAGTAAAGGTGCATATGCTATATTTTGTTGTAATTACATCATGCCATTGTTCAGGTAGATAGTTGTTTTGATTCTATATATAGGCCAATTTGGGTTTCATAACTAAAGGAATGGTGTGTTGAATATTATTAATTGTGCTGCTTTGTATAGGTGGAGTCTGAGTGCTTTTGAACAATTTTCCTGCATTGGCTAGGTGGAAGAAGAGGGGTTCCATGGTGCATTTCCTACCAATTCGAAGGATGCACTAATTATATTCATTTTTACCTAGCAAGCAGGAGTGCCACATAGGAGGAGCATAGCTACATCGTTTCATTATGTAAGTCTATAGAGATCAGTACCTTTAGTTTGCAATGTATGTACCGCTTGTGTGAGGACATAAGTTGAGAAAGATATTATGTTAAGTGTCCATTGTTATTGTAAGAACATCTGCATGCTTTGTGTTAAGTAAGCTATTAAGGGTCATTTATTGTTTTGTTATCACCACCGCCGTTGGTCGTACAAACATCCAACACCATCGCTATACATATTATGCCGCTGAGATAAAAGTCTATCATTGCCGAATCATTTACTAACCCGACACTGACTAAACGCTCATCAAAGGCGGATCGTAGTGCAAGGCAACGGTGACTATGACCTTTGTACTAACGGTTCATTTGCTGAAGCGATGGTGATCTTTACCTCTACAGACGTCTCAGTCGTCGAAGCGATAACAAAGCTGCACCGTAGATAGTCGGTTCAAAGCACAAAGTGATGGTGCTAGTGACCACTACACTAGCGGTTGATGTGCCCACGTGATAGTGATGATAGCCTCCACACAGGCGGATCATTTGCCAATGCAACGGTGTTAGTGTATACCCACAGATGGGTCATGCTCCAATGCGACAGAAGTAAGGACCTTAACACGGAAAGATCATAAGCCAATACAGCGGTGTAGTGTACACCGTAGTCAGTCTCAGATAACGATGGTGAGGGCTATGATCAACACTGCCAATAGCTTACTGCCGCTACGATGAGGGTTACGACGTGGCTGTGAAAGGTCCGAGTGTAGTAGTGACTCACAATGCAGAAACTATGATAGTTTCCATAGATATTAATTGCACCGCCATGTAGGCAATTTGCTAATGTGGCAAGTGATTTAATAAGGTGAGAGAGGAAAAAATCCAAGAAATCAAGTCTAACTAGGAAACTAGGTCTTCATGGTTATCAATGGACAAGAAACTACTCGTTGCCCATTAGGAGAGCGAATATGGTTTCTATCACTACTTATGTCCTATACTATAGAAAATCTTGTACTAGAAAAGATAGTTTCTTGGTACGATATTCTATGCTATAGAAACTGCTAATAGTTTCATGCATTGGGAGTGTCCTTAGATATTTCAAATTCTCTTTTTCATGTTTTATAAAATATAATAAATATATAAAGCCAAATGATTCAGACATGCTGCATTTACCTCCATTTAAGACTACATGTAACAGAATGTGACATGTTTGAAGTTAATTCCTATAGCCCGCAATCTATGCTATCAGGATGTGGTCGATGACAGTGCTGAAAAAAGTTCATTCACCGGTCAGCCAGTTAGTATCATTAGAATTTCTTTCTAACCCAGCCCGATGGGCGGGCCGTGCCTAGTCCGCTAACCCGGCACAGCGTGCTAGACCAACCTGGTTTGATTACTGGTTGGCCAAATGCAGACCGTTAGTTTCTACTATATAACTGTTGACTCCATAAACCCTACCTCCAATATCACCTCCCATCATTCCCGCTCCCCTCCTCTGGCATCGGCTTTCTCCCCCAGTCACATTCTATTTCCCCTCCCCTGATACCGATCCTTCATTGCCTTCCCTTGATCCCGTGCCCTCCTTTGGGATCGCCTTCGCAAACTTTTTCCGAGGCCACCTACCTTTCCATATCTCCCCTTCTCTAATCCTGAGCAGCCACAATAGTAGTTGAGCTAAACACCTTCCGTTCCTCCCCTCCCCACTCCTGATTCTCTCTTGTTGTGGCGTAGGCACAATGGCGAGTTCATCCCCTTCCAGATTCACGCTAGGGTGGCGGCGATGCAAGCTAGAATGGTGGTAGCGGCGTGTGCCCAACATGCTTGGCAGGTGTGGCCTCAGTGGGTCATTAGGCCATTGGACCACATCCTGGCCAATCTAAGATGTTATAGGTTCATGCCTAGACTGATCGCATAGCCCATGGATAGGCATGACATGACATAATTTGCTAGTAGGGCCATGCCTCAGTGGATTGAATCTATGCCTGGCCGTGCCGCCCATTTGGCCATCTATAGCCGGAACCACCATGAGTCTAACAAGGCACATGTTTTGGTAGATTAGATGACAATGGGGCATGGGGCGGCAGCATGTTTGCCCCCCCCCACCCGAGAGGGGTCTCTGAACAACTAAATTAGGTGAATCTAATTCCTTTCTTGCCTTCATTATTCCTCAACAACCCCTAAAATCCTTGCTCAACTTACTAAACTAGGATGCATGCAAAAACTTAGCAAAGTTTAAACAACCGAGGCTTTTCAACCACTTGGTGTTGCGCGCTCCTGTGCCGGAAATGCTGATTTCTACCTGTTGTGGCATGTGTATGACTTGTTCACAAAGGGTCTGTTTGGTTGGGCTGTTGGGGTTACTTTTGCTTCTGAAAAGCCAAAAGCCTAACCAAAGGGGCTGCTTCTTGGAGGCTGCTTTTTTAGAAGCAGTTGCTTTTTCATAGTACATTTTTAAAGCATCTTAGACCCTGCTTTTGGCTTTTCGCTTTTTGAAATGGATGGAATAAAGAACGCTTTGCTAGCTATTTCAAGAGATAAAGATAGGAGGTATAGTTTATACTTGTTTTAGCCAAGCAGCTTCAGCTTTTCTATAGCTCACAGCCCACAACAGCTTTTCTACACAGCCACAGCTCAACCAAACAGACCTTGAAGTATCCGCAACACTTCCACCCTCTAGGATAAACAGCTCATCCTTAAGCTAGAATGTCAGAAGCGCCTCTATGAAGCTGTCAAGTGATTCCTATGTAGTCCCGTGTTGACATTTCTTAGCAACACTCTTTACTTAGTTGTCATCCCTTGCATGATGCCAGAAATGCGATGTTGGTAATTATAAATGACACTTGAAAACTTAAAGAAAAGTATATATATATATATATTAAAGTATCCGCAAGCGCACAGATAATATACCATTGTAGCATTTCACCGGGATTATACCAGGTATCATTATTTATATTTTAACCACATGGAGGAGCTATGGAGTTGTGCTAGCATAGAGATACTGATAAATATATATACTTATGATAAAATCACTCTCATGCTAAGGTAGGGGTAAGTCAAGAGATAAATAAATGATAAGTGTAAGGTAATAATGGAATTCTAGAGATAGAAATAGAGTCTCATAAAATGTAGTATGGCTAAGCAGGAGATTCGTTAAGAGCAGAAGATTCCTAAGTCATTCCTTATATACTAAGTCTTTTGTACACTCAAGTATATACACTCTCATCTATAGTATAACTAACTTTGGATCTATGCATAAGGAACATTACTAAGGAAGATCAAGAACAGAGCTTGTCTCCCTTCGCAACCGTGTTCTACTTGCTCTACAAACGGGGAGTGGACTACAATGGATTCAACGGGAGTATCATATCCGTGATCTACCACATGACCTAGACTGCAGAATGCATCCGCAGGCAAACAATATCTAAGCACCAGGCTTACATAACGTCGACCACTTAACTCACTCGAGTACTGAGCTAAGAGATTTGCGAACATATGCATAAATTCATCATCAATCATAACTATATCAATCATATAACTAGAGCAAACTAGGAACATAATAAATAGCAACATAATATTGACGTAGCACAAAATCATAAATATAGAGATACAATGGCTATGCTAGTCCCTAGACGGTAGATCCGGAATCCTGAGCAACAGCCCACACTCTACTTGAACCTTGCTAACTAGCCTATAATAGAAACTTGAAAAATTGGAGCTTTATTCTCTTCTCTCTAGAAACCCTAATTTCTGGTCTGATCTTGACTTATGGTAGCGTGCTCTGAAGGGAGGACAGGGGCTAGTTATATAGGATGTAGTTCTAACATGAGCCCTTGGATCAAACCGACTTAAAGAATGGCATGGATGCATCCTAAGAGGCGATGGAGAATAGACATTCAAAGGAGGGCTGACATGTGGGCCCAGGGGGGCAGGCGGCCTGTAGGTGGGGCTGGGCGACCCCACCTAGCAGCCTCCTACCCTCTGCTTTGGTGACTTGGCTTCTGGAGTCCTCTAGAACCTTTTGAAGTAGTTTTCACCGCGGATAAGCGTGATTTAATTTGATGTTTTGATCCCCCTTGATGGTTTTCTGAAATAACCCTGTTGAATACACAGATTCACCAAAACTCGTGGAAATTGTCAGTTTTAAACCCCTAAGTCTATGTTGGTGATCATTTTCATGCATTATTTCAAGTTATATTGAAGTTCATAATGAATGATGATTACCGTCAACAAACTCCCCCAAGCTCAACCTTTGCTAGTCCCTGAGCAAAGCTAAACTTATCAATGGATCCAGAGTTTAGGATCTTTGAAAACATTTTAGCAACTCCTCAAAACTACACATGCATTCAAACAAGAATTCTCCTTCGAATTAGAACAAATTGAGCTATCTTTCAAACTTACCCATATTACCGTCAACTATGGGGCTTGCAGCCTTCACTTGGGTATTGAGTAATTGAAAGACAGAACGATCAAGTCAAGCACTATGTCTCATGTTCTTTGTTCAACCATTATTCTGGAGTTTTTGTAAGTTTTCAAAATAAAACTCAGAGATTCCGTTGTATGACACTCTCAAATCTCTCAAAATATGTGGTATTTGTGGATTGTCGCACCCGGTTTTAAGAACCAAACCAGATACACACCATATGTGAGCCTAGAAAGTCAAATCTCACATATAGCTACAAATAAGGCTAATACCAAAAGACAATGCTCAATATATAACGTACTTAGTATAAAGGATATAACCTTAGACAGCAAACAACGGAAAGACAACTCCGATCTTTGGGTGAAGACTCCATTTCACAAGGACAACTGACTAGTTGATCACAAGCCAAACTCCTCCAGACTAGCAATCTGGTACCCATCTGGGATATTTATCCAAATAATTAAAAAAATAAAACAAGCGTAAGTACATGTCGTACTCAACAAATATAACATGGGGTTCATGAAGCTCAAAAGGCTGACACTGGTTTAACTGCGATTAGCTTTTAATGGTCACAATTTTAGCATAAGAGTAGTAACAAGTTTATCACAAGTCCATAAACACATGATTAGGTAAACATGAATAATGAATAGCATAAACAATTAACCATTAATGAGCATCTTTATCATCAGTATCATCAGTGTTCATCATCTATTCCGTAAATGTTCCAAGGCCGCTCGTGATCATGAGCACGGTTGATATACCAGTTTTACACTCTGCAGAGGTTGTACACTTTCACTGTGAGTCATGATTTACCCTTTCGCCCAAGGTGATCAGCCTCTTGACCCACTACCAAGGAAGGTCGGCAGGGTTCACTATGAAGCCTTTCAAAGGTTCATCTAACAAGTTAGGGCCATTAGATTCACTCGGCAAACAGATATAGGAACCCCCTGTCGAATGGCACAATTCCATCATGGCTATACACATAAGAGTAGAGGCTGTCCTATACCCAATTCGACAAGCCATTCTTACACCAATAAAGGTAACCTCTAACAAGCTAGAAAAGGTCCTCATACTGAGCTAAAGCCAGAGCCATATAGCCCTCACAGTTGTACTGTAAGTCCTGGATGATCACTTACAGATAAGTCCTTAGGGAGAGGTATCTAGAGCACCATAAAACAGCCCAATGCTCTAGCTCCCTTGTTCCATGTTGCTAAAAAGCATCTTTTAGTGTTTATCGCATATACCATTAGTCAAGTTACAAGATCATGGTTTCAGTTGAGCACTAGCATCATACTGCCCAATGGAATACCCCATAGGAATCAAGGTACAAGCTAACAAATATCTAGGATATCCTTATTGGCAACAAGGTAGACACATGTAATATGAATTAAGTGATTAAAGGTGTATAGGACAACAAGGAAGATCCCATGCTATACTTGCCTTAAACTTAGCTCCTTCTTCAAGTCCAAAACTTTAAAGATCTGCATCTTGATTCACCACGTATAACTCACCGACTGGACAAGATCATAAAGCACCACACAAGCATCCATGCAATCATACATGAAGCAAACAATAGATCTAAATTAGAACAGTACACCAAACATAAAATCAAGATGAAAAGTTTGTAAAACGAATCTACGTCTCACTACGAACACACAGACGCGAAAAAGCACGCTAATCGAAGCTTCAGTGAAAAAGATACATCTACCGATAGATCTGCTTTATATGCGGAAAAGAAAACTATAGGCTTCATTTATTTTAACTATATAAAAGCTTATATAAATTGAATTAAATCAAATTTAGATTTGAATTATAAAACTAAAGTAAAACAAATCATATTTTATCTATAAAATCCAGTTGCATAATTATTATTCAAATTAGAGTTTAAACCATGAAATTCCAAAAATAGTGACATGGTAACCACTGTTACTAACGCGTAGATCTCGTTGCTATGAATCTAACACAACTTGAATGAGTCAAAACGGATCTAAAATGCAGAAGATATGAAATAAACAAGATTTCCTTTATTAAAATAATAGATTAAATCTAACCTCGAATTTTAAAAAGTTGAGAACATATCTAACAGTAGTATGAACATGTAGATTATGAAATTACGAACCTAACGCAAGTTGAACGGATCAAATCGGAGTTAAAACGGAGAAGTTATGGCTAAAACAAAATCAGTGACAAATCTATAAATAAGGGAAAACATATTTTGGATCCAAACCGACGAAACTACTCTTTCCTAAGAAGAAAACGCATCCTGAAAATACACTTTGGACCACGGGTTTGAAAATAGAAAACTGGAGGGGCTCTTCTTAAAAAAAACCAGGGACGGCGGGTTGAGACTCAATTAGATGTAATGGCCTTTTTGCAAAAACGCTAGCGAAGGGGTACGATCTAATCCTGGCTCTTGATTTCGCATCGGATGGCTGAGAGTGGAGAAGGGAAGAGCTTGCCGCCGAAATAGGGAAAGAAGACGGCGGTGCCATCGTCGGCATTGAGGAACTCGGTGGCGAAACTCGAAAACGGCCTTAGGGGCCATGGTTTTCGACGGAGAAGACACGGAAGGAGAGAGGAGGTTGAGGCAAGCTCACCTAGGGGGATTTCGGTGGTAGAGGAAACACAGAGGCAACTCGCGCGGCATCGAGCTCCACCCGGCGGGATCCAGGCGGCGGCGCTGGCTAGCTCGGGGTAAGGGCGGTGTGCTCTCGGGGGAAGGAGACCTGATGGGTGAGCCAGGCGCGTCCACGGGGCGGAGAGAGGATGCACGGCGCGGGCATCTAGCTAGGCTAGGCGCGCGCTGTTGGGCCGGGCAGAGCGGCGTGGGTGGGAGTGAGGCGACCAGCGCTGGAAACGGGACGAGGGAGATGGGCCGCCGTAGAGAGAAAGCAAGGCCGCGCGGGAAAAAGAGAGGCAGGCCGACTGGGCCGAAAGCTGGAAAGAAAGGAGGGAGGAAAATTCATTTTTTCCAATTTTTTTCTATTTCCTATTTCAAAATCAATTTCAATTATGTACCAAAGTCAAATTCAAATGGGGTTTCCAATATACTTTTTCAACTCAAGTAAAAATGAGGTATTTTAGTAAGTCTTCCCAAAAATAAATTTTACAACTTTTTAATTTCTTTTATTTTCAAATTTTCTTTTCTTTTATTTCAAAGCCAACATAAAAAACATTTTGGCATATTTTGAATTTGAATCAAATCCACACAATACAAAGAAACAAATGCACCGGCATGTATGCACATCCATGTTGCTAGCTTATGATGAATTTTAATTTAATGAAAAATTTTATTTTCCTATATTTCATGTGCACAAAAATTCACAAACAATTCATTTTAATCCTGTTTTCAAAAGAGGCAAATTTTAGGGTGTTACATGGATACTCACCCAGGCAATAGTAGTGTTATGCCTTTCTTTTCCTACAACTAAGGCTTATGTGGAGCTCATAGGAATGGTAATAACACGAAAGAGCATTCTTGCAATGCATATATTGTAAAGTCAAACCTCAGATCCAAACAGAGTTAAGTCATACAATCAAATCAAGATGTGCACGTGTGTGGAATATATGGTGGATATATATGGTGGCTAACATAATTCTACTATGCTCCTTGAAAATATATCTCTCTTTTGATACTAAGAAATATTTGCAAGAAAACATGGACTATCTTATTCATCTCTTTCTTTTTTAGGCAGGTATCTAAGTATCCATTGTTTTAAATATCTCGGACACTTGTCCATTTTTTTCTCAACTCTTTTTTTCTTTTTTTATGAATAACTTTTGCATAGCTCATGCTTCTTTTCTGCATAGCAATTGTTGGAGAGATAGTAACAAGAACTTGGAGCATCTATTTGATGGAAACCTATGAAGCATATTTTTTGGGTTTTCTCCCAGTGTAGGAGTAAAACATTTGTTAATGGATCTAGATGGAAAGAATGTTTTTGTGCCTACTCCCAGTGTAGGAGTAGTGCATATGTGGGTGATGTGTACGTGATCTTTATTTTAAGAGCATGACAAATCTCTCATAAGGGTCAACAAAGCTTGACTAAGCTCAATGCAAAACAAGTAGCATATGAGTGGAAGTTTTCCAAGCCTAAATATAAACCTTTTTGGCTCTGGTAGGAATTCAAACTTTGTCATACAGGATTTCATCATGTGGAATTTTTATATTTTTCAAAAGATAAATCTCTAGAACTTTAGTATCACTTGGAACAAGATAAATAGCAGCTCAGACCTTCTCATATCATATCCGTCAATTACCTAGACTTAGATAAAGCATTGCTACCCACGAGTTTCAAGTTTAGAACAAATTCTCATGTCAAATCAATTTCTATCCAAAACTCAGGAGAATTCAAGGTTGAAAACTAGGTACTTGAAAGGAATTATAACAGAGCATCTATTCATCATTTCTATCAGGTGAGATCATCTTCAAGTTCTTTTTATTCATTTGGTTCTAAAAAACTAAAGCACATCTTAAGAAAATTAAACTTAAAGCAAACTATACACACTCTTTTTGTTTGGTTTTTTTAGACCACTCCACAGTAATAAATATATAAGTTAAAGGCAATTTTTTTTGTTTTCTTAGTTATGCATTTTTTTAATAAATACAAATTCAAAAATTAACTAAAGAAAATAATAAAATACAAGAAAGAAAACTTACCTAAAGTAATGGGGGCTCCTCCCAAGCTAGTTGTTGCGGTCTCTTAGAAGGGCGGGTCTATGTTGAGACTGTGGAATAAGTACTGCTAATTTTGGTTCTCCTGCTCCTGGTGCTGCTAGATGGAAGCAAGGCATTGTCCTGCTTCTTCTTGCCATAGGGAATGAGTGTTCTGAATCTCATGCTGGTTCTCCTCAATGCTGGTGAGCCTGGTGTTGAAGCAAGCGTGTTCCATCTGCTGCTCATGGTAACCTATGGGCGGCGGATGGTGGCCCATGTGCTGGTCATGATAGCACGTGGGATGGTCATGGAAGCCACGAGCAGAGAAGGACATGCGTCCTCCCTAGTAGCCGCTGGAGACCTCCTCATAAGACTGCTGTTGGTAGTAGTCAAAATTGTGGTCCTACCATTGCCCACTTGGGCCCTCTTGCTAGGAACTCTCTGAATGATGCGGAGAAGGCTACTCCCACCCAGCATGTTTAGGTTGGTGCATACGGGAAGATCTCGGCTGGTCCCAACCTGCATGCACATGATGATGCACCTGAGAAGGTCCTACTAGATCAAATCCTATGTAGCCAGTGAAGGCAGGGCCTTCTGGAATGGGGTCCTCTCCATGGTACCGAGGTTGTGGGTTACGAGTGATCCTCGCAGAGGCACTCCTGTGAGGTGCTTCCTCCTTTCTCTATTAATCAAAGACAAACGAATCCACTGCATATAGACCTAGGTTTGGGTCTGGTAATGGGAACTCAGTTGTATAATCCATATACATCATGACAAGTTTTCTGTCTCTTCCCTTTTCTAACATATGAGCATGGTTAAAATAATCATAATCAATAAGCCAACGGGGAACAACAATGTAAGTAATAAAAGCATTTTCTAGCAGGCCCAAATTTTTAGCTATGTGGGTGACCAAAGAAGTGCACCCAATATCTCCCTTAAGACCAGGAATTTCTAACCATTGTGTCATCATGAATTTTATGAGTGAGACCTTCTTTCTTTTGATCATGGCATATAGTAGTTTTAGTTCATCATTCCAAATATTGCGGAAATCACTTCTAGGAAATAAGGAAAAGCCTAACCATTTATGCATGAAGCGCAAAGTAGGGTGCTGAATTTCATTGGTGCGAGGATGCTAGCAAACAATTTCTATTGAAATCTCCCTCCAAAACTTATTCCTATCAAAGTCTTGTATAGCATAGTTTACATCAATTATGCACTGAGAGTGAAATCCAAGAAGTTTACTAAAAAAATTTCCGGGTATAGAAAATTCTTTCCCGAAAAGTCTAAATGAAACTTCTGAATCGGTGGGTTGCAGAGTGCACAAGAATTCAATAGTCAAAAGCTTACACCCCGATTCATCAATTTCCCAAGCACCCTCCCATCCTACGGTCTTAAAAATAAGTTTGAATTCAGCGGTCATACCTATGGCTTGTAGTAGGGCTGGATCGTAGGCAGGAGTGAGGACGAAATCCTGAGTCTTTAGCTTCTTTTAGATGTTCTTCTCCCTATCTCCCCGGAGCTTGGGCTGCTTCTCTTACAGAAGAACGTTCCTTTCCGTGGGGGCTGATCGAGATGGTGCTCCAACAGCGGGAGATGGCGGATCGACCTCCATGTCGGTGCTTGCTCGGGATGAAGAACTCCTCGTTGAACGGAATGACATCGCCCGCTTGAATTTGCCGGCGATCTTGCTGATTTTCCCGCAAAATAGACAAAAACAAGACAACTCGTGGAATAGGATTAGGAGATGAAAAGGTTAGTGGTTAGCCATCCGGAGTCATTAGTCCGAGGGTTAGTCATCCAAAATTACCTAATAAATATTCCAATCAAGATTTTGGCATGACTTCCATTG
This sequence comes from Miscanthus lutarioriparius, assembly GCA_904845875.1. Lineage (NCBI taxonomy): Eukaryota > Viridiplantae > Streptophyta > Magnoliopsida > Poales > Poaceae > Miscanthus > Miscanthus lutarioriparius. The sequence continues at coordinate 86,067,113 of CAJGYO010000009.1, read as the reverse complement.
TAATTCTTTTTAATTCCCTCTCTTGATTTGGACAGCACTGCCACTCTTAAACTCTATTTTTCTTTCAAATTTTAGCAGCACCTCTCTCTCTCTTTCTCAAGATTTAAGCACTACTTTCACACCCAAACTTCCTCTCACTCCTTACTCCAACACTACTTCTTAAAATAAATTCAACTACGAAATTTTGAAATGGAATTCCAAACTCGGGAGCTAGAATTGTGTTGTGTTGCAGGCCGACAACAACAAGGAAGGAGTGGGATTTATAGAGGGCGCAGCAGCAGGCCGGTCAACCTAGTGGTGGGGCCGTCCGGCCCCACACCTTGGCCAAATGGCCTCTCCAATTTCTTGGTGGATCTTTGCTTCACCCTTAAGCAAAATATCAGCTTCGTCGGTGCTTCTTTCGGTGGAGATATGACAAAATAGAGTTGAGTGGGAATGGAGGTGAATAATGGAGGTTGAGTGGAGATGGATGTGATGGGTGGTGGTTGAGTGGGTCCCATGTGTCTCCCATATTTCTACCGTATATATGTATAAAAATGCAATGCAAAAATATGTTATGATACTATGAAATATAACAAGATGAATGATGGTATTTTTAAATTTTTATGCTTCCACGGTAAATATTTCTTATGGGTTTTTACTCCATAAAAATTATTTACATGGGGCTTAAGTTTTTATAATGCCATGATGAGAATTTTTGTTTCATGATGCAGGTGTTGAAAAGTAAATATGCTAAGATAAAATAATTAATGCAGTATGAAAAACTAAATATGGATAACTACCAAGTAACCTCCTGGCGAGGGTTTGGAATTTTAAGTCCACTGAACCGAACTTCTCTGTTCGGGTTTATTCTTTGGTTGCATTAGTCGGTCCCGGAGATGGAGACCTTAATAGTTGCACTTGCTTTTCACGCCACTCCAAATTAGAGCATTGTTCCGGTCTTGGCTTGAAGGCGAATTGCTCTTCCTTCAATGTGAGCATTTGTAGTGCTCAGGAAGGGTCTCCCAAGAATGAGGGCTGTCTTCATGTCTTCCTGCATGTCAAGTACTACAAAATCTACGGGAATGAAAAAGTTTCGTATTTTTACCGGAATGTTTTCAGCGATTCCTGCAGGGTAGCGGACCGATTGGTTGGCTAGATGCAAGCACATTGATGTTGCCGTGAGTGTTGAATAGTTGAGCTTGTTGAAGACCTTTTTGGGCATGACACTGACACTTGCTCCAAGATCGCATAACGCATTCTCAAAGTTCTGGCTCCCGATCGAACAATCGATAGTGGAACATCCTGGATCCTTCTTCTTGACAGGTGAAGTGTTTAGGATGGCCACACTACACTCCTCCGTTAACTTGATTACCTTAGTGTAAGGCAGTGTTCTTTTGTTGTTGAGGATGTCTCTGAGATACTTCACGTAGGTAGGTACCTGTATGGCATCTAGCAACGGAATATTGATATATAACTTTTGAATTGTCTCTACAAACTTACCAAACTACTCATCCTTTTTCGCTTTCCGGTTTCTGCGTGGATACGGTAGGAGGGTCGTGTCATGAAAATCTTGTTGTAACTCTCGTTCTTATGGCCCAACTTCTTCAACTTCATCGGTTCTCTTCTCCTCTTCCTGTACTACCACTGGTGTCTTACCTGTCCTTGTTGGGTATGGTGGATCACGAGTAGACTTGCCACCTCTTGTGGTTATAGCGTTTACCTTCTCAAAGTTAGTGGCAAAAGGCAAAGCAGCAACCAACTAGGCTAATTGTGATTCTATCTTTTTATTATAGCTTAGTTGGTCTTTTATGGCAGAAGAAAAACTATACATTTTAGTATTTATGTTTTCTAGGACCTTATCATTAAAAGCGAGCTTCTTAGAAATATTCTCATTAATCCTCGCTTGTTCTAAGATTAAGTCTCTTAAGGATGGTTGCTTAGGAGTATTATAGTAATTACCTGGGTACTTACCTTGGTAAGTCGACCATTGTTATTGATTCCACCCTTGTCTCTGTTGTTGTGGAGCAGAATTGTTGATGATGTTTGCATCCTCCAGATATTCAAAGAATTCTACCCCCATGTATTCTCCATATACATTCTAGGAATGAAAGGCATCTTGAATAGCCTGACGATCTTTCTTGTAATTGGCTCGCTGTTCAAGCCAATTTAACAGTACGTCCATCTTAGTTGACAGTGCACACACATCTTCTGGTACTTCTTCGCTCTTATTGCATAATTGAATGTTGCATGATGACCAACCTTGATTAGAGGCTATCTTTTCCATAAGAGTTTCAACTTTTCCAAGGGTGAGTGACATAAATGATCCTCCACAGTGGCATTAAGTTGTTCATGAGCTTTTTGAGTTAATCCATGGTACAAACTTTGCATGAGCTACTAATCTTGCATCCCATGATGAGGGCAATCTAAAATGTATTCTTGGAAATGTTCCCATGCTTGTGTAATGGTTTCTCCTTTCTGCTATTGGAAGTTTGAAATCTTTCCTCTTAAGGCATTGGTCATGCCAATAGGGAAGAACTTTTCTAGAAAGGCCTTTGAACACTTTGCCCATGTGTTGATGTGATCTTTGTTCATGTAGAACCACTGCTTTGCTCTTCCCACTAGTGAGAATGGAAACATGCAGAGTAGTATGATGTCTTGAGCAACTTCCTTGATGATGACTGTGCTGCTAATCTCCAGAAAATTCTTAAGGTGAGCACTAGCATCTTCCTGTGCCTTTCCGCTGAATGGGGTAGCTTGCACCATGTTGATGAGGCTTGGCTTGAGCTCAAACTCAAGGTTGTTGGTTTTAAATGTTGGTCTAGTGTGAATGTTCTCAGTGCTCGGAGCAAGGAACTCACGCAGAGTCTTCTCAGCCATAGATCAGAAACTAGTGTTGAGCTTCCTCTTAATTAGGTTGATTTGATTCTGATTGGAAGTTGTTGGTGAATCACAACCAAGTATGCAATACCCTATATAAGATATAAACAAAGACAAACAAGGGTAAGCCTACTAAAGCAGAGGTTATGATTTCATCAATAAGTATTTATTTGATCAATATTTGATCAATTCTCTATAGCCATGTGCCCCTCCCTAGCAATGGCGCCAGAAATGTTTGTTGACATTTCTTCGCATCACTGTTACTAAGTTGTCATCCCTAGCATGATGCCAGAATTTCGTTGTTGGTAATTATAAATGACACTTGAAAACTTAAAGAAAAGTATATATATTAAAGTATCCACAAGCGTACAGATAATATACCATTGTAGCATTTCACCCGGGAGTATACTATATCGTTATTTATATTTTAACCACAGGGAGGAGCTATCGATATATATATATATACTTATGATAAAATCACTCTCATGCTATGGCAGGGGTAAGTCAAGGGATAAATAAATGATAAGTGTAAGGTAATAATGGTATTCTAGAGATAGAAATAGAGACTCATAAAATATAGTATGGCTAAGTAGGAGATTTGTTAAGAGCAGAAGATTCCTAAGTCATTCCTTATTTACTAAGTCTTTTGTACACTCAAGTATATACACTCTCATCTATAGTATAACTAACTTTGGATCTATGCATAAGGAACATTACTAAGGAAGATCAAGAACAGAGCTTGTCTCCCTTCACAACTGTGTTCTACTTGCTCTACAAACGGGGAGTGGACTACTAAGGACTCAACGGGAGTGTCACATCCGCAATCTACCACATGACCCAGAGTGTAGAATGCATCCGCAGGCATACAATATCTAAGCACCATGCATACATAATGTCGACCACTTAACTCACTCAAGTACTGAGCTAAGAGCTTTGCAAACATATGCATAAATTCATCATCAATCATAACTATATCAAGCATATGACTAGAGCAAACTAGGAACATAATAAATAGCAACATAATATTGAAGTAGCACAAAGTCATAAATATAGAGATACAATTGCTATACCAGTCTCCAGACGGTAGATCCGAAATCCTGAGCAATAGCCCACACTCTACTTGATCCTTGCTAGCTAGCCTATACTGGAAACTTTAAGAATTGGAGCTCCATTCTCTTCTCTCTGGAAACTCTATTTTCTAGTCTGATGTTGACTTATGGCGGCGTGCTCTGAAGGGGGCGGGCAGGGGCTGGTGATATAGGCCGGAGCGTCCAACGTGAGCCCTTGGATAAAACCGACTTAAAGAACGGCGTAGATGCAACCTAAGAGGCAATGGAGAACCGACATTCGATGGAGGGGCTAACATGTGGGCCGAGGGGGCCGAGCGGCCCCACCTGGTAGCCTCCTGCCCTCTACTTTAGTGACGTGGCTTCTGGAGTCCTCTGAAACCTTCTAGAGTAGTTTTCATCGCGGATAAGCGCAATTTAATTTGACGTTTTGATCTCCTCGACGGTTTTCTGAAATAACCCTGCTAAAAATATAGATTCACCAAAACTCATGGAAATTGTCACTTTTAGACCCCTAAGTCTATGTTGGTGATCATTTTCATGCATTATTGCAAGTTATATTGAAGTTTATAATGAATGATAACTACCGTCAACACCTCGGCATCATTGCGACTAGCCTAGCACACCACCACCTCCCAGGTGCCACAATTTAGGCGCACATAGACAATGGAACTCCCATGTAGGATCATTGTCGTATGGTTTGAGGAAAACAACATGGAAGACATGATGAATTTTAGCCTTGGGAGGGAGGTGGTCGATATGCCATGAGGCCAATGCACTGCTAGGGGTCATAGTAGCACGGGGCAAGCTCACCACAAGACTTTTCGGTGATGCCTTCAACCTGTAGGAAAAATGGCACCTAGCTAGGGCCATCAAGTGATTTTGGTGATTGAGTGACAACATGATCACTGGGACTAATGTTGTGTGCTGGAACACAAGGTTTTAGTCCTATGAATGCAAGGATGGATGGAACAAGGTAACGTGATGATCATATGATCAACACCTCAAGAAAATGCCATGGAACACTTATGAAGTCCTAGAAGACGACAAGCAAGATGTCCAAGACATCAAGTGGAAGAACTTTATGAAGAAACCAAGCTCAGTGTGCACTGGAGTGCTAACTAGAGTGCAGACCTAATGTTAGGAATAGTGCCCATATATAAAATGGATTGGTCCATTCATCATTGGGCTCACTGTAGCTCTCTAGTGAGAAGCACTAGAGCTTAGATCGATGCTCGGACAGAGGGCTGAAGAAGACCTCATCTTAACTTCTGGTAAGCACTAGAGCTTAAGTCCAGAGGAAGTTGGAGGCATGGCAGAGCTCATCAAGGGGCATTTGAGACCTCCGATGAAGAAGCACCAGAGAGTAAACAAGCTTCCTAGAGGCTGTGCAAAAGGTTCTTAGAGTCACTAAAAATATCTAGTGATGCACCACAATTCACCATTTGAACATAGGCTACCAAAATGTCAGCATTGGATAGTCCAATGACTAGCCCATGGCGTAGGCACTAGAGCTCTCCGGTGCTCACTGCACGAGTGCAGTCTATTGCCAACTACTATTTTGATCGATAGAGGTTATATATACCACCTTGGATGACCATTTTAAGGGTGTTAGATTGCACCAAAGTTGCTAGTGAGTTGAGGCTCTATTCCAAGTGATCTTGTCATGAAAAGTGCTTAAGGAATATTAAGCAATTAGCATTAGTGATTTGTAAAGTGCTTAGGCTAGTTTAGACCACAAATTAGCGCTTGATCTATGTGTTAGGCCTAGTGTTAGTGAGGTTTGCATACCACTTGATACCCGGTGATTGCATGCACCATGCTTGTACTCCAAGGGGCTAACAATCTTTCGAGATCACACCAATTGCATTTGTGTTTTGGCTACTTACGGTGTACGAAGGAATGAGGCACACAACGTTTTGGCCGGAAGCTTGATTTTGAATGTGAAGGGGAGCAGTCCAGGAGATAGAACGCCACACAGTGTCACACTTGCATGTGGGGAAGGCATTTGGCCTATCCATATGGTTACCCAATCGAGAGCTTGATTCTTGTGTGGGCCTCCAATGAGGACTAAGGGGAAGCATGAGCTTCTCGATTCCAGGGGAAATCGTCATCAAATGAGTGTGCATATCTCTTGTGTTTCCATACTAACATTCCTAGCATGTGTGCTTACCTTTCGTAGTCTGTCATGCTAGGTTAATTATAGGATTCGAACTTAGGATGCAAAACTCTTTTGCATTAGAAATAGCAACACTTAACAAAATTGTAGTGCACATTTAGACATTATATTGAATAACTTTTGATAAGTAGTTTTTAGTTAGCTATTTAGTTGTAAGTTGCCTAATTAATAGTCCTTTCACAGTCTAATGGTGACACAGGCGTACAACCATCTATGGTGAATTGGACATCCTTGTGTCCCGACTCATAGTACTACTTCATGTGATCCTAAGCATGCAACAAATGGTCGTGCCAGGAATGCGTCATGGTCCTTCAACTGCTTGTTGAGGGCCACCAACCTAGCCAGGCCCGTGAACATAGTTAGCCAAACTTAGTCCATAAGGAACAAGCAAAGACCTCTCCTCTAAATGGAAGTCGTCTTCTTGCACCTCTCATAGGTACCTCCAATTGTAAGTGAAACCCACCCACAAAACGCCACATTCCCATGGAACCTCAAGGTGTACCCACCATAGGTAACCTCGGATGGTGCCTAAGTCACACCCACTTGGCATGACACAGTTGTTTGGACTTTGTCCACTATCTTTCATCAATTGAGACATCCTAACCACTCACCCAATAATACTCACGTACCATAATCTCTCCTAGCATCACCCATTAGAACTTCGTGCCTACCATACAACCAAAGTCATATCCTATGCCATTAAACTATTTCCACACATCCATGACAAGATCATGATTAGACAGAGTAGAGTTGATAAATGTAATAAGTAAATCATATATCCTAATTCTAATAATAGATTATTAGGGTAATAGTAGAAATCATATAACAAGGAAAGGCTCAGTCAACACTGTCATACTAGTAGAAATAGCATACAATAAATTACTAGCATTTCTATTTGCATGCCTAACTAGATTCAAAACATAGCTCCATTGTGTAGAGCTCATGTTTAGCAAAATTTTGGTAAAAATTTCATATATATTTCTCTAAGTTGAATTTAAGTAGTTATCAATTTCTTAATATTAAACCATATTTGAGGAAATTAAAATAAGGTTTGTTCTAAAAAATCATAGAGGTGACACAAGTCATATCATGGGCATGCCACATGTCATGTTTACATCAACATGACATCATAGGGCCAATGTCACTGATAGGCGGGGCCCATGGGTCAATGGGTCTGGGGGTTCAGGCCTCATCTAGGTTGGACAAGGTCGGACTAGGTTTGCTTTTGGATTGAACACAGGAACCATATTAGCTTCCCTCCTAAAACTATGACTGAAAATATTTCCCACCAAATTTTACCTACTAAAAATCCATCTGCCATGGAAAGTCAAAATTCAGAAACGCTAGGTCGCTGGCAGTTGCCTATCATGTATTTCATGTCCATATCCAATCGTCGAATAGGAAAAAGAAAACTGAATTCCCTCCTCCATTATTTCCTCCAACATATCCATTTTCTCCGCACGCAAATCGACCGGAGGCTCCCAGGCCACCACCGGCTCGCTTGCCCAGTCCGCCTCGTCTTGGCTGTAGTGTTTTCTGCCAAGCTTGGCCCTTCGCCATCGAAGGGAAGGCTCATCATGGTGCCGAGCATCGATGGCGGCGGCATCCGCAGCCTTGTCTCCTCCAACATCATCGCTAAAGCATGATGGATTTGTCACCCGCCATTTGAAGTTTGATACGCTTGTTCTCTGTGGAATGCAGGAGCTGGACAGGCCATACGCGTGCATCGCGGACTACTTCAATGTGATTGGGATGGGACGAGCACCTACGCGTTGGTCACAGTGATTTGCGGATCGGTTGAGAACAAGCAACCACTCAACACCAAGGACATCAACAAGTTTTAACTCGACAATGGCTCGAAAATCTTCCAACATAGAAAGTATGATGCCCATCTAACATCTCACTTTCTCCCTCTGTCATGATCACCACCTCTCTGATTGAAATTTGTGGAAACCTAGGTTCAGTTTTTAACATGGAATAGAATTCCTCTTGATGCCTTGATATGATTTGGTCATCTCAGCCTTGATGTGCTGTTGATTTGTCAGCCTTGATTTATTTTGGATTTGTCATTTCCTTTTGAATCTCTTCCTGGGATGCTCTACTACGGACATATTGAATTTGCAGTGCCCTGATTGTGCAATTCTTAGAACCTGACAAATGTACGTATGAACCTATGAATGCGTTCACGTCCACGATGATTGTGTATCTTACAGAAAAAACTTACACTGTCTACCATTCGCCAATTGTTGTGTCAGATTTGCTCCCATGCATTTGCATCTGTTGCCTAGAGATAAAGTTCGACTGCGTGCGTGTGCTCATCTATGAAACTACTGTATAACTCCAACCACATCTTTTTTAACCCAATTAGACCAATGAAATTGTGATGCTTCTTATTCGTAGCAATGCCATTGCTCTCATATTTTTCCTTGTAATCAGTCAACTAACATCTTACTTCATTCAGAAATCAGAATCAGTAGGGCAATGTGATTCATGACTAAAACAATCCCACTAGATGACCAAACAAAACAACAGTAGTTTGCTCTATGTATATTGGGCATATATGTTCAATTTCTATTCATATGTTCATTTATTCAAAGTTATGTGAATATGTTTTTCTGTCACTCAAGTGCCATTTTATGAAGTTTCCATTCTCATGACCAACTTGTCAATTAGTGAAATAGATTTTTAGCAAGCAACACCATGGAAGTAGTGTCAGAACTTTGGATGCAATGTGTTTTATATGAATTAATTTAGTTTTACACTTCTTAACATTTAATTGACGACCATCTATCCCAGAACTAGGGAATCATGAAAAAATATATAAATATTAGAATCCTAATAATGGTCATCTGGTAGAGATCTAGGAACTATTAAGTGTTAGTTTGATGTAGTAGTATTTCTAACTCTATATTGAAATGTTACTCTATATCTTTTCTAGGAGAATGGTGTAGCGGAAGTTTACATCAACTAACATAGATAGAATAATATTTAATGTTATAACTTTCTCTTTGCATGTTGAAATGATTAATGGCTGAATTCTTATATTGATGTGTTCAAAAATGGATGAAGAAGCAATGGAATTTAAGAACACTAGATATCACACTTTCATTTCTAGTAGTATGGGCTTGTACTCTTCAATACTATATGTAGTTTCTCTGAAGCTAGAGCCACATCATTATGTACCTATACTGTCACTTGATTTGAACAAGTATTACGTTGAAATCTTCAAATAATTTGTGGATCTTGCTATGGTTATTGAAATTTGCGGCTCATGAGATTCTATAATGTGTCATATTTGTGTGATTCTGCAATGTGTAGCCCACATGTAAGGGTAATATAAACAGTGTTCGCCTAAACGGATTAAACGGTCAGTAAATGGTAAACAGTGGTAAACTATTTTGTTTAGGGGATAAACGGAAATTAAACGGTCAAAAAATGGGAAAACGGTCTAAACGGCCTAAACAGAACGGAGATAAACAACATTAAACGGGCTAAACAGCGTTTAAACGGCTGTTTAGGCGAACACGAGGTAAATCTAGTTCAGTTTTGAATGGATAAATTTGTATACTTAAGTTTATTATATTTATAAATGTGTACACTTGATATGTTACATGCATAAATATCTATATTTGGTTCTTTTCACATGCATAAATATATATACATACCAAAATAATTGATTTTTACTCAGATAAATATGTATAAATGCTAGAATACTTGATTTTTACATGCACATATATAATTATATGTATTTTTTCTTAAAAAGTACAAAACCGTTTAGACCGTTTAACTTCGTTTAAACACCGTGTAAACAGCCTAAACGCTAAACGAAGAGCGACCGTGTAAAGACCGCTTACCGTTTAGGAAAACATTGAATATAAATATTTTATTTAAAAAGTTGAATGTGTTACAATAGGTAAAACATGCGTTGTAAACCATGTGTTACTCCATTCCACACTATATACTCTACTACAATGTCGAAGTGTTACTAGAACACTAAAAAATTGTTACAAAAGAAAATCACTGTAACACTAGACAATGTTACAGTAGATATGTGTTACAAACTATGTACTCCATCACATTATGGAAGTGTTACTATAGCTAAAAAAAGTGTTACAACAGAGAATCACTGTAACACTAGACAAATGTTCCAATAGATATATAAATGTGTTACAACGTAGTAACACTTTTCTATATATAAAAGAACACATATTCCGTGTTACAATAGATCAGTCTATAGTAACATGGCCAATTGGAACACATAAAAAATGTGTTACTAAGAGAGCTAGTAACACTTTTTTCAGCCTATAGTAACACAAGTTGTTGTTACTATATCCCCGTGTTGTAGTAGTGCAAGGATTTGGTCTATGCCCCTTTGATCAATAGTGGACCATGACACTATCCATGTGCACCATCCGCATGGAGCAAGACAGAGACATAGTGTATGATGGGCAAGTCCTAAAGTGGGGGTTGGAGTGTAGTGACCCACATCTTTTGCATTGCCACTGAGTTCTGTCTCGCTGGATTTGGTGATAGGTGTGGTTCCTTGACAATGTGAACTTGTTCTACTCTAGGTAGTAGAGCTCGATGTGGCGGTTTTGGTGAAGTAAATCAAGTCAAGTAAGGCTATGGTTTGGTATCTACAGCTCACTAGTGTTCTTTTGCCCCATCGTGCTAAGAAGGGCTCACTTGAGTACATGTTTACGCACTCCAAGTTGACTTGCACACCCTAGAAATGATTTAGAGGCTAGAGGTAGCATCACTAATGACCCTTGGTCACCATGGAGCCTTGCCATAGACAATGGAACATGGTTTGGCTTTGTGGAATGGTGTAGAGAGGGCAAAGAAAGAGGGCAATGTGCGACAAGGGTGGATATAGACATGATGTGGCATGTGGAATTGAGCCATCTAGTCCTTGAGGTTGGAAGTGGTTGTCATTGTCAACTATGTTGGCAACCCTGGTGACACCAAGTGTGTGGTGGCATTGTAGTCATGAGGTAGGGCCATAGAGTGACACTATAGCTTATTCGAGTGAGCATCATGCTTAGGGAGTTATGACAAAGTTTAATGTGCCATGGTGGAGGGCTTAGAGCTCGTCGGTGCAAATGGTGATTTGTGGGGCTTGGCTTCATGGTGACGCACATGAATAGGGCCTAGGAATGGTTGAATGGACAAATTGTTAGGGGCGGCATGACATTGTTGGGCTTAGGGGGGGCACGGGGAGATCCAGCCATGGTTTGGTGCATAGCGGCACCATTGAATAGGGGCAGTGGTCACGTGGTTTGAGCATGCTATTGTGCAACAAGGCTTGAATGCATGTGCATGGTGTGCAGGGTGCATGTCTTGTTCTGTCCGAGTAGCTAGGCAAGGTTCTTACATGGCCTTGAGCTTCAAGTTGAAGCTCATGCCCATGGCAACTACGGAAGTTGTGCTAGGAAGAAGAAATGAAGGGGCAGGCTACCAGGTTGGCTAACCATCGTGCCTAAGGTAGAAAGGATGATGGATATAGTGCTAGTGCAATGGTTTTATTGATGTTGGATGGAGATCTAAATCACACACCAGCAAGGGCTAGCATGCCCTAGGTTGCAATGAACCTATCACACGCAACAAGCAACTCTAGGGATCAACTAAACTGATCTAGAAATTGATTAGGCCGAATATTGAGCCGTCCTTCACCGCACAAGCCTGGGAACACCTCCCGGGGGGACCCATCGTGGAGGAGCATGCCTAGGGTTGTTCTAGGATTAGCAAGGCTACCTAGAACACCGATGAACCTCGCGGAGAGATGCATCAAACAGCAAGAGGGATGGAAAACGGCAAAAGTTGGGTAATAGATGTAAAAAAGAGGATTGAGTGTTGGATCCTTCAATTGGCCATGATCCTCTGATATATATAGAGGGGGTACTCTTATCCTAATAGGAAACGAGTCCAAATCGTGATCTCCAAGTTTCCTATACAAAAAATATTCCCAAACACCAATTTGGAAAGAGTCTGGTTCAGGCTCGAATAGGCAAACCGGCCTAGCCGGTAGTCGGTTTTGTCGTGGCCCATGGGAGCCTAGCCGATTGGATGCATAGGGAAACCGGTCTGGCCGGTTCCCAAACCAGCCATGACAGTTGGGCAGCAACTAGCGCAGGGGGACTGGCGAGCCGGGTCCCAAACCGGCCAGGCCGGTTCTGTCGAGGCCAGCGGGCAACAGGCGTGCCAGAGAGAGGGCAGCTGGCTCGGCCGGCCTGAGAAACGGCCAGGCCGGTTCAGCAGAGGTTGCGCTGCCTCTACTCCTCTTTTGATCCCTAGACTTCCATGCAATGTTCCAAATATATTTTCATGGCCATATTTTTATCAGAAACATTGCCTAAAAGTCATCCCATGCTTTCCGGTCATTTTAATCGTTGACAGGTTTGCTTCAAAATTGCTTTAGTTACATTAATTTTCCATTTGAAATCAAAGTTAGTTCATTTTTAATGAAAGTCAATTCCACTCTGGCTTGGCTTGTTAGGCATGATTCAAGTTGGGTCTCAAATTATAGTGGAGACTATAACAATAAGAAATAAATCAATGTTGAAGAAACCTTGTAAAATGTGATGTGTGGAGTCCAATATAGGTTTTGAAGATAAGTAACCTAACTAAAGGGCAGCAAGAACAAATGGACCCTCCTTAGTTGTGCAAGCCTTTTTACACCACATTGGTAGTTTGTAGGTTTCAAATTGGTTTTATTGCTTTGTGTGATGCAATCACCTGATTGCACCCATAAGACAGATCCAATCAAGTTGCTAAGTGCCATCACGATGTAATTAAGCAAATGACAAGGGATGTATGGAAAAAATTAGCAACTCAGTCCTTGCATTGGAAAGAAGAGATTGTTTCGTTACATTGGTATTGTTACATTACTAGTTTGGTGGCGCAAGCATTGTCTTGACAATACTATCTGACGCCTAAGACGAGGGGTCCCAAAGACAACCTCTGTAAAACATTGTTGCTAATATGGTGAACGGTGAACCAGACAATCTGCCTGACTTTTGTCCACTTTGATCCAAATGATCCAACTACTGCAAGTGGACGCTTAGGGTTCAAGCCTTCAAGGATTGTTTCACTACTAATACAGTTTGCATTGTACTAATTAATGAACATCGTGAGAGTTTGTCTCGCTTATCGAGTTCGCCAGCTCCACATAAGAGTAGTCTTAAGTCCATGCTTGAATTTGTCAAAGTCGTTGTGAAAACCTCGAGGTCACCTGTCTGCAATGTCAACCATTGCAAGAGGAACAGAACTGTTCGGGTGCTGGATGCCTGTGTTGGTCTTCAAACGTGCAGTCTGATAAGATTTCATGCATGCAGGTCCTCGTTTACTAGCTTCACTATCTGTTAGTATAAATTATACACACAGGGTTGAATTACCAATGAGATATATATAGTGCGTGCTAGAGCCTGACCATTAAAGATATACAAACCCTGGGTTAAATTACTATGGGTGATCTAGTGTTATCTTTTGATTGTCGTGTCACCAGCTGTGCATATATGTTTCACAGTGCTGGAGAGAATAGTTAACTGCAGTGCAGACTCATGAGCATTTATATGAGTGTATTGAAGTATGTGTGTTTTTCGCAAGTCATTCAACTGAAACTATTTAAACTGGTTCTGTGAAAAGTTTATATGATGTTCAAGTGAGCGCCCATAAACCTTGTGAAAGTAAGACCACTCTTCCTTTTGTTTTAGAAATATATTTGCACACATCAAGGAGAGAGATGTGAATCTAAATAAATTCCAGGCACTACTTTTGTACTTCACGGTATATCGAGACGAACAATACAAATAAACTGAACTACTTAAACTGGAGCAAGGAGCTAGTTTAGTTTCAATGGGCCATACAAACACCGGTGAATGCAAAAACTTTGTGGCAACCATAATCTATGGACATGAGACTTAGCAGATCATCTAGCTAGAGAGAGCGTAACAAGTATACTGCTAAGACCATTTGCAACATGTACCCACTTTGCTACTTGGATGTACTTACACTAGTACAGCACTGAGCATCAGTCCCGGTTGGGGAAACCCCCTTTAGTCCCAGTTTTCCAACCAGGAATGCGAATCTGGGACTAAAGGCCCCCCTTTAGTCCTAGTTCTGTGAATCGGAACTAAAAGTAGACCTTTAGTCCTGGTTTCTATTACCAACTGGGACTAAATGGGTCCCCAGACATTGCACCGGGGCTATCACGTTTAGTCCCGGTTGATTTTTCCAACCGGTACTAAAGGTTCCTTTTTTTCATTTTTTTCCTTTTCATTTTATGGTTTCTTTTCAATTCAATTGTTTTTTGTTTCGATTAGCTTTCCGTATACGAATTCTATGTTGCTAATATACGTCCATATATATGTATGTATAAGGTTCCATTCCAGTATTATACATAAATATCACACTAAAATGTTTGAAACTATATATATACAAATATTTCAAGAGGAAACATGCATGGAATATGTACATAATAAAGTCACAAAAACCTTATACTCATATCCTTGGGATTTCATTGAACCCTAATCTTCATCGGTCATTATGGCTACTAGGTAATAATTCTTTAGGGTCATAGTAATGCACGCACCTTTGGGATTTATGATCTCAGCCGTAAGAAATCCGACAATGCCTCTTGAATTGCTTTGATCCGGTCACATCACAGAACTCTTTACTTCCTCCATTCAACCTTCAATTCAATGAAAGGAAAAGTATGATTATATATGTCAAGACAATGGTAATAAATCAATTGTGTATATTTTGTACATACTTCGAGGATCTCTTCACTTGTTCTCCTTGAGTACTCCATGAGGAACTCGCAGACGTAATATCCACATAAGTTGTTCCCCGATTCCTACTGCAGACACCACTTTACGAGAAAAAGATTCATCATCAACCAATAAAACATGGTAATAATGAATTCGACTAAATAAAGATGCGGTGACCTAGCTAGTACTTTACATCGGGTATTGGACTATATCCAGGAGGCACTTTCCAATGACCATAATGGTGTTTCTAGGCTTAACGCTTTTCCAAGCAATCGCCTAACAAAATAAAATGGCATAAAGGAGTATACGCAAAAGAGACCAAAATTACCACTTGAGAATATCTATGATTTCTTGGTAATCTTCTCGGGGTTTTGCCACTGAGTCAAAGATCTTTACAAGACTCCTGGGCATATTGATGATCAGCAGTATCTAGTGAAAGCTACATGTTTATACGCAAGCATAACTCATTAACTAAAGTCAACATGGAGTAAGCAAAATAAAATGGGCACAAGACATTAACACTCACTTGAAGTTGTAAGGGAAGAGTATCAGTGTCTTGTCATGTTGCTTATCTAAGAACCTAAATAGATTCTTCTCCACTTGAGGTCGCTATCTATCATATGGAGTAACCGTGTCTTTGAATGTGCGATTCGGATCGATGAAACCAACATCAGTTAACCTTTTTTTCTTTAGTTTCAGCATCTCATATCTGCATTTATATTGTACAAAAGAATATATATAGTGTGAGGATAACTATATGTAGACAATGAACTAACATGCAAGTTACTTCAATTGTAGAAAGAATCACTTACAGACACCAGCAGCTGAGGAGAGATTTGTCGAGAGCATCCCGATTTAATAGTTGGTGTAATTCATAGAACTCAATATGCACAATGTCATAGCCATTGAAGTAATGCTCTAGTCTAACTCTAGCAAGAAGCCATGCCTCTTCCTTCGCACACGCATTTAAGTACCACTTGTTTAACAAGAACATTTGCATACCTAATGATGACCAGGACTTAGGGTTGACAAGACTCCTGCTATACACATAGGTTCGGTAAAATATCAAATTTGGTTGTTGGTATCAATCCTCCCCCATTGAGTTGTTGAGGTGTGAGACCTGTTGTGTCCATGAAGTCTTGGAGTGCCTCCATATCGATTGGACGACCTTGTGCGTTTGTACAATCATCCTTAACAACTAGCGGGTTGATAGATTGCTTAGATTGCTACCCGAGCTGTGCAACATCTTTCCCTACTCTCTTTGCTTTCAGCGATGCCTTATATGACTTGTAGTGGCAAGGGCTTACATGCCTCACGCCGCTTTTTCTTCACTTCACTAACCCTTTTCCTTAGTTCTCATTGAGCTATGTAGTGCGGCTTTGGCGGGTTTTTCATAAGTTCCTTCTTCTTTGCTATTGATTTCGCTACACTTTACCGCTAGTTATCCAAATC
This sequence comes from Miscanthus lutarioriparius, assembly GCA_904845875.1. Classification (NCBI taxonomy): domain Eukaryota; kingdom Viridiplantae; phylum Streptophyta; class Magnoliopsida; order Poales; family Poaceae; genus Miscanthus; species Miscanthus lutarioriparius. Next base: position 86,050,788 of record CAJGYO010000009.1, on the reverse strand, counting down.
TTTTTGTGCTGCTGCTTTTGATTCCTCTTCAGACTTCTCGTAAGGCAGCTTCTCTAGGGACTTTGTTTTACAACGGCTGGCTTTCTTCTTCCATGGGGACTTCATCATTCAGAGCACTCGGATGATCATCATGGGATGGAAAAACTGGACTCAGGTTGGGAGACCTATGAGTACAAAAATGATTGTGAGTAAATGGTTATACGCGAGAAGCCAATAATTGAGAATGATTATTGAAAAATTATTTCGTTCACTTTCATTCGCACCTATCATGAGGTAGTTGAGGAGGAGGCAACGGTACCCTAGTCGCCACATTGGGAATAATGATGTAGCGCTTGCGCCATATAATGAATGAATGCACTGCTTGTCCTAAGGTATTTCCCCATCACCTCTAGGACAGTCAAGAGCCACTTTCCTATATTCTTTGATAATATCCAGGTGGAATTGGATTCTCATGGCTTCTTGGTGTCTTGTCAGGGACCACAATAGAAACAATACTGTGTGACACCATGACTGTGCTATTCCCCATGGGAATGTGCAGCTCACATGGCGTCAAAGGCACAGTGATGTCATCCATAGGGAAGTGATGCAATGTGTCATCTTGATTTGGGAGTTCAGTGGAAGTGCAGGTGCTTCTTAGTTGAGGGGGGCTAACGTTGACTACATGCTCTAATGTTGTCCACCTTTGGCTACTCAACTGTAGTGCCACTTGCCGTCTAATTTTCTCTTGCATTCTCGCCTCCATGTTTAGTTCTCGCTCCTGCGATCGAAGCACCGCCTCCTCTAACACTGTAGATCCACTCACCTCCTCATCCTTCCTTCACTTTGGTGGCTTCAGAGGTAGCGGTGTCCACAAGGAAGCCATGCCACCATGAAATCAACCCTTTGCCTCGTGATTCACCTAGGGTGTTCAGGAGTCTAGAGGGCATACGTCAGCTCATCCTTCTCTTGGTTGGGCACAAAGGCACCACTGGTAGAAGCATCTACAATATCGAAAAGTCTTTGTGCTGCTGTTCTGATTTGCCCACCAACAACAGGCTCCCCCGGTCTCTAGGTCTAGTGGCCCCACATGCATGAAAAACCAATTCTTGGAGTGTTCGGGCCAATCGATTGAAAATGGATGGATCCCTTTGGAAAGCAGGTCTGCTTCCATTCTTTGCCACCTAGGAAAGCCACTCCTATAGCCACCTAATCCCATTTTATGATGGTATACCATTTGTCGCGCGATTCTCGTTGGATCCTTCTCACCTATGCCTCACCTCTTCTTAGGTCTTGTACCTCACAAATTTAGGCCAGTCGTCCCTCAACTTTTTGTATGGGCTATTATCACTGAAATTTGGAGTCAGATTCTTCTTCACAAATTCATTGTACAACTTTTTCTTCTAGATCTAGAATTGTGTGGCCATCTTCTTGAGAGCCCAACTTTTAACTAGTTTTTTTATATCTTCACCTCCCGGTAGATGGAAATGTGCAGTGATTGAATCCCAAAGAATGTCCTTGTCTCGCTCAGAGACAAAACTGATCTGAGGAGATTCCTTCTTCATTTTCCATTCACGGGTGCTTATCGGGAGTCTGTCCCTAATAAGAACCCCATAGTGGTTTACAATTTTCTTTGCATTCTTTGTTGGCAGGAGAGGTTCGCCGGTATTAGGATCGACTTCTGTGATTATGTGGTGGCCCTCTAACGGTTTTGTCAGGCCTCGTACACTTTTACTTTTCATCGACGTCGTCAATCCAGAGGCCTATGTATGTAGAAACACAAAGATTCAGTAATGCATATATATACGAATTAATGAAATTATGTTTAATTTTATATATATATAAGAGATGCAGATTATTATCAAATATATCTCGTCAGGATTTTCTTGCACAAGAAGTTCTTGCTCATCTCCAAAATTCAGTAAGTATTGAGAGCCATCATAGAACTTCAGGTCGGCCTCATTCTGGTTGGGGCCATATTGAGTGCCAGCATTGATAATGTTCATCATGGCCTCTTCTGTTCATAGTCATCTTGTGGCGCGGCCATCTTAATTACCACAACTATATATAAAAGAAAACCATACACTAGTCGTGCATATGCAAATGGAGCGAGTCAGTGGCTTAAACTTAAATAACTATATATAGCTAGACTTCAGGGGTTATTATTTATGCTGAGCTTGATCTGGTTAGGGTTTGGAGCCTTGATTAGGGTTGCCCTCTCGTTGACGTGGTCGTTGAGCATCCCGCATGGGGTCGATAGAGGCCGCGGGCGAGGGGCCACTGAAGGTCACGATGCAGAGGAGGTTAATGCTGCTAACGCGACTGGGGCGCCTCGCTGGCCTCCGACCTGGTGGTGTTAGTAGCGGCACCTCCTACTATGACCCTTTCGACAGAACTGTGCGTGAAGAGGTAGATTATCCTACCCATTGTGGAACGTTCCACTAGGTGTGCCATTTTTTAATCTCGTCTTTGCTGCGGTTGTTCACAATTCTCTAATGCCTGGTCCTGATGGTCTTCATGGTGTAGGGAGCCCCTCATAGGGCTCATAGCCCTGAGGCCATCGGTGAGCAGTGTGCACCCTTCCACATGGCTAGAGTCATTGGGTGACAACTCTGCCTTGGGGATGATGGCCAGACTTCCCCCCATCATGGCCCTATGTTCGTCCCTCGAGGAGAGCTCCACTGTAGCTAGAGATCACACTCGCGCTGGTGCGGAGGCGAGTGAGGCCGTGGGGGTAGTCCGGCTAATGGTGGATCTTGTTGCTACTTCCCTAGAGGCGGGCATGGGCTCACACCCACCTGTTAGGCCCCACACCAAGAGGCGGCTTCTAGTGGCTTGAGGGTAGCAACATTTATCCACCATGAGGTGGAATCGAGCTAGGTGAGGACTTCTTCATGTGGCAAGCATCTCATGAACTCTAGCGAGGCTCTATTCATGGTGGATGATGCCGAACAAGCCATGAGGAGATGGCCTCTCGGAGCCTTGAAGGTGTTCGGGTGGCCTTGTCCAAGATGGGCGATGCGATTGCCATAGTCGCCCAACTAGGCATGAAGGCCGTGTGGCTGATGACCGACGAGGAGGCGACCCAAGCACAGGTAGGCCGTCCAGCCCTCTGATTTTGTTGTGCTTGTTCTGTGCTTGTCGTGATCATTTGATCTCCCCTCTTTTTGTGCAAAGGTTGGTGAAGACTTCAATGGAGAAGTCACAATTCTTGTGCCTGGCCTATCAGGCACAGGCAGGAGGTGTTGCTGACCGTGGCCACCTAGATGCGGCGGAGGCTGAAGTGCAACATTTGCATGGGGAGCTAGAAGCTTCCCAACGGTTGAAGGAGGAACTGCTCCATTAGGAGACGTGGCTGGTCTCAAGGTTGCATTGGCCGTCCAAGAGACCGATCTCATCTCGGCTAGTGCTGCTCAGAATGAAGCCGAGCAGGGGCGTCAGCGTCTCGATGCCGAGTGCTAGAAACTGTACTCCGCTTGTGGCGGTGAGTTCTCTTCTATTTTGTGTTGTGCTTTTGGCTTACTAGACCTAGTCGTGAACTAGTTGCTTTCTTCAGGGTTGTGCGCAAGGGTGCTCTCGGATCAGGAGGAGAAGGCAGCTATGAACCAGAAGGTGTTGGAAATGGGTGACCAATTGGCAGTGCTGACCATCTCCGGTCGGGCTCTTTGTGATGTCGTGCTCGGCGCCGGCTGGGCGAATGCCCAACTGGCACTTCGTTTTGACGTGGCCCGCCTCTAGCTAGATACCATGATTTCTGAGGGAGTCTGCTGCTGTGTACATGCCGCCTTGGCAAATGTTGGCTCACACTATGGCAGCATCGACTTTGATGCTGGTGGTTGAGGTTACACGTCGGAGAAGTCTAACAATGATATCCTTGGCATAGGCAGTGCCGCTGCTCGTGGTGCGGAGGTCCTTGCAGGTACAATGTCAGCCGTCTGCATCCACCGCCAGTACCAGACTTCCGATGTATGAGGGTATTTGGTGTAACGGTTCTATGCTATGTAGATGGTCTTATTGTAATGGAGATGCTAGCAATTTGTGTGTATAAGATGTGTGGTTGGCACATTTGTTTGTCATTTTGCCGCCTTTTTGCTTTCTTCGCGTTGGCATTGGAATGTGCTCCATTCCCCTTAGTCCTGAACACGTAGGTGTGCATTTTAGCCTAGGGCTGGCCCATGGGGCTTAAACAATGTGCAGCCTGATGGTGCTATGGGACGTCGAGGGTAGGTCACAGATCTGGTATGATGAAGAGGAAAATGAGCAGGCGGCAATAGTTCTATTTCTTCTCATTCCTTTTGCCTTGAGCGAACTAGCGACCCGTTCCCTTTAGGCTCGTGCGTGGGTGCTTGGCCTTGCCGAGCTGGTCCATGTGACTTAGCCAAAGTGACCTCTTTGGTATGAATGAGAGTTCAAGGAGCGGGTCACCAGTTCGTCATGGCACGAGGTGCGATCAGAAAGGACTCGAAATGGGTCACTGGGACGATGACAAACAATGCTGCTCTTTTGAAACTCATAAGTGCATGCCCATATGTGTAGCCCCATGAGTGAGTCATGTCCGACCGCTGGCACGAGTCAGATCGGGTCACTAGACAGGTAAACGGCGCTATGATTGACTGTATGGGTATCATGTTCTCTGGTCTACTCTACAGCTTGGCTCTAAGTTTTTCGGAACTGTGAGTGAGCCTACATGTTTTTGTGAATGTGCTTAGGTAGAGAAGCTAGGGATAGAGTTGACGTGACTGAGTAGTGTACCGGAAGCTATCATGGATCTGGTCGTCGTTGCTTGGGGTGCGTTGAGCCCCCAAGCATGTGCTCGTGGCAGAGTCATTATGGTTTCTTTACCGCAAGCTGGTGTGGACGCATCCATATCACTTGGAATGGTCGTAGCCGGTGTGGGTCGACCTCTCGGGCGGCCTTGGGTCGATCCTTGTTGGCTCGGCGTCCTTAGCCAGCTTGTGAGCCCCCGAGGACGGCTTCTTCGTGTCTGGCTCATTGAAGTCCGTGGCCGAGACGGCTTGTGCGTTCTAATGCACAAGTCATCGTGGCACGACAACGTCGTAGTCGTCGCGTCTCTGCTTCTGGGTGTGGTTGCCGCTCTCGTTGAGGAGCAGGTGTGACCGGAAGTGGGTTCTAAGGGTGACATGGCTCGGTCCACCTGGCATGGCATGTCGTGCTCTCAGAGGGCCCGCTTCCTCAAATGCACGTGCTTCCATATAAAATCTAACAGTTCGCAGTGGCATGACGGACTGTTAGTCCATCACGAGGGATTTGACCCTGGTTCTGGTCTTGGCCTTGCAAGGTGCGGTGCCGGATAGCCACCTAATCACTAGTGACGCCGCCTCTTGGCGGCGGATGGCTCCATCGCTCGTGTGCGTCCTGATTAGCCACGTTCCACTGGAGACGGTGTTGCTCAGGACACGACTGTACCATAGGATCCAGGCTTGTCGCACGATGGTCCTGGATGAGGTAGAGGCCCTTCACGGGTGTTAGCCCATGAGTACGGACGATCTCATTGTTTCCCCAAAGGATGCGGCCGCCGAGGGCCATTCCATGGGTGAGCTCGCCATGAGCCATAGGCCTCTGGTTTCTCGTGTGGGAAACTTGGCCATGGCGAGTGATGGGAGAGGGTATTGTCCCCCCTATGTAGGTGAACTCCTGGATGCAGCCACTGAGGGCCGTTCTGAGAGTGTGTCCACCATGGGCCACGGGGTCTAGGTCTCCAGGGTGGAGGACTTCACAATGGCTAAAGACGGACGTGGGCGCTGGCACTTCGACGCCGATGAACTTGGGGTTCCCATGACAGATACGGCTAGTGTGGGCCGTTCCATGGGTGAGTCCATCAACGGTGCGAGGAGCCATCACTTCCTTCTCAACAACGAGAGTGCGCGACTATCCCCTACCTGGCATGCCAACTGTCGGTGTTTTGTAAATCGACTAGTGAATTTATACAAATGTCGTGCTGCTCTAGGAAGACGATGGTAGCATCCAAAACACACAAGGCATTATACTGGTTCAGGCCAGAGCCCTACGTCTAGTCTTAGAGGTGATTGAGTGCGTGTTCCTCGCTTGAATGCTCTTAAGTGCTTACAATGGAGGGGTGCAAGAATGGTGGAAGAGGTAGGAGAGCTAGAGCTAGAAGATGGACTACTCGAATGAAAGCCTCGAGAGTCCAAAGATGATTGGAAGGGTGCCCGGGCTGCCCTAATATAGAGTCCGGGGCCAGGTCACATACAAAGAAGGAGGTTCTCCGGACCGAGGTGTCATGAGCCTGAGGAAGGGAACCTAGCTAATTTGGCTTGCAAGTACCGCCGTCTTGTGGTGCATGTCTGGGCGTGGCTATCGCCATGGTCATGTGCCCACGTCGTAGCATGGTGTGGCATGGTGCTACAGTGTCGGTCGTGGTGGCACTGTGGGTACGGTGGTGTTTCGCCAGCCATCCTGCGCGACATGGTTTCATCGTGGCCTTCGTCATCGCCTCCTGATCTCCCAGAGGCGTCGTACAGGAGTTGGTGGCTGCCCACAGGCCGTTGATCGTCTTGCTGCTCGTTGTGCCAGCAGCCATGATCCCATGCTCTAGGGTCATGGCCCTCGTTGGCTTAGTTGGCCTCAAAAGTCAAGGCCGCCGTCGTGGCCCCCATCCCATAGTGGGTGGGGTCGTACATCTATCTTGTCAGACCATATTTGGACGGTGGGCCATAGTACTGGCCGTCACCGCTTGGCGGTGTTGTCTTGTCTGTGCTTCTGCCAGGCTAAGGGGACTGTTGTCCCGTCGGTCCTTGCGTGGTCAGTGCGGCGAGCGTGCTCTTGTCAGAGTAGGTACACTTGGCGGGGCTCGATCTCTCCCTGCCCCTCCTAGAGGTCGGGACAGGGGAGAGGTCATGAGGAATTGCGCGGCGTGCAGTGAAGGTTGATGGAAGAGGTCGTGGCCTACCCTTGCCCTTGTGTTTGGCCTCGATCGTTTGGGCTTATACTAGCTGGCGTACCGTGGGCCGCCTAAGCGGCTAACTAATCGGAGTCTTGAGATACACGGGGTATCATAGCCCCGATAGTTTGCATTCATGAGTTCATAGCGGTGAGTTTGCATGCGTTGTGAGTGTCTACATTGTACCGTGTAATCTCAAAATAAGCCATCATCTAACGGTGATGCATGCAACAAGCACATTTGTTCTAAGGGCAATATTGTATATCAACCATTGTCTCACTACGCCAAAATACACAATCACTGCCGGTTGTGCTTGAGCCAGCAGTGGTTACTTAACATTGGCGGGTCATAAGCCAAGGATCCAGAAACTTAGCATCACTGCTGGCTCAAACCAACACCCGACAGAGGCTTCTTGAAGTAAGTTGCCACCATCTTCTCCATGCTTATTCCAAACCATAGTTCCATGAACCCCTTAAGCAGTAGATGATAACAAATTGGCTCCATGTTTTGAAACTACTTCTGACTTTTGTAACCGACACATGTGCAGTATATGTATCCATCATTCCATACATTATTTGTGTTGCACGCCTTGGTGGCCTCCAAAAGACTCGGTGCCTTCTACGAATCAAGCAGACATGGGATCCAAACAGTACATCCATCCTTGATCCATATGTGAATAACAACATGAGTACAATGACCTAAAGATGGCAGATATGGCCTCTTTCACTCCCTTCTCTGTGATCCTCCTACAAGGCATGCAATCGAGGGACAAGAATGTTGAGCCGGTGAGCAGCCACGCACAAGGCATAATCGAGCCACCTCGTCCACTCCGTTGCCCTCCCGATCCAAATCTGCTATGGGTCCTGAAGAATATAGAGGTCTCCAGCAACACTCTAAATGAGATCTAAATTATGCATGAATATACCAATAGTAGTAATGCGAACTATAATGTATTGTTTAAAAAGTACGATGATATGGACGGATCACTGATGGAAGACGAATAATTGATTAGAACTGGACATCAAGTATCCGTCTCCTTGATTAGCCATTTGCAAGAACCAAGAAGCACGATGAATAAATGCAGAAAACATCGACCACCAAACTAGGCTACGTTGTTTGAGCCTTTTTTGCTACACAGATACTTAATTAACATAAAGCCTGCTACGTCATATATACTTAGGGTATTTATATTAGCATGTGGTTCGTGAATTTTGTTGGAGTACGTCGACTCCTACAAAATTCAGAAAATTTTAATTTTTAAATTACTATTTGATTCAAGGTTCAATGTACAATATAGTTTAGTTGACCGATATGATATTTAAGGCTGGCTTTGCCGTGTTATGGATTTTGCATGGAGGGTGGAGTGGTAGGAGAGTGTAGGCAGGTGAGCTATTGGAGATGGATGCAACAGGACAGGTGGCGGCCAGTCGCTGGGGAGGGAGGGCATATCGGAGTAGTGCGTAACGGTGGACAAGAGGAAGAAGCTAACTGTAGTGGAATATGTTGCATACTATTTCTATTCTAAAAGAAATCAATTTCTAGTATTGTTCTAAGTCAAACTATTTTGAAATTGGTAGTATGTATTAAAAAGAGCACTAATATTTATAACAGAAATTAGTATTATTACTATAAATACGTACCATGAAATATATTTTCATAATATCCTTGTTTGGTATCATAGAGATGATATTATTCTTTTTATATATAAAGTTAGTTAAACTTAAGATAGTTTTTTTCTCATTACGTAGTACAACTCAAAAACTCACAACGCACACACACTCACCCCTATGAACACACACATGCAAACCCTACGCTTATGAGCATCTTTGAATATTGGGCTGGCAAATTCTCGAGATTGACAAAGTCACCACATGCGCCATGCTGTCAACGGGAACGTCGCCTACCACTGAAAGCATAACGCCGCTAAATTTTAAAATATTCGCTACCACGGGGAGTGGAACCTAGGATCTAAGGAGCTACTGAGGCTTTAATTTTATAACCACTAGGCTACAACCCTTTCGCAAACTTAAGACAGTTTGATTAAGTACAGCTGTAGAAGTTTTGTTCCAGGATAGAGGATGAAATGTTGAAGCCCTATGCACAGGATCACTTTTTTTTTAAAAAAAGTTATCACTGACATAAATGGGCTTGTGGCAGCAGTTCTTGCTAATTATGTTCTAGGCTGGATTGACCCAGATGGAGTTATCGTCGTAAGTGATATAAACTACTCTAGCTAGTTCATCGGTATATACTATTTTGATAACCATGTGAACATGCACGGTGTAGGCGTCTCAACTTAATCACTCCAAAGAGAACGTAATATTTTTTTTAGATATAGTGGCCACATGCGATGGACAACTTATTTTTTCCTTTCACAAACAGACATGGTTACAACATCTTCATATAAGGACATTACAAGACTGCTACTGTTGCTAGAACAGTTGGACCCTTTATTAATTTAATAAAGTGTAACAAAGGGACAAAGAAAACAAATAACTCTCGACTTGAACAAGGAAGGACGACCATGGCTCCAACTTTAGATTGGCTTATATGGAATTTATGGGTAGGCATTGCCATATCCAGTTCCGCACCAGAACCACACCGCCGCCACCATTTTCACTATTTCTGTGCCACCACCAATGCCGTTAGCACTTGCACCGCATCACTTGAACCATCCCAATACCTATTAGCATAACTAGAGCCAGAACCGGTGCCGCCACGGATCCTTGAGCATTGGAATTCCAAGCACCTCCAGCTTGTCCTCCACCCCCACCACCACCCGGCACCACCAGCATTAGAAGATTCTCCTCCATAAGGACCAACTCCTTGACTATATGTACTAGATCCTGAACCTAACCCTGACCCTGAACCATATCCGGACCCAATTAGCTAGTTCCACCACCTGCACCACCCTCCAGCACTTGCATGGGCACCATAAGGACCACTATCACCCGATCCGGTGCTGGACCAGACCCTAATCCACCACCATTCGCAGATATCGCCGCCCGCCCCCTCCGGTGCCGGTCCCATCAGCACTAGAGTATCTAGCCACCCTTACAGCATTGGCTAATCCCAAGCTCATGAGGACAATGAGCCCTAGTGATATTAGCTTTGTGCCAGCCATTGTGAGCCACCACTATAGAGTGTTTGAGTTGAGATGAGTTCCCAGTGAATGCTGCATGGGTATTTATAGTGCTGGAGACCACGCAGTGGTTCTTTACTTTCATAGCTTGCACACGTTAATGGTAGTAGTGTTTCAATAGGAGACCAAATGGAAGCTTTTAAAATCCACTGGAATTAATGGAGCTCCTTTACTTGAACATTAAGTATATGCAAGTTGCAAAGTAGTACTTGTTACGCTCTCTTTAGATGACTAGGCAGACCAGCTACGTCTCATCTCCATCATCCATAGATTGTGGATGGCGCAAATTAAGTTTTAGCATTCATCATCGGTGTTTGGAAGGCCCATTGAAACTAAACTAGCTCTTTGCCGATTTTCGGACTTGCACTGGTACTAAACCCAGCTCTCAGCTATATATATACGAGACAAAACTGTCCAGGCACTAAAACCTTTCACACATTAGTACTTTTATTACTAATTATGTTTTATATAAGGTAGCGAGACGACAGTTAAAAAAGGGGCGGAGGGAGTACACTCCATTTGACCCTGCCTCAGAACAAAAGGAAGAGTGATTTTTTTTTTTACTTTCGCAAGGATTTATTTTACCTTTTCTTGGCTTTTGCTTGGGATGAATAGTTACGGTCCAAAAACTTGTAAAAAACATGCGTACTACAGTAAACTCAAATATGCATGATCCTCATGACTATGTATTTGACCATTCTCTCCAGCGCTGTGATGCATGCACAGCTGGTGACACGACAATCAAAAGATACCGAGATCACCCATAGTAATGTAACCCAGGGTTTACATATCTTTTGGGACTAACAGTACTTTGTACTTTGTACTTAAACTCTTAAAGAGTATCACATTATAGTATCTCATTAACAGTACTTTGTACTTAACTCTTAAAGAGTACGCTTGAAGATTCTAATTCGTTGGTAGAATGCAATATATGTGATACAAAATTGATACGAACCGGGCATCCGCCCCAACTTCCGTCCGGACGTGGCCCCGTGATCCCCACTCCTTATCCCATCGGCATCGTTATCCCATCCTGTGACCCACACTGCTCCCCCGTGCCCACTCGTTGCTTCTCCGGCATCCTGTGACACAGTCCGCTTCCCCCGTGCGCCACTCATTGCCGCTCCGCCGCACCGCTCTCCGGGCCAGCTTGCGCCCCAGGACGGACGCCGCGCCCCATAGCTCGCTGCCGTCCCTCCGCCTGCGCTCCCTCCCTCCCTCCCTCCCTCCCTCCCTCCCTACCCCACCGGAGACGAGGTGACAGCGGTGGCTCTGATGAGGTAGGTCAGTCCTTCTCTGGATCTGAGCCCCTCTCCTCCTCCTCCTCCTCCTCCTCCTCCTCCTCTAGATCTGAGCCCTCCACCTCCTCCTCTGGATCTGAGGGGCGCGGCGATAGCTAGGGTTCCGGCGAGCTCTGTTGCACTTGCCTTGTGTTTGCTGTTGCAACAAGTAATAGTTCTTTATTGCATTAGTCTTTTTTTTTTGTTTCGATGTTGCATCTCGCATAGCCTTCTTACGATGTTGCAACAAGTAATTTCATTTTGTTGCATTAGTCTCTTTTTCTCGATGTTGCTTCTCGCGATTGCGCTTTGTTCCGTTGTTGCATTAGCCTTTGTTACGATGTTGCAACAAGTAATACTTCTTTGTTGCATCCATTTTTTCTGATGTTGCTTCTCACATTGCGCTTTGTACTGTTGTTGCAGTAGTCTTGTTCTGATGTTGCAACAAGTAATATTTCTTTTGTTGCATTAGTCTCTTTTTTCTGATCTTGCATCTCGCATTGCAATAGCTTTGTTACGTTGTTGCAGTAACCTTGTTACGATGTTGCAAGAGACTTTTTCGACGTTGCAAACAAGTAATACTCTGATGTTGCATCTCACACATTTCGTGTTGCAACAGATCTTCCGATGGAAAATTTCTCATTGGACATCGGGTGATGAAGCACGGTGGGGATGGGGCGTGAGGGCAACAGGTGCAGGGATGGCGGCACGGGCGGGGATGGCGATCTGACGAGGCACGGTGGCCTTGATGGGGACACGGAAGCGCACGCAGAGGCGCACTCGTTCTATTGCATCGGATATGTCCACTTTATTTCCGTCATTGCTTTATTCGATGAGATTTGGACGACTCCTATTATCTCAATTGGATGGTCCTGAGGGCGTCTCGGACGTCGTAGCGCTTAGTTATGTCGTATGTGATATCGACTACTAGCAGCATGTATATAGATTTTCTTGTTTCCTCACTAGTCAACACAGGGATAAGGAAGGAGGCCAATAATGCTGAAGGTCGGGCTGAGATTTCCTGCCTTTTCTTTTTATTTTTTCTAAATATTTTAGTTAATTATTATTTATTTAAATGCTGTATGCATTTTCAAAATCAAGGGCTCAGATTCATTCAAGATCTTACCTCTTATAAGGTAATGGGTGTACCATAGCAAAGCTCTTTTCTCATATATATTTGGTTAATGTTGAGTATACGTGACTTCTCGGAAAACGACAATAACAGTTAAAATGGGACGGAGGGAGTACACTCCATTTGACCCTACCTGAGAACAAACAGTATTAGTAAACGACGACCTACATGCATGAAGTCTTAACGGACTGCATGCATGCATGTTTGAAGATCAACACAGTCATTCCCTGATCACCCAAACGATTCTGTTCTCGCAGTGTGTGGCTGACATCGCAGAGGTGACCTCGAGGATTTGGCAACGACTTTGACAAATTCAGGCATGGGCGCTTAAGAACTACTCCTATAATGTGTGCCTGGCAATCTCGATAAGAAAGACGACTCCCAAGGTTAATTAATTAGTACAATGTAAGCCGTATTAGTAGCAAAACAATCCTTGAAGGCTTGAACTAGGACACCCTCAATGGCAATTTGCAAACAGCTAGCTAGATGAGGCTTGAAAATAATAAAAAATGAACATTGTAGTGAGGGTTTTTAGAAGATCGTGCTATACTAGCTATTTGAGAGTCGCTAGCTATTTTGTCTCTCTCCTTGATAGCTAATAGAATTCTTCTTAGACTAGTTATCTGAGAACCATTGGGGATACCCTAAGCGTTGACTCACAGTAGTTGGATAGGTCAGGCCGAGATTGTCTCTGATAGCCGTCTGATAATATTGTGAAGAAAATGCTTGCACAGCCATACTAGCTAATGTAACAATACCAATGTAACGAAACATAAATTCCTTGTCAGTTGGTTAATTACATCGTGATGGCACCCATTGCTTAATTACATAGTGATGACACCCAGTGACTTGAGTGCATCAGTCTTATCTCGTTGCGAGATAAAATTAAGGAGAACTTAATAAACCTAAAACATTGTGCAGATCGATGGTCCTGGCTGTGATGCAAGTTGTGTGACGCGCCACAGGTTTCATGATCAATTAGGGCACTCACTACTACAGATTGATTTATCACTGTCGCCACTTTCACTGTCGTAGCGATAGAAGCGACGGTGTTATACTTCTGCCGCCGGTTGGACCGATAGCTAGGCCTCCTACGAAGGAAACCGGCAGTTCAAACTTCTACCACCGATGGGTTAATAATAGATGCGGCAATGGTATTGTCTCCGTTGCATGAAAAGCCGAGCCAATTGGGATAGGGTTATGGCCGCTGGCCCTACACGACCGTTTGGTGCACCGGCGGTAGTAAATTCAGCGTGTGTTATTTCTCCATTTCCCAACTACCCACAACATAGTTGCATCACCATTAATTGCTCCTCTCCACTTCCTTCTTCAAGGTTGGCCTATTTATAGCTGGGGCTGGATGCGCTTCTTGGCAATCCACATACTCCTTCCTCCTTAGATATAGATGGATACAGAAAAAGCTCTTGAGCCAATCATCTATATTTTCCTCATCGCCATGGCGCTCCTTCTCCAACTCTTCCGGTGGCAGCAGCTACATTGGGAGAAGGCCTTCAAGATTGGGTACTAATGGCATCTAGCATAGCGGGGGCTGCTCGATCTAGGTGCTAGTGGAAGTTTTGTAATTAAGGGGGTTCGCTTAGAGACCGGCGGTAAGGATCTTTGCAGCCTTCTCTCAACCCACCCATATATTATCTCTCTCACAAGTTTCTTCTTGCTCTCTCTCTCTCTCTCTCTCGATCATGAGAGGTGCAGATACTAGTGGAAGTTTCACCTCACCTTTTCTTTCACTTTCTTGAATAGCTCTGTGTTCCCATTTCCAAGCCTGTTGTTCAGTCTGAGGAATCGAAACGTGAGCACCACCATATCCTAATCTACAAAGAAGTTACTATACAAGAAAGGTGGACAAAAAATGGTTTCCTTCATTGAGATGCTGGTGGATGTTTTGTGAGGTGCTGCCTCATCCTTAGCTTGCACTGCCTGTCTCCAGACTCGACTATGGGATGTACCTGCACTTGACAGGACTTTGTTATTGTACACCCAGTAATCTTCGAGAGGTCTTTGTTATTGTACAACTATGGAATGTAACTGAAGTTATCAATGAAATTGCTGTGATGATTGTTACCGTGTCATTTATATATAGTTTTTGCCTTAAACCAATTAATAACCGAATGGTTGTGATGCTTGTTACTCCATTTTTTGAAGTGTCATAGTATTTGCCTTGGCTACACAGACGTGAGATAAAGCACCTCACTGAGATGGCGCTGGGGTGGAAGTATTTTCCTTGGTTTATTTGCAAATTAGTTTGCTATGTTTGCAAATTATGATTATTGAAACTCCCGTCGCTGTTTCATACGTTGATTCAGCGTTAGTGTTAGATCGCAAAGTGCAGGGAATCAAATGGTCCACGTCGTCTTCCCTGCTCCACCACCCGCGACTCACGTGGGTGGCTATGGATGTAACGGACCTTGACTGTTGCCTTCTCCGCTCGTGTTTATTAGTGGATATGACTTGAATAACTTGTATTAAGAAATTGGAAAAATGTGCAAGGGAATCTGAGCCACATCATATGAGAAGGTAATTGTAACTGAGTTTAGAAAGGAATCATACTTGCGTATCATTGTATTGAGGAGAATGAAGAGTTTATCATACAAATCCTCGTCATCTAGACATATACATATCAACATTGATCTACCCAGAATCCACCACATAATCGTGATGAACCTATCACACTCATTGTGGATCCTACACTCCTCGCTGTAGAACATAGCCCACTCCTCCCAACCTTCCCATCATGTGTGGTCGTCGTAGCCTCTGCCTCTACACTGATGTCCGTCCTGACGACACACTGGCATGGCCAGAGGAGGCAGAGGACTAGACCCACCTGGCGTCGGCTGCACAGCAAAGTCCTGCAACACAAACATGGCATGTTGGACGCGCCATGTACATTTCTTGTTCTTCCATGTCACATTCGCCTCTAGGCCCGCTTCATCACCTTCGACATTCCTCAACCACCGTCGGGCAATGTTGTCGTTGCCGGCACCACTATTGGACCTGTGGAGCACAAGGGAGAGAACAAATGCAACAACATCATGGCCTGCCGTGGCAGAGCGCTCAAGCATATCGAGCTACAGCATGAGCGCGCTACGGTCTTCCACAAAGACGGCGCGCATCCCAACATAGACACAGACCTCCGGATTGCTGATGCTAGAAAGTATAGCGATGAGCTTGGCGTGGTACTCGTGGTTGTAGAAACAGTTCCAGGTCCCATGTTGGATCCCACGCAGCAGCACCCGCCGCAGTGGTATGCTCCGTCCCACTATGGCTTTGCCACACACCCTACGCATCTGCGAACAGGAGGCCCGCAGGCTGCCAAGATTTTCCATGGGATCCACTGCAGCCGCAGCGATGCAGCTAGCAATCTCATTAGCCACATCCGTCGAGAGCTTCTCTGTGGAACGAGGACACGCGCAGCGGCGGCAAAAGATGGATCATCAGGTCACGGAGCGACGCCACAGCAGAGCAGAGCACTGGGGATGAGGAGGATCAGAGTAAAGCAAGGTGAGTTTCAAAAAACCCTCTTGGGATTTTATGATCACTCCATTCTTGAAGGTTCCATGGCGCGAGGATGTCAAACGTCTCGAGGAGGTCAATCGTCATCCTCCGAACCATGTGAATCGCGTAAACCGTGTATGAAAATTCAGAATGAAAGAATCTTATCTTACAATCTTATTATGAATTACAATTACTAATTAGAGGCCCCAACGGTGTAAACCGTTTGAACCGCATAAACCGTGTATGTAAACTGTGTGAACCCCCTAATTTTGCATGTAAATTACCCACCTCTGGCATTACAAAAGATAATTCAAAGCGGTCAGTAAGAATAAAAATAGGCTAGCGGTTCGTCACTTTGTCTCCCCAAAATCGCATGGTTAGCGCTAGAGCGGCCGAGCCATGTGGTCAAGTCAATTTTCTCCATCCAACTTCCAACACCATTCCATCACCATTAGTTTCACCGGGAGAAGCGTGCTCCACTAAGATTGTGTGAGATGTGGCCTCGCCTTAACTCCTACTCTCGCTGAGTGCAATCGAAGGGAACTCCAACAGGCGCATATCTCGCCCATCCTTCTATAAAAGTGGAGGCTAAGGCGGGGAAGCAAGTACATGATTCATTTTCTAAACTCGTTATTGTTTCCTATCTTCTCGTTCTATCTTCTTCATCTGATGCTCCGCCTTGACACCCCATCTTTCAGATCTCATCCAATGGCAGATCGGGCAACGAAGCGCCCAATGGAACAGTCATCGGAGGTTGTCCCTACTCGTCCCCGCATTCGTGCGATGCTGCGATGGGACGGGCAGAGCAGCTCGGTGGCACCGCCACCAGAGAGCCGCTTCCAGCTATCTCCGTTGATGACAGGGGGCGGATGATGTCCTCAAGTTGGTGGAGCAGCTAGACGTGGCCACCTCCGCCCTCCACGAGGAGAGCCAGGAGGCAGACCAGCTATGCCTCTCCATTGCCATCACGAAGCGGGAAACAGCCATGATGGAGCTTGCCGCCGCCGAGGCCCGGGTGCGCCTCGCTAGTAAGGCATTCGACATCTTGCTTTTTCACTACGTGCTACGTCATGTCTTTTGTTGTAGCGTTTTCTTGTCTCCTTTTCAGCCGTCCAGGAGCAGCTAATCACCATGCAGGGCAAGGCGGCGGAGGTGATCCTCCTTCACTAATTAGCCGAGGACAACGCCCGTGTCTCCTCTCGGATGGTGGCGGAGAGCAACAGGCGCTACCAGGACCTCCATGCGGCAGCAGGCAACGCCATCCGTGTGCTTTTGTCTCATGCGCCTGTGGGGACGACCTTGGTGGAACGCCTCCGCACCATGCCACCATGGGTCATGGAGGTGGCCATGTACTCCATTCACCTAGGGGCTGCTTCAGCCATGGCCACCGCCCAGCTTTGGCTGGGTGAGGACCTAATAGTGGTGGAGCCGGGGTTCCTAGGAGAGATGAGCTATCGGCAGTGCGAGAACCTGATCGGTGATTTCTCCACCATGGACGATGGTGTCTTGGCCGCGGTGGATGTAGAGGACATCATTCGTAATGCTCCCCATGAGTAGTTCAATTGTAACATGCCTCTGCATCCTGAATAAAAATGTTCATAATATTTAGTAGTTATTACTTTGAGTTCATCTGTATTTGCTATGACTTGAACATTCTATTTGTGCGCCTTAGAGTTCAAAGACCTTATGACATGTCTGTCATTAGTAGGTGCTAACATCTCCCAATCATCACCATCGGTAGCGCTCACCGCCGCTTTGGTCAATTTCCAAGCCCACGCGTGAGTCCTACGCGTCACTCCCGCGCGTATTTACAAAGTTTTGTAGAAATTTGCATTCCCGTGTCTGATATAGTTGCTTACAAAGGACGCTTCCCCATGTATCTTTCTCCTCCTCAGTGCTGTTGTTCCTCATCACCGCCCCTGCTCCCTATTGCTGAACTGCGCGACCACCCCTACTCAGAGGCGTGCAAGCCGCCAGTCACCGTCGACAAGCTTGTGCTCCGCGCTGGTACGCCTCACCGGCAGGTAGACAGCACAGATCCACCAATGACCAGGCTGGTACTCATCACCACCATCGCCACTCGAGCTCAATGCTGCAAGATCCAAAGGAAATGGTAATGCTTTCGCACTTCCCTTATGCATTGTTCTTGGATTTTTATTCCATTGTTCACTCATCTGAGTACGAATGAAGCTTCCATCTTATTATTAACGAGTTCACGAACACATCTCCGCACTCACTCCTTCTCTGATTCAGGTGACAGCGCCACCACTTCCATCGTCGTCCCTGCTCCACCAGATCCTCATCAAGATGGAGGAGGAGGCCCCCAACAAGAGGAACGAAGTGGCCACCCTCACAGACCATGTCTTGGTCCTCATCATCAGCTGCCTCATCGCTCGCTCCTTGTGTAGCTGCAAGTGTGTCTATCGCTCTTGGAATAGCCTCATCTCAGGATCTGAGTACCGTAAGGAGCTGCCCTAGATTCTCAACGGATTCTTCTACCACAGCTAGAGATGCAAACGCAACTTCACCAACGTGAACGGTGAATACCCCTCCTTGTCCTTCTTGCCCTTCCCCATTCAGGATGTCATGATCTTAGATTGCTCCTGGGGCCTCATCCTCTTCTAGTACTCTGGGTTTTGCTATGTTGTCTATAGTCCAGGGACAAAGAAACGGTTGCTACTACTGGGTAGCAACCATTCTTATGGTTCAACTCGCTTGGGGTTCGATCTGACAGCATCCTCGCAGTTACATGTATTAGAATATGGGATCAACGATGATGACTCCATAGGTGTCAACATCTACTCATCTAAAACTAGAGCATGGATGTTTAAAGAATCTGAATGAGGCAAGGGTATTGTAGTATCCACATATGGAAAATGTGTGTTTGTTAATGGTTCTATGCACATGCTGTAGTTCACCTAGATAGTTGCTATTGATATGGAGGGAAAGACATGGAGGAAAATTCGTAAGCCAACTGGTGATGCAATCTCCATCCATGAAGCTCTTGGTCAGTTGTGTTTATGTACTGTTGATACTTTGAATAGGTATGAGCTTTCAATCTGGATCCTTGAAGACTATGGTACTAGTAAATGGACATTGAAAGATAAGGTGACCACGCTAGAGCTATTTGGAAAGAAGAATATTGAAATTGGTGCCGAGGTTTGTGATGCGGCCTACAGAGTGATTGCAGTTCATCCAGAATGGAATTTCATTTTCCTTCTTAGGGAGGACAAATCACTGCTTCCATATGACATGAGCCGTAGTAAAGTTCATGTCCTCCCGCCTTGCCATTAGCTATCCTAGAAGTACCGGAAACTATTATGTATGAGTGGCGGACCTCACTATCTTCCTTATGTTCCCTTGTTCATGGAGTAATTAGCAGAAGCGATAAAGGTGCATATGCTATATTTTGTTGTAATTATGTCATGCCATTGTTCAAGTAGATAGTTGTTTTGATTCTATATATAAGCCAATTTGGGCTTCAGAACTAAAGGAATGGTGTGTTGAATATTATTAATTGTCTTTGCTCTGTGTAGGTGGAGTCGAGTGCTTTTGAACAATTTTCCTGCATTGGCTAGGTGGTGGAAGAAGGGGTTCTATGGTGCATTGCCTACCAATTCGAAGGATGCACTAATTATATTCATTTTTACCTAGCAAGTAGGAGTGCCACATAGGAGGAGCTGACTACATCAAGTTATATAAGTCTATAGAGATTAGTACCTTTAGTTTGCAATATATGTACCGCTTGTGTTAGGACATCAATTGAGAAAGATATTATGGTAAGCGTCCAATGTTATTGTAAGAACATCCGTATGCTTTGTGTTCAGTAAACAATTAAGGGTCGTTTCTTGTTTTGTTATCACCACCGCTATTGGTCGTACAAACGTCCAACACCATCGCTATCTGTATTATGCCGCAGAGATAAAAGTGTATCATTGCCGAATCATTTACTAACTCGACACTGACTAAATGATCATCAAAGGCGGATCATAGTGCAAGGCGACGGTGACTATGACCTTTGTACTGACGGTTCATATGCTAAAACGATGGTGATGTTTACCACTACCGATGTCTCAGTTTCAAGTTCGAAGCACAAAGTGACGGTGCTGGTGACCACTACACCAGCGGTTAATGTGCCCATGTGATAGTGATGATAGCCTCCACACAGGCGGATCATTTGCCATTGCGGCGGTGTTAGTGTATACCCATAGACGGGTCATGCTCCAATGCGACAGAAGTAAGGACCTTATCACGGATAGATCATAAGCCAATACGGTGGTGTAGTGTTCACCGCAGTCGGTCTCAGATAAGGACGGTGAGGGCTATGATCATCACTGCCAATAGCTTACTGCCGAAGCCAAAATTGGACTGCGATGAGGGTTATGACGTGGCTGTGAAAGGTCCGAGTGTAGTAGTGACTCACAATGCAGAAATTATGATAATTTCTATAGATATTAATTGCATGGCCATGTAGGCAATTTGCTAATGTGGCAAGTGATTTAATAAGGAGAGAGAGGAAAAAATCCTAAAAATCAGGTCTAACTAGGAAACTGGGTCTTCACGGTTATCAATGGACAAGAAACTACTCGTATCCCATTAGGAGAGCGAATATGGTTTCTATCACTACTTATGTCCTATACTATAGAAAAACTTTTACTGGAAAAGATAGTTTCTTGGTACGATATCCAATGCTATAAAAATTTCTAATAGTTTCATGCATTGGGAGTGCCCTTAGATCTTTCAAATTTTCTTTTTCATGTTTTATAAAATATATGAAATATATAAAGCCAAATGATTCAAACATGCTGCATTTACCTCCATTTAAGACTACATGTAACAGAATACGACATGTTTGAAGTTAATTCCTATAGCCGGCAATCTATACTATCAGGATGTGGTCGATGATAGTGCCGAAAAAAGTTCATTCACTGGTCAGCCAGTCAGTATCGTTAGAATTTCATTCTAGCCTGGCCCGATGGGTGAGCCATGCCGAGTCCACTAACCCAGCATGGCGTGCTAGACCAACCTGGTCTGATTACTGGTCGGCCAAATGCAGACCATTAGTTTCTACTATATAACTGCTGACTCCATAAACCCTACCTCCAATATCACCTCCCATTATTCCCGCTCCCCCTCCTCTAGCATTGGCTTTCTCCCCCAGTCACATTCTATTTCCCCTCCCCTGATACTGATCCTTCGTCGCCCTCCCTTGATCCCATGCCCTCCTTCGGGATCGCCTTCTCAAACTTTTTCTGAGGAAACCTACCTTTCCATATCTCCCCTTCTCTAATCCTGAGTAGCCACAATAGTAGTTGAGCTAAATACCTTCCGTTCCTCCCCTCCCCACTCCTGATTCCCTCTTGTTGTGGCGTAGGCAAAGTGGTGAGTTCCTCCCCTTCCTAATTCACACACGGGAGGCGGTGGTGCAAGCTAGAATGGCGGTAGCGGCGTGTGCCCGGCATGCTTGGCAGGTGTAGCCTCAGTGGGTCATTAGGCCGTCGGACCACATCCTAGTCAAGCTAAGATGTTATAGGGTCATGACTAGACTAATGGCATAGCCCATGGATAGGCATGACATGACATAATTTGCTAGTAGGGCCATGCCTCAGTGGACCAAATCTATGCCTGGCCATGCCGCCCATTTGGCCATCAATAGCCGGAACCACCACGAGTCTAACAAGGCACATGTTTTGGTAGATTAGATGACAATGGGGCATGGGGCGGCAGCATGTTTGCCCCCTCCCCCCTCCCCCCGAGAGGGGTCTCTGAACAACTGAATTAGGTGAATCTAATTCCTTTCTTGCCTTCATTATTCCTCAACAACCCCTAAAATCCTTGTTCAACTTACTAAACTAGGATGCATGCAAAAACTTAGCAAACTTTAAACAACCGAGGCTTTTAAACCACTTGGTGTTGCGCGCTCCTGTGCTGGAAATGCTGATTTCTACCTGTTGTGGCGTGTGTATGACTTGTTCACAAAGGGTCTATTTGGTTGGGCTGTTGGGGCTACTTTTGCTTCTGAAAAGCCAAAAGCCTAACCAAAGGGGTTGCTTCTTGGAGGCTGCTTTTTTAGAAGCAGTTGCTTTTTTGTAGTACATTTTTAAAGCACCTTAGACCCTGCTTTTGGCTTTTCGAAATGGATGGAATAAAGAACTCTTTGCTAGTTGTTTCAAGAGAAATAAAGATAGGAGGTATAATTTATACTTGTTTGAACCAAACAGCTTCAGCTTTTCTATAGCTCACAGCCCACAACAGCTTTTCTCCATAGCCACAGCTCAACCAAACAGACCTAGAAGTATCCGCAACACTTCCACCCTCTAGGATAAACAGCTCATCCTTAAGCTAGAATGTCAGATGCGCCTCTATGAAGCTGTCAAGTCATTCCTAGGTAGCCTTGTGTTGACATTTCTTATCAACACTCTTTACTAAGTTGTCATCCCTAGCATGATGCCAGAAATGCGTTGTTGGTAATTATAAATGACCACAAAAAACTTAAAGAAAAGTATATATATATTAAGGTATCTACAAGCGCACAGATAATATACCATTGTAGCATTTCACCCAGGAGTATACCAGGTATCATTATTTATATTTTAACCACAGGGAGGAGCTATGGAGTTTTGTTGACATAGATATATTGACAAATATATATATACTTATGATAAAATCACTCTCATGCTATGATAGGGGTAAGTCAAGAGATAAATAAATGATAAGTGTAAGGTAATAATGGTATTCCAGAGATAGAAATAGAGTCTCATAAAATGTAGTATGGCTAAGTAGGAGATTCGTTAAGAGCAGAAAATTCCTAAGTCATTCCTTATTTACTAAGTCTTTTGTACACTCAAGTATATACACACTCATCTATAGTATAACTAACTTTGGATCTATGCATAAGGAACATTACTAAGGAAGATCAAGAACAGAGCTTGTCTCCCTTCACAACTGTGTTCTACTTGCTCTACAAACGGGGAGTGGACTACTAAGGATTCAATGGGAGTGTCACATCCGCGATCTACCACATGACCCAGAGTGTAGAATGCATCCACAGGCAAACAATATCTAAGCACCATGCTTACATAATGTCAACCACTTAACTCACTCGAGTACTGAGCTAAGAGCTTTGCGAACATATGCATAAATTCATCATCAGTCATAACTATATCAATCATATAACTAGAGCAAACTAGGAACATAATAAATAGCAACATAATATGGAAGTAGCACAAAGTCATAAATATAGAGATACAATGGCTATGCCAGTCTCCAGACAGTAGATCCAGAATCCTGAGCAATAGCCCACACTCTACTTGAACCTTGCTAGCTAGCCTATACTAGAAACTTGAAGAATTGAAGCTTTATTCTCTTCTCTCTGGAAAATCTAATTTCTGGTCTGATATTGACTTATGGCAGCGTGCTCTGAAGGGGGCAGGGGCTGGTTATATAGGTCGTAGCGTCTAACGTGAGCCCTTGGATCAAACCGACTTTAAGAACGGCGTAGATGCAACCTAAGAGGCGGTGGAGAACTGACATTTGAAGGAGGGGCTGACATATGGGCCCAGGGGCCGGGCAGCCCCACCTAGCAGCCTCCTGCCCTTTGCTTCGATGATGTGGCTTCTGGAGTCCTCGGAAACCTTCTAGAGTAGATTTCGCCGCGGATAAGCGCGATTTAATTTGACGTTTTGATCCCCCTTGATGGTTTTCTAAAATAACCCTGCTAAAAATACAGATTCACCAAAACTCATGGAAATTGTCAATTTTAAACCCCTAAGACTATGTTGGTGATCATTTTCATGCATTATTTCAAGTTATATTGAAGTTTATAATAAATGATAATTACCGTCAACAAACTCCCCTAAGCTTAACCTTTGCTAGTCCCTGAGCAAAACTAAACTTATCAATGGATCAAGAGTTTAGGATCTTTGAAAAGATTGTAGCAACTCCTCAAAAGTACACATGCATTCAAATAAGAATTCTCCTCCGGATTAGAATAAACTGATCTGTCTTTTAAACTTACCCATATTACCTTCAACTATGAGACCTGTAGCCTTTACTTGGGTCTTGAGTAATTGAAAGACAGAATGATCAAGTCAAGCACTATGTCTCATGTTCTTTGTTCAACCATTATTCTAGAGTTTTTGCAAGTTTTCAAAATAAAACTCAGAGATTCCAATGTATGACACTCTCAAATCTCTCAAAATATGTGGTATTTGTGGATCCTCACCAAGGCAATAGTAATATTATGCATTTCTTTTCCTACAACTAAGGCTTATGTGGAGCTCATAGGAATGGTGATAACATGAAAGAGCATTCTTGCAATACATAAATTGTAAAGTCAAACCTCGGATCCAAAGAGAGTTAAGTCATACAATCAAATCAAGATGTGCATGTGTGTGGAATATATGGTGGATATATATGGTGTCTAACCTAATTCTACTATGCTCCTTGAAAACATATCTCTCTTTTGATACTTAGAAATATTTGCAAGAAAACATGGGCTATCTTATTCATCTCTTTCTTTTTTAGGCGGGTATCTAAGTACCCATTGTTTTAAATATCTCAGACACTTGTCCATTTTTCTCAACTCTTTTTTTCTTTTTTTTATGAATAACTTTTGCATAGCAATTGTTGGAGAGATAGTAACAAGAACTTGGAGCATTTATTTGATGGAAATCGATGAAGCATATTTTTGGTGTTTTCTTCTAGTGTAGGAGTAAAACATTTTTTATGGATCTAGATGGAAAGCATGTTTTATGCCTACTCCCAGTGTAGGAGTAGTGCATATGTGGGTGATGTGTACGTGATCTTGATTTTAAGAGCATGACAAACCTCCCATGAGGGTCAACAAAGCTTGACTAAGCTCAATGCAAAACAAGTAGCATCTGAGTGAAAGTTTTCCTAGCCTAAATATAAACATGTTTGGCTCTGGTAGGAATTTGAATTTTGTCATACAGGATCTCATCATGTGGAATTTTTATATTTTTCAAAAGATAAATCTCTAGAACTTTAGTATCACTTGGAACAAGATAAATAGCAGCTCAGACCTTCTCATATCATATCCGTCAATTACCTAGACTTAGATAAGCATTGCTACCCACGAGTTTCAAGTTCAGAACAAATTCTCATGTCAAATCAATTTCTATCCAAAACTCGGGAGAATTTAAGGTTGAAAACTAGGTACTTGAAAGGAATTATAATAGAGCATCTATTCATCATTTCTATCAGGTGAGATTGTCTTCAAGTTCTTTTTATTCATTTGGCTCTAAAAAACTAAAGCACATCTTAAGCAAATTAAACTTAAAGCAAACTATACACACTCTTTTTTTGGTTTTTTTAGACCACTCCACAGTAATAAATATAGAAGATAAAGGCAAAAAAAATTGTTTTCTTAGTTATGCATTTTTTTAATGAATACAAATTTGAAAATTAACTAAAGAAAATAATAAAATACAAGAAAAAAACTTACCTAAAGTAATGCGGGCTCCTCCCCAAGCTGGTTATTGCTGCGGTCTCTCAGAAGGGCGGGTCTACGTTGAGACCCTAGAATAAGTACTGCTAATTCTGGTTCTCCTGCTCCTAGTGCTGCTAGATGGCGGCAATGCATTGTCTTGCTTCTTCTTGCCACAGGGAATGTTGGTGCAGAGTGTTCTAAATCTCATGCTGGTTCTCCTCAATGGTGGTGAGCCTAGTGTCGAAGCGAGCGTGTTCCATCTACTGCTCATGGTAACCCATGGGCGTCGAATGGTGGCCCATGTGCTAGTCATGATAGCACATGGGATGGTCATCGAAGCCACGAGTAGAGAAGGACATGTGTCCTCCCTGGTAGCTGCTGGAGACCTCCTCATAAGACTGCTGCTAATAGTAGTCAAAATTGCCATCCTGCCATTGCCCATTTGGGCCCTGTTGCCAGGAACTCTCTGAATGATGCGGAGAAGGCTGCTCCCACCCAGCATGTTCGGGTTGGTGCATACGGGAAGATCCTGGCTGGTCCCAACCTGCATGCACAGGATGATGCACCTAGGAAGGTCCTGCTTGATCAAATCCTATGTAGCCGATGAAGGCAGGGCCTTCTGGAATGGGGTCATCTCCACGGTACCGAGGCTATGGGTTGCGAGTGATCCTCACAGAGGCACTCCTACGAGGTGCTTCCTCCATTCTCTATAAATCAAAGACAAACAAATCCACTACATACAGACCGAGGTTCTGGTCTAGTAAAGTGAACTCAGTTGTATAATCCATATACATCATGATAAGCTTCCCGTCTCTTCCCTTTTCTAACATATGAGCATGGTTAAAATAATCAAAATCAATAAGCCAATAGGGAATGTCAATGTAAGTAATAGAAGCATTTTCTAGCAGGCCCAAATTTTTAGCTATGCGGGTGACCAAAGAAGTGCACCCAACATCTCCCTTAAGACTAGGAATTTCTAACCATTGTGTCATCATGAATTTTATGAGTGAGACCTTGTTTCTTTTGATCATGGCATAAAGCAGTTTTAGTTCATCATTCCTAACAGTGCGGAAATCACTTCTAGGAAATAAGGAAAAGCCTAGCCATTTATGCATGAAGCGCAAAGTAGGGTGCTGAATTTAATTGGTGCGAGGACGCTAGCAAACAATTTCTTTTGAAATCTCCCTCCAAAACTTATTCCTATCAAAGTCTTGTATAGCGGAGTCTACATCAATTATGCACTGAGAGTGAAATCCAAGAAGTTCACTAAATTTTTTTCAGGGAATAGAAAATCTTTCCCGAAAAGTCTAAATGAAACTTTCGAATCGGTGGGTTGTAGAGTGCACAAGAATTCAATAGTCAAAAGCTTACACCCCGGTTCATCAATTTCCCAAGCACCCTCCCATCCTACGGTCTTAAAAATAAGTTTGAATTCAGTGGTCATACCTATGGCTTGTAGTAGGGCTGGATCATAGGCAGGAGTGAGGATGAAATCCTGAGTCTTTAGCTTCTTATAGATGTTCTTCTCTCTATCTCCCCAGAGCTTGAGCTGCTTCTCTAGTAGAAGAACGTTCCTTTCCGCGGGGGCTGATCGAGATGGTGCTGCAACAGCAGGATATGGCGGATCGACCTCTATGTCGGTGCTTGCTCGAGATGAAGAACTCCTCGTTGAACGGAATGACATCGCCCGCTTGAGTTTGCTGGCGATCTTGCTCATTTTCCCGCAAAATAGACAAAAACAAGACAACTTGTGGAACGGGATTAGGAGATGAAAATGTTAGTGGTTAGCCGTCCAGAGTCAGTAGTCCGAGGGCTAGTAATCGAAAATTACCTAATAAATATTCTAATCAAGATTTTGGCATGACTTCCATCTTAATTCTTTTTAATTCCCTCTCATGATTTAGACAGCCGTGCCACTCTTAAACTCTATTTTTCTTTCAAATTTCAGCAGCACCTCTCTCTCTCTCTTTCTCAAGATTTTAGCACTCCTTTCACACCCAAACTTCCTCTCACTCTTTCTTACTCCAACACTACTTAAAAGAAATTAAACTATGAAATTTTGAAATGGAATTCCAAACACAGGAGCTGGAATTGTGTTGTGTTGGAGGCCGAGAGCAGCAAGGAAGGAGTGGGATTTATAGAGGGTGTAGCAGCAGGCCGGATAGCCTAGTGGTGGGGTCAGCCGGCCCCACACCTTAGCCAAATGGCCTCTCCAATTTCCTGGTGGATCTTTGCTTCACCCTTAAGCAAAATATCAACTCCGTCGATGCTTCTTTCGGGGGAGATATGACAGAATGGAGTTGAGTGGGAATGGAGGTGAATAATGGAGGTTGAGTGGAGATGGAGGTGATGGGTGGTGGTTGAGTGGGTCCCATGTGTCTCCCATATTTCTACCATATATATGTATAAAAATGCAATGCAAAAATATGTTATGATACTATGAAATATAACAAGATGAATGATGGTATTTTTAAAATTTTATGCCTCCACGGTAAATATTTCTTACGGGTTTTTACTCCGTAAAAATTATTTACATGGGGCTTAAGTTTTTATAATGCCATGATGAGAATTTTTGTTTCATGATCCAGGTGTTGAAAAGTAAATATGCTAAGATAAAATGATTAATGTAGTATGAAAAAGTAAATATGGATAACTACCAAGTTACCTCCTGGCGAGGGTTCAGAATTTTAAGTCCTCCGAACCGGACTTCTCCATTCGGGTTTATTCTTCGGTTGCATCAGTCGTTCCCAAAGATGGAGACCTTAACGGTTGCATTTGCTTTTCATACCACTCCAAATTAGGGCATTGTTCCGATCTTGGCTTGAAGGCGAATCGCTCTTCCTTCCCATTGGTATGGAATTTAATTTCTCCGGCTCTAACATCAATGTAAGCATTTGTAGTGCTCAAGAAGGGTCTCCCAAGAATGGGGGGTGTCTTCATGTCTTCCTGCATGTTAGGTACTACAAAATCTATGGGAACAAAAAAGTTTTGTATTTTTACCGGAATGTTTTCAACGATTCCTGCAGGCTAGCGGACCGATTGGTCGGCTAGTTGCAAGCACAATGATGTTGGCGTGAGTGTTGAATAGTTGAGCTTGTCGGAGACCTTTTTGGGCATGACACTGACACTTGCTCCAAGATCGCATAACGCATTCTCAAAGTTCTGGCTCCCAATCGAACAATCAATAGAGGACATCCTGGGTCCTTCTTCTTGACAGGTGAAGTGTTTAGGATGGCTGCACTACACTCCTCCATTAACTTGATTACCTTATTGGAAGGCAGTGGTCTTTTTTTGTTGAGGATGTCTCTGAGATACATCGCGTAGGTAGGTACCTATATGGCATCTAGCAACGAAATATTGATATATAACTTTTGAATTATCTCTACGAACTTACCAAACTACTCATCCATTTTGGCTTTCCAAATTCTACGTGGAAACGGTAGGAGGGTCGTGTCATGAAAATCTTGTTGTAACTCTCGCTCTTGTGGCCCAACTTCTTCAACTTCATCGGTTCTCTTCTCCTCTTCTTGTACTACCACTGGTGTCTTACCTGTCCTTGTCGGATATGGTGGATCACGAGTAGACTTGCCACTTCTTGTGGTTATAGCGTTTACCTTCTCAAAATTAGTGGCAAAAGGCAGAGCAGCAGCCAACTAGGCTAATTGTGATTCTATCTTTTTATTATAGCTTAGTTGGTCTTCAACTAGGCTAATTGTGAATCTATCTTTTTATTATAGCTTAGTTGGTCTTTTATGGAGGAAGAAAAACTATCTATTTTAGTATTTATGTTTTCTAGGACTTTATCATTAAAAGCAAGCTTCTTAGAAAATATTCTCATTAATCCTCGCTTGTTCTAAGATTAAGTCTCTTAAGGATGGTTGCTTAGGAGTATTATAGTAATTACCTGGGTACTTACCTTGGTAAGTCAACCGTTGTTGCTGATTCCACCCTTGTCTCTGTTATTGTGGAGCAAAATTGTTGACGATGTTTGCATCTTCCTGATATTCAGGGAATTCTACCCCCAAGTATTCTCCATATACATTCTAGGAATTAAAGGCATCTTGAATAGCCTAACGATCTTTCTTGTAATTGGCTCGCTGTTCAAGCCAATTTAACAGTACGTCCATCTTAGTTGACAGTGCACACACATCTTCTGGTACTTTTTTGCTCTTATTGCATAATTGAATGTTGCATGATGACTAGCCTTGATTAGAGGCTATCTTTTCCATAAGAGTTTCAACTTTTCCATGGGTGAGTGACATAAATGATCCTCCAGAAGTGGCATCGAGTAGTTCATGAGCTTTTTGAGTTAATCCATGGTACAAACTTTGCATGCGCAACCAATGTTGCATCCCATAATGAGGACAATCTAAAATGTATTCTTGGAAATGTTCCCATGCATTTGGAATGGTTTCTCCTTTCTGTTGTTGGAAGTTTGAAATCTTTCCTCTTAAGGCATTGGTCTTGCCAACAGGGAAGAACTTTTCTAGAAAGGCCTTTGAACACTTTGCCCATGTGTTGATGTGATCTTTGTTGATGTAGAACCACTGCTTTGCTCTTCACACTGGTGAGAATGGAAACATGCAGAGTAGTATGATGTCTTGAGCAACTTCCTTGATGACGGCTATGCTGCTAATCTCTAGAAAATTCTGAAGGTGAGCACTAGCATCTTCCTGTGCCTTTCTGCTGAATGGGGTAGCTTGCACCATGTTGATGAGGCTTGGCTTGAGCTCAAACTCAAGGTTGTTGGTTTTGAATGTTGGTCTAGTGCGAATGTTCTCAATGCTCAGAGCAGGGAACTCACGCAGAGTCTTCTCAGCCATAGCTCAAAAACTGATGTTGAGCTTCCTCTTAATTAGGTTGACTTGATTCTTATTGGAAGTTGTTGGCGAATCACAAGCAAGTCTATAATACCCTATATAAGATATAAACAAAGACAAACAAGGGTAAGCCTGCTAAAGCAGAGGTTATGATTTCATCAATAAGTATTTATTTGATCAATTCTCTATAGCCATGTGCCCCTCACTAGAATTGGCGCTAGAAATGCTTGTTGACATTTCTTCGCATCACTCTTTACTAAGTTATCATCACTAGCATGATGCCAGAAAAACGTTATTGGTAATTATAAATGACACTTGAAAACTTAAAGAAAAGTATATATATATTAAAGTATCTACGAGCACACAGATAATATACCATTGTAGTATTTCACTCGGGAATATACTAGGTATCGTTATTTATATTTTAACCACAGGGAGGAGCTATGGAGTTGTGTTGGCATAGAGATGTTGACAAATATATATATATATATATATACTTATGATAAAATCACTCTCATGCTATGGTACGGGTAAGTCAAGGGATAAATAAATGATAAGTGTAAGCTAATAATGGTATTCTAGAGATAGAAATAGAGACTCATAAAATGTAGTATGGCTAAGCAGGAGATTTGTTAAGAGCAGAAGATTCCTAAGTCATTCCTTATTTACTAAGTCTTTTGTACACTCAAGTATATACACTCTCATCTATAGTATAACTAACTTTGGATCTATGCATAAGGAACACTACTAAGGAAGATCAAGAATAGAGCTTATCTCCCTTTGCAACCGTGTTCTACTTGCTCTACAAACAGGGAGTGGACTACAAAGGACTCAACGGGAGTGTCACATCCGCGATCTACCACATGACCCAGAGTGCAGAATGCATCCACAGGAATACAATATCTAAGCACCATGCTTACATAATGTCGACCACTTAACTCACTCGAGTACTGAGCTAAAAGCTTTACGAACATATGCATAAATTCATCATCAATCATTACTATATCAAGCATATAACTAGAGCAAACTAGGAACATAATAAATAGCAACATAATATGGAAGTAGCACAAAGTCATAAATATAGAGATACATTGGCTATACCAGTCTCCAGACGGCAGATCCAGAATCCTGAGCAATAGCCCACACTCTACTTGAACCTTGCTAGCTAGCCTATACTAGAAACTTGAAGAATTGGAGCTCCATTCTCTTCTCTCTGGAAACCCTAATTTCTAGTCTGATCTTGACTTATGGCAGCGTGCTCTGAAGGGGACGGGTAGGGGCTGGTTATATAGGCCGGAGCATCCAACGTGAGCCCTTAGATCAAACCGACTTAAAGAATGGCGTAGATGCAACCTAAGAGGTAGTGGAGAACCGACATTCGAAGGAGTGGCTAACATGTGGCCGTAGGGGTCCGGGCAGCCTGTAGGTGGGGCCGGGTGGCCCCACCTGGTAGCCTCCTACCCTCTACTTCAGTGACGTGGCTTCTAGAGTCCTCAGGAACCTTCTAGAGTAGTTTTTGCCATGGATAAGCGTGATTTAATTTGACGTTTTGATCCCCCTTGACGGTTTTCTAAAATGACCCTGCTGAAAATATTCACCAAAACTCATGGAAATTGTTAGTTTTAAACCCCTAAGTCTATGTTAGTGATCATTTTCATGTATTATTTCAAGTTATATTGAAGTTTATAATGAATGATAACTACCATCAACACCTCGGCATCATTGCGACTAGCCTAACGCACCACCACCTCCTAGGTGCCACAATTTAGGCGCACATAGACAATGGAACTCCCAGGTGGGAACAACATGGACACGGAGCACTAGCTATAGAGGCACCATCATCATCCTAGGATCATTGTGGTATGGTTTGAGGAAAACAACATGGAAGACATGATGAATTTTAGCCTTGGGAGGGAGGTGGTCGATATGCCATGAGGCCAATGCACTGCTAGGGGTCATAGTAGCACGGGGCAAGCTCGCCACTAGACTTTTCAGTGCTGCCTTCAACCTATAGGAACAATGGCACCTAGCTAGGGTCATCAAGTGATTTTGGTGATTGAGTGACAACATGATCATGGGGGGCTAATGTTGTGTGCTGGTACACAAGGTTTTAGTCCTATGAATGCAAGGATGGATGGGACAATGTAACGTGATGATCATATGATCAACACCTCAAGAAAATGCCATGGAGCACTTATGAAGTCCTAGAAGACGACAAGCAAGATGTCCAAGACATCAAGTGGAAGAACTTTGGATGAGAACATATGAAGAAACCAAGCTCAGTGTGCACTGGAGTGCTAACTAGAGTGACAGACCTAATGTTAGGAATAGTGCCCATATATAAAATGGATTGGTCCATTCATCGTTGGGCTCACTGCGGCTCTCTAGTGAGAAGCACTAGAGCTTAGATTGATGCTCAGACAGAGGGCTGAAGAAGACCTCACATTAACTTCTGGTAAGCACCAGAGCTTAAGTCTAGAGGGAGTTGGAGGCATGGTGGAGCTCATCAAGGGGCATTTGAGCCCTCCGATGAAGAAGCACCAGAGAGTAAACATGCTTCCTAGAGGCTATGAAAAAGGTTCTTAGAGTCACTAAAAATATCTAGTGATGCACCACAATTCACCATTTGAACATAGGCTACCAAAATGTCAGCAATGGATAGTCCAATGACTAGCCCATGGCGTAGGCACCAGAGCTCTCCGGTGCTCACTGCACGAGTGCAGTCTATTGCCAACTACTATTTTGATCGATAGAGGTTATATATACCACCTTGGATGACCATTTTAAGGGTGTTAGAGTGCGCCAAAGTTGCTAGTGAGTTGAGGCTCTATTCCAAGTGATCTTGTTATGAAAAGTGCTTAAGGAATATTAAGCGATTAGCATTAGTGCTTTGTAAAGTGCTTAGGCTAGTTTAGACCACAAATTAGCGCTTGATCTATGTGTTAGGCCTAGTGTTAGTGAGGTTTGCATACCACTTGCTACCTGGTGATTGCACGCACCATGCTTGTACTCCAAGGGGCTAATAATCTTTCGAGATCACACCAATTGCATTTGTGTTTTGGCTACTTACGGTGTACGAAGGAATGAGGCACACAACATTTTGGCCGGAAGCTTGATTGTGAATGTGAAGGGGAGCAGTCTAGGACATAGAAGGCCACATAGTGTCACACTTGCATGTGGGGAAGGCCTGTGGCCTATCCATATGGTTACCCAATCGAGAGCTTGGTTCTTGTGTGGGCCTCCAATGAGGACTAAGGGGAAGCTTGAGCTTCTCTATTTCAGGGGGAAATCATCATCAAAGGAGTGTGCATATCTCTTGTGTTTCCATACTTACTAACTTTCCTAGGTTGTGTGCTTACCTTTCATAGTCTATCATGCTATCTTAATTGATAGGATTCAAACTTAGGATGCAAAACTCTTTTGCATTAGAGATAGCAACACTTAACAAAATTGTAGTGCCCATTTAGACATTATATTGAATAACTTTTGGTAAGTAGTTTTTAGTTAGCTATTTAGTTGTAAGTTGCCTAATTAAGTCCTTTCACAGTCTAATGGTGACACAGGCGTACAACCATCTATGGTGAATTGGACATCCCTGTGTCCCGACTCATAGTACTACTTCATGTGATCTTAAGCATGCAACAAATGGTCATGCCAGGAATGTGTCATGGTCCTTCAATTGCTTGTTGAGGGCCACCAACCTAGCCAGGCCCGTGAACATAGTTTGCCAAACTTAGTCCATAAGGAACAAGCAAAGACCTCTCCTCCGAATGGAAGTCGTCTCCTTGCACCTCTCACAGGTACCTCCAATTGTAAGTGAAACCCACCCACAAAATGCCACATTCCCATGGAACCTCAAGGTGTACCCACCACAGGTAACCTCAGATGGTGCCAAAGTCACACCCTCTTGGCATGACACAGTTGTTCGGACTTTGTCCGCTATCTTTCCTCGATTGAGATAGCCTAACCACTCACCCAATTATACTCAGTACCATAATCTCTCCTAGCATCACCCATTAGAACTCCGTGCCTACCATACAACCAAAGTCATATCCTATGCCAATAAACTATTTCCACACATCCATGACAAGTTCATGATTAGACAGAGTAGAGTTGATAAATGCAATAAGTAAATCATATAGCCTAATTCTAATAATAGATTATTAGGGTAATAGTAGAAATCATATAACAAGGAAAGGCTCAGTCAACACTGTCATACTAGTGGTAATAGCATACAATAAATTACTGGCATTTCTATTTGCATGCCTAACTAGATCCAAAACATAGCTCCATTGTGTAGAGCTCATGTTTAGCAAAATTTTGGTAAAAGTTTCATATATATTTCTCTAAGTTGAATTTAAGTAGTTATCAATTTCTAAATATTAAACCATATTTAAGGAAATTAAAATAAGGTTTGTTCTAAAAAATCATAGAGGTGACACAAGTCATATCATGGGCATGCCACATGTCATGTTTACATCAACATGACATCATAGGGGCCAATGTCACTGATAGGCGGGGCCCATGGGTCAATGGGTCTGGGGGTTCAGGCCTCATCTAGGTTGGACAAGGTCGGACTAGGTTTGCTTTTGGATTGGACCCAAGGATTTGTTCTATGCCCCTTTGGTCAATAGTGGACCATGACACTATCCATGTGCACCATCCGCATGGAGCAAGACAGAGACATAGTGTATGATGGGCAAGTCCTAAAGTGGGGGTTGGAGTGTAGTGAGTTAGTGACCCACATCTTTTGCATTGCCACTAAGTTCTGCCTCGCTGGATTTGGTGATAGGTGTGGTTCCTTGACAATGTGAACTTGTTCTACTCTAGGCAGTAGAGCTCGATGTGGCGGTTTTGGTGAAGTAAATCAAGTCAAGTAAGGTTGTGGTTTGGTAGCTACAGCTCACTAGTGTTCTTTGGCCCCATCGTGCTAAGAAGGGCTCACTTGAGTACATGTTTACGCACTCCAAGTTGACTTGCACACCCTAGAAATGATTTAGAGGCTAGAGGTAGCATCACTGATGACCCTTGGTCACCATGGAGCCTTGCCATAGGCAATGGAACATGGTATGGCTTTGTGGAAAGGTGTAGAGAGGGGAAAGAAAGAGGGCAATGTGCGACAAGGGTGGATATAGACATGATGTGGCATGTGGAATTGAGCCATCTAGTCCTTGAGGTTGGAGGTGGTTGTCATTGTCAACTATGTTGGCAACCCTGGTGACACCAAGTGTGCGGTGGCGTTGTAGTCATGAGGTAGGGCCATAGAGTGACACTATAGCTTATTCGAGTGAACATCATGCTTAGGGAGTTATGACAAAGTTGAATGTGCCATGGTGGAGGGCTTGGAGGGCTTAGAGCTCGTCAGTGCTAATGGTGCTTGGTGGGGCTTGGCTTCTTGGTGACGCACATGAATAGGGCCTAGGAATGGTTAAATGGACAAATTGTTAGGGCGGCATGACATTGTTGGGCTTAGGGGGGTCATGGGGGAGATCCAGCCATGGTTTGGTGCATAGCGGCACCATTGAATAGGGGATGTGCTCACATGGTTTGAGCATGCTATTGTGCAACAAGGTTTGAATGCATGTGCATGGTGTGCAGGGTGCATGTCTTCTTCTGTCCGAGTAGCTAGGCAAGGTTCTTACATGGCCTTGAGCTTCAAGTTGAAGCTCATGCCCATGGCAACTACGGAAGTTGTGCTAGGAAGAAGAAATGAAGGGGCAGGCTACTAGGTTGGCTAACCATCGGGCCTAAGGTAAAAAGGATGATGGATACAGTGCCAGTGCAATGGTTTTATTGATGTTGGATGGAGATCCAAATCACACACCAGCAAGGGCTAGCATGCCCTAGGTTGCAATGAACCTATCACACGCAACAAGCAACTCTAGGGATCAACTAAACCGATCTAGAAATTGATTAGGTCGAATATTGAGCCGTCCTTCACCGCACAAGCCTGGGAACACCTCCTCGGGGGACCCATTGGGGAGGAGCACGCCTAGGGTTGTTCTAGGATCAGCAAGGCTACCTAGAACACCGATGAATCTCGCGGAGAGATGCATCGAACAGCAAGAGGGTTGGAAAAGGGCAAAAGTTGGGTAATAGATGTAAAAAAGAGGATTGAGTGTTGGATCCTTCAATCAGCCATGATCTTCTGATATATATAGAGGGGTACTCTTATCCTAATAGGAAACAAGTCCAAATCGTGATCTCCAAGTTTCCTATACAAAAAATATGCCCAAACACCAATTTGGAAAGAGTCTGGTTCAGACTTGAATAGGCAAACCGGCCTAGCCGGTAGCCGGTTTTGTCGTGGCCCATGGGAGCCTAGCCGATTGGATGCATAGGGAAACTGGTCTGGCTAGTTCCCAAACCAGCCATGACAGTTGGGCAGCAACTAGAGCAGGGGGGCTAGCCTAGCCGGGTCCCAAACCAGCCAGGCCGGTTTCGTCGAGGCCAGTGGGCAACAGGCGTGCCAGAGAGAGGGCAGCTGGCCCGTCCGGCCTGAGAAATGGCCAGGCCGGTTCAGCAGAGGTTGCGCTGCCTCTACTCCTCTTTTGATCCCTAGACTTCCATGCAATGTTCCAAATATATTTTCGTGGCCATATTTTTATCAGAAACATTGCCTAAAAGTCATCCCATGCTTTCTGGTCATTTTGATCGTCGACAGGTTTGCTTCAAAATTGCTTTAGTTACATTAATTTTTCATTTGAAATCAAAGTTAGTTCATTTTTAATGAAAGTCAATTCCACTCTGGCTCGACTTGTTAGGCATGATTCGAAGTTGGGTCTCAAATTATAGTGGAGACTATAACAATAAGAAATAAATCAATGTTGAAGAAAGCTTGTAAAAATGTGATGTGTGGAGTCCAATATAGGTTTTGAAGATAAGTAACCTAACTAAAGGGCAGCAAGAACAAATGGACCCTCCTTAGTTGTGCATGCCTTTTTACACCACATTGGTAGTTTGTAGGTTTCCGAATTGGTTTTATTGCTTTGTGTGATGCAATCACCTGATTGCACCCATAAGACAGATCCAATCAAGTTGCTAAGTGCCATCACGATGTAATTAAGCAAATGACAAGGGATGTATGGAAAAAATTAGCAGCTCAGTCCTTGCATTGGAAAGAAGAGATTGTTTCGTTACATTGGTATTGTTACATTACTAGTTTGGTGGCGCAAGCATTTTCTTGACAATACTATCTGACGCCTAAGACGTACGAGGGGTCCCAAAGACATAACCTCTGTAAAACATAGTTGCTAATAAGGTGAACGGTGAACCAGACAATCGGCCTGACTCTTGTCCACTTTGATCCAAATGATCCAACTACTGCAAGTGGATGCTTAGGGTTCAAGCCTTCAAGGATTGTTTCACTACTAATACAGCTTGCATTGTACTAATTAATTAACCTCGTGAGAGTTTGTCTCGCTTATCGAGTTCGCCAGCTCCACATAAGAGTAGTCTTAAGTCCATGCTTGAATTTGTCGAAGTCGTTGTGAAAACCTCGAGGTCACCTGTCTGCAATGTCAACCATTGCAAGAGGAACAGAACTGTTCGGGTGCTGGATGCCTGTGTTGATCTTCAAACGTGCAGTCTGATAAGACTTCATGCATGCAGGTCCTCGTTTACTAGCTTCACTATCTGTTAGTATAAATTATACACGCAGGGTTGAATTACCAATGAGATATATATATAGTGCGTGCTAGAGCCTGACCATTAAAGATATACAAACCCTGGGTTAAATTACTATGGGTGATCTAGTGTTATCTTTTGATTGTCGTGTCACCAGCTGTGCATATATGTTTCACAGTGCTGGAGAGAATGGTTAACTGCAGTGCAGAGTCATGAGCATTTATATCAGTGTATTGAAGTATGCGTGTTTTTTGCAAGTCTTTCAACTGAAACTATTTATCCAAAGCAAAAGCCAAGGAAAAGTTTATATGATGTTCAAGTGAGTGACCATAAACCTTGTGAAAGTAAGACCACTCTTCCTTTTGTTTTCAGATACGGTGAAATGGAGTATATGTAACAGAGCTTGGAATTTGGAAGTTGCTAGTACCATAAACCTTTAGTCCCGGTTTCTATTATCAACCGGGACTAAATGGGTCCCCAGACATTGCACCGGGGCTGGCACGTTTAGTCCCGGTTGGTGTTTCTAACCAGTACTAAAGGTTCTTTTTTTATTTTTTCCTTTTCATTTTATGGTTTCTTTTCAATTCAATTCTTTTTTGTTTCGATTAGCTTTTCGTATATGAATTCTACATTGCTAATATACGTCCATATATATGTACGTATAAGGTTCCATTCGAGTATTATACATAAATATCACACTAAAATGTATGAAACTATATATATATATATACAAATATTTCAAGAGGTTGTACATGCATGAAATATGTACATAATAAAGTCATAAAAACCTTGTACTCATGTCCTTGGGATTTCATTGAACCCTAATCTTCGTCAGTCGTATGGCTACTAGGTAATAATTCTTTAGGGTCATAGTTGTACGCGCCTTTGGGATCTATGACCTCATCCATAAGAAATCCTGACAATGCCTCTTGAATTGCTTTGATCTGGTGTGCTACTCAACCCTAGCCTCGACGACAGTAGATCCGTACGGTGGCACGAGCGTTCCGGCGAGCCTACGCCCTCACAGAAAGGTAGATATGATGGAGAAGCAGCAGTAGCTCACCGTGGTGTACGCTATAGTGATGGGTGAAGCAAGGAAAAACTGAGGTGGTCTAGCCTCGTCCGCCCGGGCATGGCGGCAACGCCTCGAGCCGAACACCGACGCGTCACCACATCGGGGACGAGTTCCCTGGCCAAAATGGTGCGAGCACCGGATAGAGGAAGTCATGGTGAGTTCAGGGTTACGAGCAATTGAACTGTTACCACTCCTATGGGCCTTACCCCCAACCCTCTAGTCACGGCGGCGCACATGACCGGCGGCGAGGAGAAATCGAAATTGACCACTGACAGACCAAGGTTGGGCTCAATGAGAATACAACACCTAGCTAACTTGCTAAGCCACCCACTGGTGCGAGGAATAGGACTAGGAAGCCTGAGCTAGCGATTTTGAAAGGAAGGAATGGTGTGCTGCTGCTGCTACATTGTGGACAGTGGCCTCAACTTTACGTGGCCCGGCCAAGACCTGACGAGGGCACAGCCGTGTGGGGACATGACCGTGGAGGCGGTAATAGAGGTGCATCAGTTAGCGAGGGGATAAGGATGGGAATGGGACAGACAAGAGCACTAGACACAGTGCGCATCTTGGCGACAACGGCTCGTGGGCTGTAGAGCAGTGGTGGTGAGATAGTAGCGTTACGAGACGGTTGAGGCAGGCAGTGACTCGGCAGGTAGGTGGATTGAGCGATGAGACGAGCGCCACGACGGCCAGACGGAGACTACCGCAGCGTCGGCTTGGCCCCGCACACGGCCTGGCCGGTAGCCACGCAGCAGCACAGCAGCTCAGCCCAGCCCTACGGAAGGTGAATGTGGCCGGCACAGCCCGGCGTGCGACCGGTGGCCGGCAGCCGACGAGGCCGGCCAACGGGGCAACGGACACGGCCAGGAACAGCCAGGCAGCAGCAGCGTACTCGCATAGTGACTGCGAATCCAGGACAAACAACTGCAAATGGTGACGTGCACGCATTTTAAAGCAAAGCAAAGGATGCCGATCATCTCAACCGAAGTTCAACCAATCATACTAACCTAAAGTCAATATTATTAGCTAGCTAGCAGAGCAATCGTCATGACCCGAGAGCAACCAGAGAGGGAGATAAAAGGATGCCAACTTGAGCTCATCGCGCTGAATGCCAGTTCACGAACAGAGCATCAACAACATGGTTACAGCACGTTCCAACAAAGTTAGGGCAAATTTAGAGCAGGCAACGTGGCATCCAACACAACTTCGACCGACACCATGCTCAAGTGCTTACGTAGAAGTAACCAACAGTACAAAAACATGGATCTCGTGTTTAAACATTTTAGTTAGAATTTAAATGCCAAAATGACATTGTCTACTACCCTTCCATACTCAGAAAAGTTAAGGATTTTAGTTAGGGCTAAGTAACCATTAACTCTTTTGTCGCAATTTTTAATAGGTGTAAACCTTGTTAACTTCAACCAATAAATACTTCATGTAATAGTCTATACCTTATACAAACCATAGGAGCAAAATATTTAAGCACCATTTAACTATTTTGCTCAATATAATTCGCTAAAAATGGTATTTTAACAATAGTTCAAGTGTTTGCCGACTTAACGAAAAGAGATTATCTTAACGTTAAATTTGATTTTTGAGCTCTCAAGAACACTAGTTAATAACATTTATTTTCACAAATTAAAGTTGCATCTTCAACTACACCACTTGCTCGTCATCTTTACTTAAGTACTACACACAAGTTACATTTTATCTTTGTTTATATAAATTCTTTTTCGTGCCAAACAATTAAAACGACTTATCCCATGTTTATTTTGGTGGGATTTTCATTAGCACTTTTACGCACCGAGTA
Source organism: Miscanthus lutarioriparius (assembly GCA_904845875.1). NCBI lineage: Eukaryota > Viridiplantae > Streptophyta > Magnoliopsida > Poales > Poaceae > Miscanthus > Miscanthus lutarioriparius. Next base: position 86,010,041 of record CAJGYO010000009.1, on the reverse strand, counting down.
AGTTAACTTCAATATTTATTTGAGTCCACAAAAGTGAGTCACATAGGATTGGCTTATCATTTCACGTGCGTTATAAATTTTTAAAACCCGAAAACTTGTTAGGCTAATCCCTCTCGGACCTAAATCTCGGTGCTAAGCAAACTCGTAACACCAGGGGTGTTATAATCTTCCCCCCTTAAAAGAATCTCGTCCCGAGATTCAAAACAAGAATCAGAAAGGAGAAAATACGATTACACTTCGCAGATCTAAAATTACACAAAAGATTACACGACGTCGAACACTAAACCACACCGAGATTTAGAGATACCCGGTTAAGAGCGACCTAGTACAACCAAGGTTTAATCCAGAAGTCGAGATAGACGAGGACAATGAAGAAATAACAAGAAAATGATTATCCAAAACATGGCGTATGTCCAACAGATCTAGAAATAGGAGACGGAGAACTCAAACATCGTGAACCGTAAGACCAAACCAACCAAAGGTGGACTTGAACATCTTCGACGAAAAGCAGATGCCTCCTCCTTGGATTACGCAATCACCTCTGACTGGCGACCCTAGTTCTACGAGCGACGGCTAGATCTCGTAGCTCTGCTTCGGATTCGAGAGGATGGGGACAAAGGAGAGGCGCACAAGGTGGTATCTTATAGCTTGGTGGACGGAGGTGGGAAGAGCGTCGGCCATGGTGCGCTCCCTACACGAGCTTGAGTGGAGGGAGGAAAAAGGAGAGGAGAGGGGGTTCGCTCGACGAGGAGGCGTGTGAGCGACTGTGTCCCCAAAAGAGGAAAACAGGAGGGGGTCCGGTACGGGGACGAGGGCGAGGATCGAGAGCTGATAGGATGCCGGGAAAAGGGGATTGGCTTATCATTTCACAAGCGTTATAAATTTTTAAAACCCAAAAACTTGTTAGGCTAATCCCTCTTGAACCTAAATCTTGGTGTTAAGCAAACTCGTAACACCAGGGGTGTTACAGTAGGGGCGGCTCTATATCCAGCCGCCCACACAAATCAGATTTATAGCGGCGGCTCAATATTGAACCGTCCCTACAAATAGACGTTGAATAGTAAAAATTAAGCATTAAAATTTGAATATTTTTAAACAACCTCGGATGGAGAAATGACCAAAATAAAAGTTGTTAATCCCAAAAAGTTATAAAACTTTGTTATTTACAACTTTTTTATTTGAAATCATTTAGTGCCTCAAAATGTTGTTTGAAATTTAATTTTGAAATTATCAAAAAACTCTGATTTCTCTTTTAAATCTCTGGCTAAAACTTGTAACTAGGCTTTCCCCTCATATTAACTTCAAATTTGATAATTGTTTTCTAAAATTTTCTAAAATCATGCTCTATCTGTTTATTGTGTTGTTACAACTATTATTTTGTCCATCTTTTTTCATGTGACTGTGTTTTATCTATTTAAATTTTGAATTTCAAAAAATAACAACTTTAAACGTCATTTTGAAACATTAAATGATTTTAGCTGAAAAAATCATGAACATAAAAGTTATAGAACTCATCAAGATCTACAACTTTTATTTTTGTTATTTCTTCATCCAACGAAGTGGTAGTAACATTGTTCACAAATTTTACATATTCCTCTAATAATGTTACTACTATATCGGATGACCAAATAACCAAAATAAAAGTTGTAGATCTCAGAGAGTTATAGAACTTTGTAATTCACAACTTTTTTTATTTGAATTCATCTTGTCAACCTTAACTGAATTTCTCAAATTTAAAATTTGGATTTTTTAAATGACCTTGGATGGAGAAACAATCAAAATGAAAGTTGTAGATCTCAAAAAGTTATGATTGTAGTTGACAACTTTTTAATTTGAAGTCATCTTGTCAAGAAAAACTATGTTTGAATTTTCAAAAATTTAAATTTTAAATTTTTTTAAACGACCTAGGATGGACAAACAAAAAAATGAAAGTTATAGATCTTGAAAATTTATAAAACTTCGTAGTTGACAACTTTTTCAGTTGAAATCAACTTATCATGGAAAACTACGTTTGAATTTCTCAAATTTGAAATTTAAATTTTATAAACGACCTCGGATGGAGAAATTACCAAAATGAAAGTCGTAGATCTTGAAAAATTATTAAACTTTTTAGTTGACAACTTTTTTATTTTAAATTCGTTTAGGGCCTCAAACCATTAATTTAAGCATGATTTAGATAATACTTGGGGAACTAAAATCTATATAGAGGAGGGTCCCCGAGGAGACTACGGGTTCGAGTGTGAAGCGCGTGATTTTCGAGCAGGTGGCTGACCGGTGGAGACCTGCCCGGCCGCCCCTACAAGTGGTGGCCGGCGTAGTGGACCTCGCACACGGGAAACCCGGTGGCCAGACGCGACCTCGCGCACTGAAACCCGGCGGCTGTACGCGCCTACCGGCACGCTTGAGGACGACGGCGCTGTTCTCAATCAGCGCCGACGGACGACCTCGCGCCTTGGGAACCCGGTGGCCCGGAGGGCGGACACGACCTCGCGCACGGGAACCCGGCGCCCGGACGCGCCTGCCGGCACGGACAAGGACGACGGCGCCGTTCTCAATCAGCGCCCCCTTTTCCATCTTTGTCGAGCCACCGGCCGCCCCCTCCCTGCGCCAGTTTGTTCTTGCCGCTTCTCAATTGCGTTCTCTGGATCTATCTCTGGATGGCAGGAGGCAATCGCGAATCAGCACCATCGCGACTTGCCTTATTCGTCGTCGGAATTGACTGACGAGACCGACCAGCCGCCTCCGCCTTGCAACTGCCTCGGCCGCCAAGACGAAAGGCAAGGGCGACGCCTCCTCTCCCTACTGATGTCGCACCATGCATGCACTTGCCTTCACGATGGCCGCGTCGTTACTAAAGCTCGCCATGGGTATGGCACCCTTGGTCGGCGCTGCCTCCGACGACGTCGATAGGGTCAGAACATCCCCGTGCAGGCGAAAGGCTCCGAGGCGAGCATCCAGGACCAGGGCATTAAGATCAGCCACAGAGGTTTGGTTTTTTATGGGATTATTAGTTGTGACTGTGATATAGATCTCTGGGGCAGTTTGCAGGTTACGAGAGTATGATCAAGCTGATGCACGACAGGATGAAAGCATTGGCTGCCCCACATGATCTGATCTACTGCTCAAGCAGCAGCCAGCATTCGGTCACCTGGTTTCGCTGATTCAACTGGACCTTCCTTTAGATCTCATAAGGTAGTTCAACTTCAACAACACAATACTCAAACAGTTTCTTTGAATTTAAGGTGCAAACAGTCCTATTATTTTCAAGATTGAAGTAACGCGTATATGAGATTAGAAAGAATGCAGGATCTCTTTGAAAATATACGATGGCTGATTGGTAGTGCTGGTAGTTCTACGACGAAACAAATAAACATGGGAAGAAAAAATATTGTTATTGCGAACCTGATAATTTTGTGTTTTCTGAATCACCAAATTACCGGCTATTTGCTATGAAAGGACAGTAGTTATAGTTTCATTCACATATAATTTTGATTCAGAAAGCCAGCTTAGCAGGATTTAAATGGTTGGAAGTGGTTGAGGCAAGGAGACCATGATCTGGTCTGCTCGCGGCACTCGCCGCTGATGATGCTTTCGCGGCCCATGCTGCCGAAGCTGCCTACTTATGGCAGGGGCCGGCAGTGATGACAAGGTTGAGACCCGGTGTGCCTAGAGGTTCCTGCAGAACAGCGCCAAAGGGAGGAAGGTCGTCTGAGTGATCTGCCAATACCTCAAGGGCAAGTTCACCGGCACCGCACCCTCCCTAATCTGATCTGGTCTGATCTGATTTGCGCTTTCTTACTTGATCTCACTTAAAAAATTGAATTTTGTTGTGCACCAGTACCATATTGTAAGCGTACATGTCTCCTGTTTTTTCTCTGCCTTTTGAATTATTTTATTTTATATTTATATTAAAAAATGATCAGGGCTTCGTTTTTCTAAAGATGATTGGCAAGTGATGTGGGTGTCATGGACCTGCAGATCCCATGCCGCAATCCCTTACGCCGATTGAAGTGGTCCACTGCTCCTCAACAAATATGAAGGTGATTTTTAAGGGCTTTAACTGCGTCAGGTGACCTTCAATCTGCTTGGTTGATGCTCAGCCTAAGCTATTTGAGGAGAAAACTCAGTCAGGTCTGCATTCCATTTCATACACCATATATTATTAGTGCAGTCATCTCAACGCGATATATAGAACTTATTTTGTTTCAGTTTTGTTCAGGCAACAATGTTACTGGTAAGGTTAGAGTAGATGGGACTGTTATTGCAAATACCTTGAGGTTTGCACCAAGTGCAGTAAGACAGTTTGATATGGTCGTTCAACGATGTTTTGCATGTGTATGTACAGTTTAACAATTGTCAATTAGCTGAGCATTTACTTAGAGAGGTAGCGAATTTATATACCTATATTCCTTCCGGTCTATACAATGGCCATGCAGTAATCTGGGTGTATTTTGAAATTAACATGGTGACTTGATTTTCACTCTGCTAGCTTTTACATGATGTAAGTTTTTCTTTGGGAAATGAAATTTTAATCCATATCAGGGTTGATTTAGTAGATCAAGTTTCTGATATGCAAAGAATAATTAGGGCATGCTTTGAAAGTATCAAACCAGAGAGCCTTGATTTTATCTCTAGCCACAATATTTCTGCCTTTGCATGTTACTCTCAGCAATCTGGCATCCCCTTTGCTGGTTGAGGAATAGATGTTTAGATAGATAGATTGCTTAGCTACTGCAAATTGGGAAGATCGTTTCATGTTTCCATGTATATTACGGTTTGATAGTCTGATTGGTGCTAAAACATTTCTAAGATTATTTGATTACATGGCTTGTTTCCTTGATGCATCATTTAGAATTGATTCTAGGTTTGTTTCAAGCAGGAATTGACCATCTTGAAAATAACAAGCAATTTAAAAAAATTGTACGGAATGCTAAGTTCTGAAGTGAAATTTAGTTTTTACCCTACAAATATGTATTTGCATTTAGCACAAAGGGATTCCATCAGAGTTTTTCATATCATATTTCATTGTTTTCACAAATCTAAATGCATCTATTTTCTCATTGTAGTTTTCTGCAGAATGACCCTTTAGCACTTAGCAAGGCCATATGCAGCTCAATGTTGGAAAACAATTGTGGAACATTTGTCCATTTTCATCAAGCAAACCACAAGTCTCCATGGCCATCGGCTTCTTTGTCCATCAACAATCAAATAAGACCACTAGGTGGCATTGTCAAGCAGATGATTCAACAATAGGAGAGTGACTATATGAAGATGAACATGATATGGGTGAGAACAATGGTAAATGTTGTAAAAAATAGCATTACTATTTCTCATGATGTTTTCCACAGACACGTGCTTGTCGCACGTGCATGACTACTAGTAGCTATAAATGAATTTGGAAATTCATCCAAATCTCACATGTGTGGACGCTTGGGCATCGGGCCCAAGTCCTAAAACATCTCAATATCGTCATTCAACCTTGGGAAAAATTCCTCAACCATTCCTAAAAAAAATTGGATTTGGGCTAAAAGCCCCAAACCTGAGGCGATGAGTCCGAAAGTCTAATTTCATTCGTGTTCCTATACATTGTTTTTGTCCAGCCCAATCTAGGACACATGGCGTCTCCTTTTTTTTTCCTTCTATAAGAATTCATCTGGGCATAGCCTGTTTTCCTTTTCCCCCACACTGCGCCTAGCCCCCAAAATTTCCTCGGTCCCCTTTCTCATTGTAAAGTCTAACGGGCTGGTTGTGCTAAGCACCGAGCACGTGACCAAACAGGCCGCGGAAGGACTGGTGGCCAAGGCCTGCGCATTCGCATGCACATATGTGCGCGAGGTAACTGCTAGTGGCAGCCAAAAAAAAACTGCTAGTGGCAGCCCAAATACAAAAAATAAAGAAAAAAGCTTCCATGGGCTGGTCGGCTGGTGGCCTGAATCGGCCTGTGTACGTGGATCCGCAACACTTACGAGGAGTCTGTGCGATGAAATTGCTTTGTATGGAATTTAAGAAACATGATAACTTTGTACTGAAGTGTGTTTTCAATTTGGTCTAGACCACCTGCTTACAATGAAATCTAGATCCACAATGCAAATGTTTCGCAATATATTTTGTTAATGATAACTTCTGTTATATGTATAGTATCTTGTCATGTATTAAATATATAACAAATTACGTGGCTTATGCATCTACACATATCAACAAGTTGGTAATAGTTTCTATCTAGGTTACTACTGGAATCTCGCTTTTTTCTGTGTGTGCGAAAACACACAGAAAAATGCGAATACCGTCAGAAAAATATTTTTCTGACGGTGTACCCTCAGAAAAATACCCATAGAAATATAATGACAGAAAAATCAAATTTTTCTATGGGTTCACCGTCAGAAATAATTTTTCTGTGGGTCACACACGCACAGAAAAATGGTTTTCGCCCAGATTAAAATTAATTTTTCTGTGTGTTAATCCACACAGAAAAAGAAATAAACGCACAGAAAAAAACATTTTTCTGTCGGTCTAGGTGAACTCATAGGAAAATTCATTTCGTCCAGATTAAAAAAGAATATTTCTGTGTAGCCAGCCTCACAGAAAAAAAGAGTTAAACGCACAAAAAAATTATTTTAAAACAGTAGCAACAACATATTAAAATATATATTTTCCATACAGTAAGGTGGCACTACTGTGGACACCATGATGAGCTTCACTACTGTGGCGGCGGTAGCTGCTGCTGCTGCGAGTGCGGCGACGGAAAGGTGGCAGTGGTAGGCATGGTCAGCGACACTCCTGCAGCGACAAAGAAGCAAGTGTTAGGACTAAGTTCTCTAGGTTAGGACTAGGTAACTCATAAAATCCAGGAAGGCGAAGAAAAACCTAAGTCAATACTGATCGAAGCTGAGCCTAATGTAGTGTATCCCTGAGAGTATGATGCTGGATAGGACGCCGGAGCTACACCTGCAAGAAAGGCGAGGTTTGAGTCAGAAAAGCGTAATAAAGAAATTTAAGGAGTGAAACGCGCAAGGGACACAACTTGAGCAATAAATAACAAAGGAATACCTAGAGTTGCCGGCTAGAAGATCTGGTAGAGGTGTGCAGCAAGGCTGACCTATGACATCTTTGTTTTGACTACTATTTTTCCTTCATGTTTTTTTTCTCTAAAACTGCTATGGACTACCTTCCCCTTGATACCGCAAAGGACATGACACATTCATTTGGAAAACAGAGATAGAGACAGGTATACATCTAACAGTTCGTGGTTCTTCTAATTGTCAAGGTCACACACCTCAACTAGTGAAGTGTCGACCCTAGGAACAATTAGGAAATTGTCAAAACAACATGGAAGCAATTGAACAAAGTACAAATAAAAACTCGCTGAAAACTCAGCTACACACAACCAAAGATTGACAACCAGCAAAGATTTTGGGAACACTTGAATCAAACCGACAAATGATCTGAGCAGCAGCTGTCTAAAGTTCGGTCACACCAAACAAGCTCTTGCTTTGTCGGATGGGTCACTTGCTGAAAAACTGTTGTTCGGTCTCTCCTAGCAGCAAGCACGAGAAAAAGATCACGAACGAGCAGAGATTTCAAGTAAAATTTGCCAACTAGTTGCTGCAATTATTGGACGGTGACCTTTTCCATGTAAGAAAATTTAATCCACATTTTCAATTGTAAATTGTTGCTGGTGTGTCACGGCCGATGAAGCCTACAAATTTCAAGCTGCAATAGGAAGAAGGATTGGATGAAAAGGAAAATTCTCGCAGATGAAATACAGAGCAAAATAGTGGAGAGAAAAAATTCAGAGGAAGCACAGCTGAAGACTGAATATCAGACTCTGAAACTTGAAACAACAATTCACACGTAACAGTACTGAAACAGATTATGTGCTACTAGACAAACAAAAGCATGCAAGCCATAAATTAAATATTCAGAACTAAAAATTGAATACAGGCAGAGTAGTGAATGAGCAGATAGAAGAAAACTAAGATCATGTCCCATGGTTTGCTGACAGTCATGAGAATCATACAGAATGCACAAAAAATAAATTACAGCCACCTCAAAGTTTATTTTTCATGTTGCATCATTGGCCAAATAGATATCAAGAGTTTGAACATCACAGTCATATCAAGAGATTGAACATCAGTGTCATAAATTCTAGATGCTTCAGCACAAAGAACCCTCACTAGAATCAGAGCTATGGACTTAAGCAAGATGCGACTGCCACACCATAGGGTGCTCCTCCAGCGCCTAGGGTTAAGTTAACATCATCGACCAAGGCACTTTGCTCAGTTTGTAAATCGGACTAGGCATCATCATGTGCAAAATCTAGGCGACAACACATGTGTACAACAAATAAGAGGTGCACATCACACAGATCTGAGGGCGGAACAAGACAAAAGCAAATGTAAACATGTAGATCAACAAAAATATCGCCCAGATCTAAGTATCTAAGAACATGAACCCTAATATCGGTGGATGACAAACAAAATCCACAAACGATTCAACATAAATCACCGCACAGAGAGGGGCAGGAGATGGGGGCAGGTGAGATATACTGTCGGAGCACTAGAGGACCAACATGAATCCACCGGTGGAGGTTGACCGCATAGGTCAAGCGAGCTCGATGGGAAGGAAGAGGAGAGAGCGCACCAAACCAGAGGAGGAAGGAGAGGCGTGAAATGGGGGCGGTAACCCTAGCCTAGGCCCGAGGACGACAAGATCTCCCACGCAAGATCTGGGGGCGGCGGGCGGCGAAGCTCCTTGGTGCGGCAAGAGGCAGATCTGGGGGCGGAGGCGCCGCCATCCGGCCTTGCACGGGCAGCCACCACCGTCTTCCGAGGGAAGGGAGGGGAGGAGTTGTAGTGAAGGAGGGGGTGGTGACCTCACCGGTGGAGGAGGGGGTGGCCGCCGCGACGGTGGAAGAGAGAAGGGGGATGCCCGCCGCGACGGTGGAAGAGAGGAGGGGGTGGCCGCTGCGAGACCTAGGAGCGACGGGAGTGCGAGCGGGTGCGGGCGGCGCGTTTGGGATAAGGATGGGCGGCCGTGTCTGGAGATAGGTTTAGGTTTTTTTTCGTGTATGTAGTTTTTCTGTGCGTGTACGTAGTTTTTCTGTGAGTTTTGAAAAGACCAACAGAATAATGTTAATTTTTCTATGTGTATTGACACGCACAGAAAAATAAAGCAATTTTTCTGTGGGTTTTCGAATATTTCTGTCGGGATTTTTGAAACGCACAGAAAAATTGCGAATTTTTCTGTATGTATAGAAAAACACACACAGAAAAATGTAACACCCACAGAAGTATTCAAATTTCTAGTAGTGGGTGTCTGTTTGGTCGGGCTCTTCCTAGCTCTAGCTCCATGCTACAACAACTGAGCTAGAGCACTATTGCAGAATTGGATATCATTGCCGACCTCATCACTGCTGGATTTGGGTGATCACTATCGGTTCTGAGTTTAAAAATTAGAAAATGATTGGGGCTGGACAAAACTGACAGTGATGGTCCACATCACTGCCGGCTCGTGGCTTGCAGCGGCAGTGGCTTGACGGCCACTTATCACTGCCGGTTCTAGCCAAGAACCGTCAGTGATTTTAGGCTATCCCTATCGGTTCTAGACAAGAACCGATGATGATAACATCACAGTACAAAAAGCTGGTGCCGTCCTTTCCTTCCTTCTCTCTTCCATCCCGAGCATAGAGGCGCTCGTTTGGGCCGCTCTCTCCATTGTTGCGGCTGCTCTTCACCATGAAGCTAGCTCTTAGATTTGGAAGAATGGGTTGATCTTCTTGCTTTAAGGTTAGTAACAAGCATCCACTTCTTTGATTTTGTTGCTTAATTAGCATTTTGATGGCTACATTGTTTGATTCTTATTATAGTTCTTTCTCCATTCTAGAGAGCATTTTTCCAATTGGACTTTGTGCATGGCTTCCAAGCAAATTGTGGTACATACCTACCTCATAAACCTATAAAAGATGTCTAATGGAACAATGACTAAACACCTAGGTTCCTAGGGTTCCAGTGGTTCATATGCATTCTGGTGTCGTACTGGTCTTAAACTTTTTCTCTGGCTTGCACGTGCCACGGGTGAAGGAAACACCGAGTTTGAGATTTTTCTGAGATGGTTTGGTACTTTCTCTGGTTTAATTGAATTTCCGCGTGACATCACCGATTCATTAGAGGTTGAACTAAGCCTACCCCGAAACGATTTGGAATGGTGCCAAACTTTTTCTTTGGGTCTTATGTGCCCTAGGGACCAATTTTTGGTCGAGGTGGATGTAAAATTCTAGTGTGTCCAACATGTAATTAGTCCTCTTTTGTCCCGTTTAGCACAAAGAAAAATATAATAATAAAGAAAATGATTAGAAAAACCTAAGATCTTGTGTGGGGTCATAATTTTGGTGTACATGCTTGCAAAAAAAATTTAATCCATTTGGACATAGGCGGTACATACCTGCTTCACAAACCTATACAAGTCATCTCATGTTACAATGACTAAACACCTAGGTTACCAAGGTTCCTGTGGTTCATATGCATTCCGGTGTCGTATTGGTCTCAAACTTTTTCTCAGGCTCACACGTACCACGGGTGAAGGAAACACCAAGTTTGGGATTTTTTTGAGATGGTTTGGCACTTTCTCCGGTTTAATTGAATTTCCGTGCGACATCACCGATTAATTAGAGGTTGAACTGAGCCTACCCAAAATAATCCGGAATGGTGCCAAACTTTTCTATAGGGTCTCATATGCTCTAGCAACCAATTTTTTGTCAAGGTGGATGCAAAATTCTAGTGTGTCCAACATGTAATTGGGCCTCTTTTGTCCCGTTAAACACAAAGAAAAATACAATAATAAAGAAAATGATTAGAAAAACCTAAGATCTTGTGTGGGGCCATAATTTGGGTGCACATGCTTAGCAAAAAAATTTCAAGACATTTGGACATAGGCGGAATAGGAATATAAATGCGTGAATTTATTTAGTTTAAAAAATATATATAATCATCACTGTTGGTTTAAAATAACTAGTAGTGATGGGCAGAAACCGACAGCGATGGTAACTATAACTGTCGGTTTTATTTTGAAAACCGACATTGATAACTACACTTAAAAAAATCTAAAAAAATTGTGGACAACCTCGGGTTCGAGTCTTAGGGTCCATAGTAGTGTGCCTTAACCGCTGCGCTATGATAGTAGTTGTGTCAGGTTTAGTTTTATGTTTTCTTTTTTTAGCTGGAGCGTAATTAGTTTATATTAAAAAATAAAACAAAATTAAAAAAAATTGGCCCGCCCAGGGTTCGAACCCAGGTCTCGAGCTCCAAAGTGTTATAGCCTTAACCGCTGTGCTAGGATAGTAATTGCGTTAGGATTAGTTTTTTATTTGCTTTTATTTAGTTATAGTGCAGTTAGGTGATTGAAAAATAAATCAAAAATTTTGGCCCACCTACGCTACATAGGGTTCGAACACGGGTCTTGGGGTCAAGAGTGCGGTGCCTTAACTGCTGCGCTAATTGTACGAGTTCATAAGGAACTGAAAACTAAAGCTACATAACAAGTAGGTGGAAGCGGCACTGTAGTAGCTCATCACTGCCGGTTCTACACTACCACCGACATCACTGTCAGTTTGGCTTGGCCACGGCTGTGATGCGCCATCACTATGTAACCAGAGCGTGCGTCGGCAAAATATTTTGCCCTCTTTCAAACGCATGCGCCGCTTTGTTCGTCCACGTCGACGAAGCACCGCCTCCACCCGCGCCGCCGTCCGCTGCCCTCGCACCCTCGTCTTCCTCCATGCAGGCGGCCGTGCTTCACTGTGCGCCCCACCCCTGCGAGGAAGCCACCCGACGTCGTCCCCCACCCTGCTTGCCACCATGCCACGGTCCTCCACGCCGTGCCACCATCTGCAACCCTCGGCCATCCTCTTCCTCCACCCCGGCCATAACACCGAGGCCTCTGAGGAACGCCGCGGACATCTCAACGCTAGCCATCACATCGAGGAACTCAGGAGCGCGTGGAGAGCGGCTACTCCACTCTACATGGTGAGCACCTCCCTCCCTGCCCCTCAAGTGTTCGACACTTTGCCGGTGAGGATAAAACTCACATTCTTTTGAGGATTCCATGTAGCGCGGCCTCCTTTCTTCGTTGCTGACATCCGCACATCCCTGTCCCTGCCACGGTCAATGCCGTCAGCCAAGCCCGTGCCCTCATCTTACTCAATGCCGCTAGAGCACCGCCACCGCCTGTCCCCTCGTCCTCCTCATCCACCCCACTGTACTCCACGACACCGACTGTGCCCCATCTACATGCCTGCATTTCCCAAGACCGAGGCCCTCGGGAGCACGCAGAGAGCTGCAAACGCCCTCTCCCCACGGTGAGTGCGTCCGGCACTACCCCTTAGGTGTTCGTTGAAATGCCCGTGAGGATAACAGCAGCCTGTTTTATCCCTTTTTCTCAAGATTTCGTATAGAAACACTTTAAATTTCCTTAGTAGCAAATATTCTTTGATCTATGGTGAACAAATTAGCTTAAAACACTATGGTCATTTGAAGCATGGTTGAAGACATACTAGTGCTAAAATTGGGATTGAAATGAGTTAGATGTTGAAATTCATGATTTAGTTGTGTTCGAAATTGAAGTTTGAATATTTGAATAAAGTCTACAACTTTGCCTGATACACTAAACTTAGTTTGCTTAGTCTACAACATGTTTGAATGACATAGCACTATCAACCTAATTTGGTTAAATGTATAGGCAACCATGGCATGCTATGTAGTGCATGTTGGTCGGGTGCCTGGGATCTACCTTACCTGGGAAGATTGCTATGCTCAAGTCAATCGCTACCTAGGGAATTGTTACAAAAAAAGACAACATAGAAGCTGAAGCTTTGAGGGCCTACTATGGTGCAAGGAGTGCAAACCATGGCCATCAGCCGGCACTGGAGATTGATGAGGACCACCCGCCGAAGATATGAAGATTAGGATAATTGCACCTTGGTCTTGGAAAAATGTCATGCTTTTATTTATGGCTATGGTCATTGCTTTTCTTATTTGGAAGTTGATGTAGGCTTAATGTCGTAGAACAGTAGGTAGACTTTGTGAAAGCTCTAGTTTGGTTTTGGTGAATTGATGAAACCCTAAGTGCTAACCTAGTTTATCAAAGTAATTATGAGATAGGTAGCACTACTCCAAGTGTCTAAGCAAATGAAGATCATGACATGATGATGATGGTGATGGCATGGTGATGATCAAATGCTTGGACTTGGAAAAAGGAGAAAGAAAAACAAAAAGCTCAAGGCAAAGGTGAAACTTGGTAGGAGCTATTCATTTTAGTGATCGAGACACTTAGTGAGTGTGATCACATTTAGGATCGATAGCCATACTATTAAGAGGGGTGAAACTCATATCGAAATGCGGTTATCAAAGTGCCACTAGATGCTCTAACTCATTGCATATGCATTTAAAATCTAGTGGAGTGCTAACACCCTTGAAAACATTTTATGAAAATATGCTAACACACATGCACAAAGGTGATACACATTGTGTTTAGCACTTGAGAGCAAGGGTTCGAAACTTCACCGGCGGAGTGTCCACTCGTAGAGTGCGGACAGTCCGACGGTGCCACCGGCGCCCTATATAGAAAAGACAGGGTTTCATAGAGTGCACCGGATGCTGTCCTCATGGTCACCGAACTCGGAAGAGCAGCATTCGGTCAATTATAAAAGAAGGTGGTACTCTCGGCCTGAGACCGGACGTAGGTGACTGGACTCCGGCTGAACACTGTTCAGCATTCGGTCAATTATAAAAGAAGGTGGTACTCTCGGCCTGAGACCTGACGCAGGTGACCGGACTGTGGCTGAACTCTGTTCAACATCCGGTCATGCTGATGTGGTGGTGCATAGTGAAGAGGGAGAGTGACCGGACGCTGGGCGAGTCCGGTCGGGCGTGATCGGACACGTCCAGTCACGAGTGAAACCTTACTGGAAACGACCGGACGCCAGTAACGGTGCGTCCGGTCACTTCGAGCAGCGCGTTCGGTCACAACTTAAGTGCACTGATGACTGTTGAGATTGGGCGATTAGTATTTGAAGTCAGGGACATGTGGCAAAAATCTAAGGACCGGATGCTAGGGTCCTGCGTCCGGTCAAACCAACCAGTGCGTCCGGTTGCCCTGATTTTTCAGAGGACAGAGGAGCCAACAACTCTATTCATGGGGGCTCTCTATTGTCCATTTGCATTGACATAGCAACCTTGTGGGCTTAGCCAAAGCCCTCCCACTCATCTCCATCATTGATTCATCATCTTTGTGAGATTGGGAGAGAATCCAAGTGCATTGCTTGAGTGATTGCATCTAGAGACACTTGGTGTTTGTGTTTCACTGTGGGATTCACTTGTTGCTCTTGGTGGTTGCCACCACCTAGACGGCTTGGTGCAGCGGAGGATTGGCACGAGTTGGTGATTGTTCGTGGTCATCTCCGGTGATTGTAGGGGGACTTGTGCCTTCCCCGACGGAGCGCCGAATGGTAACCTTAGTGGATTGCTCGTGTCATTGAGTTACATCATTTGTGGGTAGGTTCTTGCATTGTCCAATTATGTGGACGATTTTCGTGCAACACCTCTTAGCCGCCGAACCACCAAGTGTTGGTCGACACAACGGGGACGTAGCGTGTTCGCAAGCACGTGAACCCCGGGAGAAAATTGGTTGTCTCTTGCCATTTGGTATTCTCCCGGTGATTGAGTTAGTATTCATCTTGTGATTGGTTCACTCCTCTACGCGGCGGTATAATCACCTTACTTACTCATTTACATATCCGCAAACTAGTTGTAGTAAGCTCTTTAGTGTAGCTAGAATTGAGAGCTTGCTTTGTAGCTTAAGTTCATCTAGTGGAGCTCTTTAGTGTAGCAAGTGTGAGAGCTCTTAGTGAGTAGTGACTTAGTAAATTGTGTGTCTAGTGATCATAGCAACTAGAATTGTTGGATAGGTGGCTTGCAACCCTTCTAGAGCTAGAGCAAGTTTGCTTTTTGCTATTTGTCATACTAATCAAATTGCCCTAGTTGGTTTGTAGATTTTAAATAGGCTATTCACCCCCCTCTAGCCATATTAGGACCTTTCACTTTGTTGTATGCAACCAATCAAACAATGAATTTGTTCTATGTGAACAGTATGTGGTCTTATTATTAGACTTTGCATTAAATCTAATGTTGGGTAATATACATATGCACAAATGCTACTAGTAGTTGTACGCAGCCAAAACTGACCACGATCATGTCACAGCCATGACTCATCGTCGCGCGTTAACCTGTCGCCAAAGAACCGGTAGGCAACAAGAAGCGGCTGATATCGCTGGGACGGGAGAGCCGCATGATCCGGCAAACGGTGACGGTGTCAATCAGGACGGTGAGAATGAGGAACCATGGAGCCCTACCACTTGTCTCCAGCTAGATTATGATGACCAGGTAACTTACGTATCATGTGACTAGGTAGCCACACACACTAATTAATTGAGAGGGACCTAGCTTACTTGGTTTCTCCAACAGGAGGTTACGCCTGCCAAGGAGCCAGATGGTTTGGGTACCAGCAAGGCCAGAACCAAGCAATTGGAGACCCTAAACCAGGTTGCACTAATGTCTAGGGAAGAATAATCGGTGGGACGAAGGTCCCATTCCAGGTTGCACCAATGCAATTGGAGACCCTAAACCAGCCGGCGGGAAACAATGAATGTGGGTTCTACATGATGTGGGCAATGCTTCGCTACCTTTGGTATTTATAATCCCCATTTCATTTATATCTGTTAATTCAATAAAATGATCTACTGTTATCTCTTACATTTGTGCATTTCGATATCATATTTTTTGAATGACAGCGTAAAAAATTTAAATACCAAAGGCTGTTAGACATGGAGATCTTAGCACTGTCATCGGAGTTAGCAGCCTTCATCCTATCCGAGTGCTTGGCAGTCCGTGAGGTACAAGAACTAGTACGGGACAGAGCGGCTCGCTAGACTATTGTAATTTCTTTTTTAGTTTGAGGGATCAAGATCTTGATATGTACATTTGAATTGTAACCGTAACATTTGTAATGTTTAATGTCGATGGACCTATCGTCTACATAACGAATATAAAGCAAAACCCGATTCCACAAAAAAATAAAATAAAATAAATTATAAAATAGTAAAATACGAAAAAGAGATCACTGCCAGTTAGTACAAAACCGACAGTGATGGTAAAGAGGGCACTGCCGGCTCATGGCACGAGCCGGCAGTGTTGGCTCAACCAACACAGCCGGCTTGAGCCATCAACCGACAATGTTGGCTTGCTCAACACTACCGGCTTGAGACACCAGCCGACAGTGTAGGCTTGCTCAACACCGCCGGCTTGAGCTAGGAATCGACACTCTTGCAGCAACCATCATTGTTGGTTGGGGCTACAAACCAGCAGTGTTGTTCAACTGGACACTGCTGGGTGGAGCCAGGAACCGATACTTTTGCCTGTAGATTAGTGTCGGTTTTTAGGAATCGACAGTGATGTCAACCCCCCATCACTGCCGGTATGCCACTGTCGGTTCAAAATCCGGCAGTGAAGGGGGTTTTTGAACCGACAGTGATGTGAAGATCTGGGGTAGTGGAGCTAGGAGCCATAAAACTTGGTTTCATGGGCTACTACTGTACCTCACAAAGAGAGAGAAAAAGGCTCATGTGAATAGTGTTGATACAATAGCTAATGTATGAGGAGCCAGAGCCACCAGAAGCTATGCCAAATAGGCCATAATTAACTTCATAGCAGTTTATGTTGACAATAGTATTTTTATTAATTTTCTTATGGATGAGGTATACTGCACCCTTTTATTTAGAGGTCACACAGGTGTTTCAATTAAGGGTCACACTTGGATGTGATTAGGAGCGGCAACAAGTACACTAATCAAGGTTATGGGGTTTGTATTAGTTTGTTACTTTGTAGAATTCTCAAACACGGGTCCCATATACTCGTGCATACTGATTACATTCGCAACATCCAAACTTGGGTCACAACACATATATCGACTAGACTTGCGGAGCATCCATACCGATCGATTAGATAATATCATAGCACCCATAGCTCTTAGGGTTGGAGCAGGCATACTGAATAGAGCAAATAAGAGCAACTCCTACAGCCTTGAAAAAAATTGGCTCTCTAAAACCAGCTGTCCAAAACTATTTAGATGCTAAGAATAGTTTGAAATACTTCCGGGTGAAATGTTACAACGGTATTTTTCGTACGCTTGTAGATTTATTCTGTAAATGTTATAGAATACCAACTGACATTTCTTGTGCCATTGCCATGGACTGATGATCCTGGTAACGACGCTAAGAAATGCCAACAGTTGCGCAGAGCTTGCCTCTGTTATACTTAGATGCTAAGAATAGTTTTGTTGTGCATATTCTCTAAAATTAGGCTCTCCGTATTGTACCGGGGGTTGCTTGAAGTTTTCCTCAGCTACGGGAAGAAAAGGAGAAGGAGAAATTCTGATCCTAGTCCTTTTGTATATGGGCTATTACCAAACTCTTAGGTCTTTGCAGGACTATATATACGTGGGAGCTCTATGTTGTAATTACCAATATTCAGAGGAATAAAGATTAGTCTCCCTATCTTGTGTCTATTGGTTCTTCTATTTTTATCTACTGTGTGTTGATTATGAGAGATGGAGAGGGAAAGGTCCTAACCGCTGACAATATGTTTTATAATACGTTATTAGCACGACGCTCTAACCAACTGAGCTGCCCTGTTTGGGAGTTCTGTAAATGTATTCACTGTCAATTGTTTTCCGGTTGTAATTCGTAGTGCACAACAAAATCCCTGAAAAACCTTTCCCTCTGTAAACTATTGTTTCGATGTTTAAATAAAACCAACCTGTACTCGAGTCGTGTATCCAATACAAAAAAACACACTCAAATTTTATAGGCATTTCAGAGGAATCAAAACAGAGAGGGAGGGGATGAGCAGGGTGACATGCGTCACCGGCTGCAGTGTGCCTCTGTCAGACTAGAACTGACCAGATATGAAGTCAAGTTGGAAATTTCTGAACTCAAAATCGTAGAAACAAAAAAAAGGAGAAATCAATCTATTCATTCCTATTCTGAACCGAACCCAGCCTCATAATCTAGCACCAAAATATACAGATGTCCCACATGCAAGTGAGAAAGGGAGGAAGGCAAAGATCAGCACCGTGAATCATGACCAAATTCATCATGGATCCACCTTGATGATGGTGACCAACCTGGAAGGGGCAGGGTGATTGGTCTGAGCATCAAGCTGCATCTCGGAAGAGCATCAGCAGGGCCGCTCGAGAAAGGGTGGATCTCGGAAGAGCACCAACATGGCCGCGCAAAAAAGGGCACCATCTCAGAGGACCAGCGCAGGCCGCGCGAGAAAGGATGGAGGAGATGAGGGCGACGGCCATTGCGGAATGGCGGTGGCGGAGGAAGGTGAGGCTGCGCCCGCGCGAGAAAAGGACGGAGAGGAGCGCGGCGGGCGGTGCGGAACAGCCACAGAGGAAGAAGGTGAGGCGAGCCGACAGCTCGAGCCCGATATCCGTCGGATAAAAAGTGTGGGCTGAGCAGGTCTGTTTATTTTCCCTATTGAAGAGAAGGCCCACAAATATTGCAAATCTAGGCCAAACACCAACTTGGCAAGCACCCTGGCCCATCCAGGAACCGACCCCACGAAGTCAGTGGCGGGGAGGCACCACCAGGGGGTGGCCGCACCAGTGGTGCGGCCGCACCCCCAGAAGATCCTCTCTGGCCCCACTTTGGCGAGGCGGTACATTAATTGTAGGGGAGGTCGGTTCGATAGGTTTCTATGTATATCTCCCTCGAAACCGACCTCAAGCTTGTATAAATAGAGGGGGAGAGCTCCTCCCAAAAGACAACAACACATCAAGGAGAAAGAGCACCACAATTGAGCATCATTCCAAGGGGCTTAGGCCTTAGATAGCTAGTAGAGTTAGTAGGGAGAGATGTGAGGGAAGAGTATGGGGAAGAGCCGGGCTTGTCGGTGTCTCCCCAACTTGTACCTTAACGAACACCTGTACCTCAACGGAGCTTTTCGTTAAGTGAGTGTTCGTGGTTGTTATGGTATTAAGTCTTTTGTTTAGTTAAGCTTACTCTTACTTATTTGCGGGTTCGTTGTCCATTCTTGTAGCGGATACTCTAGTAGAGGGCTCCTGATAAAGATGGACAAATTTGTACAGTGCTAGAGTAGTAGTCGATAACGTAGACGTGGTGTCTAGGCTAGAGGCTACCTTCATTTGTCTCATGCCCCACGGTTGAGGGGTAGGCAGCAGGTGATGACAGCCCTGTCCATCTCTTGTAATCCCCCATGTTCGGGTTCACCATAGAGCTGTAGGCTGGGATTGCTTGGCAGGCCAGGTGTGCTCTGGTGCCCAAAGTAGGCAAGTAGAAGTAAACTTTATCTATCCTTAGACCCTATAACCATAAGAATCCATCTCAACCTCCACCAACTCTACCTTTGTATTGTCCTTGGATGAACTAGCTAGAAGAATACCTCCGTTCCATGTGGAAAATACGATACCCTGGATACTTCTAGATGAAATGCTACAACGGTAATTCCATGCTCTTGTGGATTATTTCTGTTTGCGTTAAGAAATACCAACAAGCATTTCTGGCGCCGTTGCCGGGGAAGGCACTGGTTAAAAGAATCTATTAGGACATGTTCATGATAATATGCATGTGTAGTAACCATCGTTTATACAGGATAACTTTGCTTGTTTTCTCCTGTTGTGGATGAAAATAGGATAGTGTTAGACTGGTTTCGTCCTTGCCGACAATCTTCATCGAGAACCCGAAGGGCACTCCACCGGCAACCGAAACCATCACCCCAGCACCATCCGCTTCAACCGACATGGCCCAAAAGATACTCCGCGAGTACTCCATCCTCGTAGTTGCCAACGTGCCCGTTAGGCCCTCTGTCAACATGGGTGATGCGAACTTTGAACTAAAAACCGGCCTAATCACGATGGTGCAGGCAAATCCATTCTATGGATTGCCTAGCGAGGACGCCAAAGCACATCTCCAACACTTCCTGGAGCTGTGCAACACCGTCATCATGAAGGATGTCTCACAGGAGATAATTAGACTCCGCTTGTTCCCGTTCTCCCTCCTGGGGAGGACAAAATAGTGGTTCCACAAGGACCGGGAAGCTGTTAACATGTGGGCCAAGTGCTCCATGGCGTTCATTGCGAAGTTCTTCTCGATGAGCAAAACCAATGCCCTTCATGGAAGAATTTGCAATTTCCACCAAACAGCATCAGAATCCATCCCTAAAGCATGGGAAATGCTGCAAGAATACATCCTTGCCTGCCCACACCATGGGATGGAGGATTGGTTGATTTGTCAAAACTTCTACAATGGGCTAACTTCCACATCC
Source organism: Miscanthus lutarioriparius (assembly GCA_904845875.1). Classification (NCBI taxonomy): domain Eukaryota; kingdom Viridiplantae; phylum Streptophyta; class Magnoliopsida; order Poales; family Poaceae; genus Miscanthus; species Miscanthus lutarioriparius. The sequence continues at coordinate 85,989,642 of CAJGYO010000009.1, read as the reverse complement.
AGAGCCCACATAGATGCTACTGCCGGAGGAGCCTTCTTCTCACTCACAGTCAGCGGAGCTATGGCTCTCATAGAGAAGATCATCTCCAATCAGGGGTGGAGTGAAGACAGACTCCAAACCCAACAAGATGTCATGAATACCATGGAAGAAACGGATATGCTGGCCACAAAATTGGATCTCCAAATAAAACGCTTGGACAAACACAATGCCATAAAAGGAACAACCCATGGTACTGTCCAATCACTCTACTCACATTTACCATGCGAGGTGTGTGGAAACTTCGGATACTCGAGAAACGACTGCCCCGAAACCCGTGAAGATGCGCAGTACAACAAAAACAACGGGTTCCGTCCACAAGGAGATCTACGGTGGAATCAGTCACACCCACAATATCAGGGAGGTAACTCTACTTACTTTTCAAATCAACCTTCCCTAAAAGATCTTGTGTTAGGGCAAGCTAAAATTAATGAAAAATCTAATACAAAAACTTGCCTCTAATGATAAAATTTTGGAGAAACATTAATTCAAAACTAAAATGCTTTTTTCTTCAAAAATCAATTAAGCATCAATAAAATGTTTGAATCCCAACTAGCTCAAATCGCCGCTGCAATTCCTGCAAATGATTTTGGAAAGATCATGGGGCAACCCAAGATTTCATTTGAAAATGTCAATGCGGTAATCACAAGGGATGGTAAGTCCACTCATGATCTACCATATCCTAACCATGCAGGACAAGCCAAAAAGCACGGAGATACAACCCCGGGCCATAGGCTTTGAGCTAGCTTGGGGGAGGACCCCCACAAGGTAACGTGTATCTTGCACTCTCACCACTTCCATTACCTTGCATAAAAGAGAGAGAAAAATAAAAAACCTATGGTTCTCTTGTTCACCATTCAATGTTTTCACCTCCATTGGATGAATCTTGTTTATCCTTTCATGCTTCCTTTCTCTACGCTGGTATGTTTTGGTTTGGGGGGTGTGGTTATACATCTTTTAAATTAAACATGGTGCTTAGTTTGAAGTTTGGATGTAATGATCACATTTCTATAGGCTTTTTAATTTAAGCATGGTGCTTAGGTTAATTAGCCTACCTAAATCAAATGAGACATGGTGTCTAGTTTGATTATTGAACCAAAATTGTGAAGTGTAGATATTGGTTGATTATATGGACTAACCCTTGCAAGAATTTATAAACTTCATGAGGGTATGTCTTTAAGATAACAACTGAGATGAAACCTTGTTTGGTGAACCTTGAATAAAATCATAAATAATAATAATAATAATAATAATAACAACAACAACAACAACAACAACAAGAAGATTTATTCCACTCCACATATGTGTAGTAAGAATGCTCTAGTTTCTCCTTGTTGAAATGATGAATAGTTGCTCTGTCTTATATTTCTCCTGTGCCTTGAAACTTGTGGGTTGCAAAATGCTTGACTCTTGACCAAGTTGTTGCGAGTTATGATATGGTAGAACAAAATTTGATATGACTTTGTTCTACGAGAAACTTGACATCCGGAGTTTTCATTTTCAAAATCCTTAAAATCAAAAGTTCCTCAATGATGATGTTTATCCTACCAAGGCCGTATGACACTATACAAATGCAAAATCTTAGTCATATGCTGCTTGTTATTGCATTGAGCTTTGTCAAATTGTTGTGACCCTTGTTGAGATTCTTGTCATGCACCGATAATCAAGATTCACGTACACTCCACAAATAAATTGCTAACTCTTACACTAAGAGTTATGCAAAAACATGTTTTCCGTCCACCAAATAAAATACTCCATCTATGTAACATGACTTGATCTCTAAAAAAATATCTCCTTTGCCAAAATAAGATATGGGCTATCTAAAAAAAGAAAAGAGAAAGAGAGAGTCCATGCTAAAAAGCATGAGATTCAAAAAAATATCATGCCAAAAGGCATGCGGAAAAAAAGAGAAAAAAAATCCATGCCAAAAGGCATGAGAGAAAAAAAAGAGAGAAAGTGAAGAATAAAGATAGCCCATGTTTTCTAAAGAGAAAAAGCAAAAGGATGGAGAGTCATGGAAAAAGGAGATCAACCAAAAATATAAAAGTTCCACACACTTTCACGTCTTTATCAAAGTGTATGTCTTGCATCTCCTTGAGGTCCGGTTTTTGACTTAGCAAAATATGTGATGCAAGTATGCCTTATTTTCGTACCTACCGAAAGCTCCACATAAGCTATTTAGAAGTAGGGTGAAAAGAAAGGCAAATATTAAAAGACTTTGGTGAGGATCATACACTTTTGAGCGATTGAGTGCATCATTTGAGGAACTTATCTTTATTTTGCAAAACTATCAAAACCTTCGAAAAGAAAGTTGATCAAGGAATGAAAGAAAGGTGATTTTGTGAAACCGTTCTTTCTTGCAACCGCCCACGACTTGAAGAAGGACTAAAAAGCCCCACAGGTAACAAGGAAGAAAGGTGGATAGAATGCCGATTTCTTCGAATTAAGGAAGAAAACTTTGTTATAAGCATGGCAACTTTTAAATATAATTGGCATTGCAGCAACTCCTGATCAACAACCAATGTCTTAGCTCTTGCTCGGGACGAGCAAGGGGTAAGCTTGGGGGATCTTGTTGGCGGTCCATAACGACCAAATCCGACCACCAATTAAGACACAAAAGGAGGAGAAACTAGCATCTATTACACATATGTCATTACTATTAACGTAATTCCACATGTTTTGGAAGAACATTGTTTTGCAGGTCTTATACACCAACACAGTGGAAAACAAGTCAAAAGGCACAAGCCAGGAAAGCGTAAAAGCTGATCTGCGTAAAGAAATAAGAAGGCCAATTCTTCGGAGGTATCTGGGCCAACCACCGACGTACCTGAGGCCCTGACCTCTCTAGGAACCGACCACGCGAAGTGGGTGGCGGGGAGGTGCCACCAAGGGGTGGCCGCACCAGGGGTGTGGCCGCACCCCCTAGGCCCCACTATGGCCCCACTTCGGCATGGCGAATCATTAATTGTAGGGGAGGTCGGTTTGCAAGGTTTCCATGTATATCTCCCCCGCAACCGACCTCTAGCTTTTATAAATAGAGGGGGGAGAGCTCATTCAAAAACACACACCTCACTCAAGAAGCCTCTCTCCCCCACTTGTACTTTTACTTTTCTTAGTATTTGGAGCTAGGAAAGACTCTTGTGAAGAGCTTGGACATCTTGGATATTTTGGTATGAGAAGTATATTTGATTCCATTATGGCCTTGCTCTCTACTTATCAATATTGTTATGCTAGTATTCTAGAGCAAAGTTCTTATGTTATTAAATTAGCATATAGAACTTCATGGTTAATCTTTCATATAACATGATTAGACTATGACTTAAGTTGAGGTGGTGACTTGTTTACTATTTACTTGCGGGTTCGTCATCTATCCCCATGGTAGATACTCTAGTAGAGGACTCCTGATAAAGACGGAAGTTCCTGGCCAATGCTAGAGTAGTAACCAATAGCGTAGACATGGTGTCTAAGCTAGAAGTTACCTTCATTTGCCTCGTTCCCCATGGTTGGGGGGTAGGTGGCAGGTGGTGACAGCCTTGTCCATCCCTTGTAATCCCCCACGTTTAGGTTCGGCGTAGAGCTGTAGGCCGGCATCACTTGGTAGACCAGGTGCGATCTGGTGCCTGAAGCAAGTCTTTTGTAACCAAGGCCATCTTATGTTTAGGGTTTAGTTCTAACCATATATGTGTATGATCATCTGCTCATCTTAGCATAACTATTTAGGATAACCTGCTCTAGTTTAGGAATATTCTTTTATTCTTTATTCTTTCTTTTATCTTTATCCTTGAGACCGGCTTGAGTGTGTGTCACATTATCTAACATTTATCCTAGCTTACCCCTGTTATGAACTTTGGTCTATTATGCAGTCATGTTATCTTGTTCATATCCCTTTTAGAGACTTTTATACCATGCCTTCCTTTGGGAAAATATAAATGGACGATACCCTGAAATACTTCCGGGTGAAATGTTACAACGGTATTTTCTGTACGCTTGTGGATTTATTCTGTAAATGTTATAGAATACCAACTGACATTTCTTGTGCCATTGCCATGGACTGATGATCCTGGTAATGACGCTAAGAAATGCCAACAGTTGCGCAGAGCTTGCCTCTATTTGTTCTTCTTTTCTCTGGTTGTCTTCTGCTCGTCAGGCTCGTTTGGAGGTGCGGCAACGTAAAGCGAGATGTTTGATAAGCTTTCATCATCTAAGTTGACATCCAAAGACTGAGACATGGGGGCAAAGGAGGGTGCTGAAGCATGAAGACTTCCCGAGTATGAGTGTGGCGAACAATGCTGCTAGTCCCTGATTCGGTCGTAGATGTATTTGAGAGAACTTCAGTAGAGCCTTCTTCCTCGATAGGAAGTATGTAGCCGACTTGGAAGGGAAGTTGTCTAATCATGCCAACAAGCCATGAAGAGTTTGATGAAAAGTCGAGTGGTCGGGCCCCCGGCCAATGTATTATGTTGCCTTCTGTTGTAGAAGAGAAGACTAACACCTACTGAGCACCTGTAAGAGGAATCTCCTGATCGGATTGCATGAGAGTTGAGATTGCATTCTGGTACACCGAAGCCATGTTGTTGAGTCCGAGTGGGAATCGAATTAGCTTGTTGGTGAGACCTTCTGGAATCTTGGACTCCGAGTCAAACAAAGCGGGCATGTCAGAGTAGGAGTTGTGTTGCTTCCGCTGTTTCCAAATCCGAGTGGGACTCAAAAACAAAAGTTCATTGAACTTTCTGGCTGAATCTCACAATGTATCGTTGAGGTCTTGCGGAGAGTCCTAAGTTTTGGGGATCTCCATGAGGCAACTTTGGAGCTTGCCGCTGTCGTCTACCGTGCTGATCTAAGATCTAAAGACAAACGTTGATCCCGTCGGAAAGATCATGTTGATGTCGAGGTCCGCCGAGCTCTCGACTACGAATTCACCGAAAGCCCCTACCTAGCGTGCTAGCTGTCAGTGTTTAACGATCGGCAACTTATCACAGGGCCACCTGGGATGATGATTGGTGGGCTTCTACATATGTAGAACTCGACGGTGAACATGAACACAACGATTTATACTGGTTCAGGTCACTAGTCTAGTTAGGCGTGATGCCTTTGCTTTGGGTGGTTGTGTAAGGTTGATTGTTGATACAAGGGGTACGCGCCTACCTCTCTTTATATAGTCCAGAGGGAAGGGCGTGATTCTTGTCCTAATCGGTTACGACAGAAGAGTCCTAGTTCTATTACAGAAGCTAACTTTCCTAGTAACCTGACTAGGTCGGTCCTGGAGAGCTTGGAGTACATGCCACGTTGTCCCATGTATTCAAGCAGACCGTGGGCCATCCTAGGCCCTGTCTGGTAGTTGACCCGTAGGGAACCCATAGGATCCTGGTCCATCAGGAACCTGAGCAGAGCTCGACTCTACTTCTAACTCCCACACTAGACTATCCTACTAAGAAGATAAAGTGGAATTAAACTAGAGAGCTTCTTTGCTTCTTCCTTGCTTTCATGTCTTGAGAGGAGGGGTATGATCCTCCTTTTATAGGGAGAGTTGGAGCAGGGGTTACTCCAACGCCATGTCAATGATCTGTGTGATCATCATCAAGAGCCATTGGATCAAATCGACCTCAAACCGACCTTGATGGAGGGTGGAGATCAGGCTTGAGCATGGAGGAATGCAATGAGGCGGTGCCAAGGTCAGTGGAGCCTTTTGGGAGGTCACTTGACCTCCCCTATGACAGGTGGGACACCCCCTCCGTACTTGTGGGATCTCCAGGGAGCTTCCTTGTTGGGAACGTGCTGTTGTTGCTTCATTTGGTGTCGGTTCACTGTTGGTATTTCTTAACGTTTACTATTGTAGCATTTCACCCAGAAGTATTCAGGGTATCGTAATTTATATTTTCCCATGGGAAGGCATTGGTATAAAAGTCTCTATTAGGTACATGAACAAAATAACATTAGTGTATAATAGACCAAAGTTCATAGCAGGGGTAAACCATGATAAATTTGGATAGTGTGACACACACAAGACAATCTCAAGAATAGAATAAAGAATAAAACCTAAACAGGAGCAGGCAGACAAGTATCCTAGTGTTTCTATGCAAATATTAGCAGACGATCATACAAATACTAGTCTGCCAGCAAGCGTGTAAGGCGATTTAGACTCCTACACCATACCCAAACGTGGGGAATTATAAGGGACAGATAGGGCTATCACCACCAGCCGCCTACCCCTCAACCATGGAGCAGAGTAATTCGCTGGTTCTTGATATACCCGAGCACCACGCCCATGTATATGAAAACTACCCTTGCCCCCCCAGGGGCTCCGACCCTACAGATCAACAAGCAAAGACAAGTGCAAACCCGAAGGTACAACAAACCACCATCGTAGCTTAGATCGACTAGCCTAAACATATATATTGCATAAATGATTGCGCATAGAGTTTCATATGGTAAACTAATATCATATGAACTAAGCTCTAAATTGTAAGCATAACAACGATAGATTGAGAACAAGGCCATAAGGAAGCTGATGATATTTCTCATACCAAATCAACTCTGAGAAGTCCAAGCTCTCCAACAAAGATTCTAGCCTAACTTCAAACTACTACATAGGAAGAGTACATGAGTGGAGAGGGAGACAGGCTTCAAGTGTGGTGTGTTTTGCGGGGAAGCCTCTCCCTCTTATTTATACTAGTCTAATGGTCGGTCTTGCAGGGAATATTCCAGGATCCCACGTGCCACCACCTTGGGGCATTGATGTGGAGGGCCCACACACAAGATGGAGGAGGGCGGTGCAGTTAAAGGGTCGGGCGACGCCTGGGGTCGGGCTACCCCAGGTGGTGCCTCCCCGTGACCGCCTTGCTCTGGGTGGCTTCTTGTCACACCCGGTTTCATAGAAAAACCGAATGCACATCACATGTATGCCATGATCTGTTTATTCATACATGCAACGACAAAAGTGATACATTGCAGTGTTTAATACAAAAGTGATTACATATTACAAAAATGACCAGAGGGTCTAAACATAAAATTACATCAGAGTTCCAGCAGTGCAGGGTCTCCATCCCTTCAGGTAGCTGACCGGGGGCACACCAGCCTAGCATCGACACCGTCTTCATGAAACACCATTTTCTAGCAACTCCATCTTCTAGTCCGAAAAGCTGGGTGGGGTAGCAAAGGGGACAAAGAGAAGGGTGAGCACATTGAAATGTACTCCGCAAGTGTAGGAAAGTATGACATATGGGCCAACACAAGGAAAGGCTTACATGGTTTGACTAGCACTTAAGCAACACACCTATTACCTTAAACCTTAAGCACCTATTTAACTAGGTGAGATCTTCCTTCTCCTCAGAGAACCACTAAAACCAACACTCAGTTCCCATCCGAGCCCCACACCTGGATTCCATCCAAGCCAACCAACACATGGATTCCATCCAAGCCTCCCAACTGAACCAGAGCCATCTAATCAAGAAGAAGTCCATGCCGCTCTTAACCATAAGCACGGCTGATATATCAGTTTTACACTCTATAGAGGTTGCACACTTTCACCACGAGTCATGTTTCCCCATCACGCTTCACACTACCTAGGTGCTTAGCTGGGTCACACTACAAGGCCTTTACAAAGCCCCTCCAAGTCTGTTTTACACCTTCACTAAGGATTTAGTCGCTAATAGTGGGTACCAACACCACTGCAGAAGCCCCCTCGTGTGCTACACAAACCGACCCGATGTAGCATAACTTGGAGGAACTAATTACTTAGCCAGGGCTAGAGACATATAGCCCTCGAGGTTGCGCTATTAAGCTGGGTTACAGGCTTCAAGAACCGGTCCTTAGAATCCAAGCAGGAACGAGCACAATCCATACCACCAATTCCCATAATCCACCAGAAAACATTTACCCAAAATCTGGCACACACCACCACCAAAACCAACCATCCTACTAGATTCCTATTCACCATGTTGCTATAAAGCTTACCAACCCCAAAGTTGCATAGATCATTAATCAGTATTAAATTATAACCTTCCTAGCCCAAAGACTGCAAGCTAAGCATGACAGCTACCCAACCAACCCTAAACTGAAAGGGGAGACGTCAGAGGTATTCAGGGAAAGGGTTATCAGAGAGGGCTCTTGGAAAGAAGAAGAGGACATAAACAACATGTGGGAGAAGATGGCAACCAACATCCGGAAGGTGGCCTCAGAGGTTTGTGGAGTAACCAAAGGAAGTGGAGGCAAGGCTAAAGATACTTGGTGGTGGAACGAGGAAGTCCAAAGGGCTGTTAAGTAGAAGAAAGAGTGCTATAGACGCTTGCACCATGACAGGAGTGTGGACAACATAGAGAAGTACAAGGTGGCAAAGAAGACTGCAAAGCGAGCTGTAAGTGTGTCAAAGGGTAGAGCGTACGAGGATGTTTACCAACGTTTGAGTACGAAGGAAGGAGAGAAGGACATTTATAGGATGGCTAGGGTTCGTGAGAGAAAGACAAGGGACTTCAACCAAGTTAAGTGCATTAAGGATGAAAGGGAGCATCTCTTGGTGAAGGAGGATGAGATCCGACATCGATGGCAAGAGTATTTTGACAAATTGTTCAATGGTGAGAATACGGACACAACCTTTCAGTTGGATGACTCTTTTGATGACACCAATAGGCGCTTTGTGCGGAGAATCCAAGAATCTGAGGTCAGAGAGGCGTTGAAAAGGATGAAAGAAGGTAAGGCGATGGGACCGGATGGTATCCCAATCGAGGTGTGGAGATGCCTCGGGGACATAGCTATAGTATGGCTAACCAAGCTGTTCAACCATATTTTTCGATCGAACAAGATGCCTAATGAGTGAAGGAGAAGTATATTGGGACCGATCTACAAGAATAAAGGAGATATTCAAAGTTGTACTAATTACCGAGGAATTAAGTTGATGAGCCATACTATGAAGCTATGGGAGTGAGCTATCGAGCATCGCTTGAGAGCAATAACACGGGTCTCTATGAACCAATTTGGTTTCATGCCCGGAAGGTCAACCATGGAAGCCATTTTCTTAATAAGACAAGTTATGGAGCGGTATAGGAAGAAGAAGGACCTACACATGGTTTTTATTGACTTGGAGAAAGCTTATGATAAAATACCAAGGAATGTTATGTGGTGGGCTTTGGACAAACATAAAGTCCCAATGAAGTACGTCGGGCTCATTAAGGACATGTACAACAATGTTGTGACTAGAGTTCAAACAAGTGATGGAGACACGGATGACTTCCCGATTAGGATAGGATTACATCAAGGGTCAGCTTTGAGCCCTTATTTGTTTGCCTTAGTGATGGATGAGGTCACAAGGGACATACAAGGGGGCATCCCTTGGTGTATGCTTTTCGTGGATGATGTAGTGCTAGTTGATGAAAGCCGGACATGAGTGAATCAGAAACTGGAGTTATGGCGGGAGACTTTGGAGTCCAAAGGTTTTAGACTCAGTAGAACTAAAACTGAGTATATGAGATGTGACTTTGGCACTACTATTCAGGAGGAGGAAGATATTAGTTTGGGAGGTCAAGTAGTGCCTAGGAAGGATACCTTTTGATATTTAGGATCAATGCTATAGAGAGACGGGGATATTGATGAAGATATTAGCCATAGAATCAAAGCAGGGTGGATGAAGTGGCGGCAAGCATTTGGTGTCCTATGTGACAAAAGGGTACCACAGAAGCTAAAAGGCAAGTTTTATAGGACGGCGATTAGACCTGCTATGTTGTATGGTGCAGAATGTTGGCCTACGAAAAGACGACATGTTCAACAGATAAGTGTCGCAGAAATGCGTATGTTGCGTTGGATTTGCGGTCATACAAGAAGGGATCGAGTTCGGAACGATGATATATGTGATAGATTAGGGGTAGCACCAATTGAAGAAAAGCTTGTCCAACACCGGTTGAGATGGTTTGGGCATGTCCAACAGAGACCTCCAGAGGCACCGGTGCATAGTGGAATCCTAAGCCAAGATAGTAACGTGAAGAGAGGCAGAGGAAGACCGAAGTTGACTTGGGTATAGGCAATAAAAGGAGACTTGAAAGGATAAAATATACCAAAAGACTTAGCCTTAGATAGGAGTGCTTGGAAGACAGCTATTCACGTGCCTGAACCTTGATTGCTTCTGTTGGGTTTCAACTCTAGCCTACCCCAACTTGTTTGAGACTTAAAGGCTTTGTTGTTGTTGCATGCAACAAATGGTCTAACTACTCTAACTCAAAGTAAAACAAATGTAGGAGCAAGTATGGTCAAGGACACTTGCCTTAGGCTTAGAAATGCATAACAACTTGAACTCTTAGTCTTCGAGATCCACTGACATCTTTCCTTCCATCGCGGCAAACTTCGGGCGCGCAGACATACAAGCAGACAAATACAAATAAATAAAAATAGTACATCAAACATGATAAACAACTTATAAAAAGGTCACTTACATGTAGGTCTTATTTCTACGATCGCGTGAGCGCAAAAACCGCTGAAAACAGAGATCGAACGGAAAAGATACGGACGTTGCAAGGTTTATCGAGAGGAGGGGCATTTCAGGTATTTCACATGAAATGTGATATTATTGACGGAATATATGTGAAGGGCATGATTAAACAGGGCTAGAGATATATATTGGAGAATTGGAACAAAAAAGAATTGAATTCAGATTAGATTCGCATGAATAATGGATGAAAAAGGATGGAAACTAAATAAACTAAGGACCTTTCTGCGATTCAAGAAAATATTTATTCGCGGATAAGCTCTTCTTCTTCCTCTGGATGGAATCGGCCAGGGAGGGCTTGCTGCTCGTGCTACAGTACAGGGGAGGGAAGGGGCAAGGCCGTGGGGGGAAGCTGGGAAGCCGGCCATGGGGAGCAAGCAGGCGGCCGGGGTGCTGACTTGGCCGGCCAGGACGGCGGACGGCCGGCCGGCAGCTAGCAGGAGCAAGCAGCAGCGCGGCATGCAACAGCAGTAGCCAGGCAGGGGCGGTGACCAAGCAGGGGCCAGGGCGTGGGAAGGGGCAGGGCCGGCCGAAGGGGTCGTGGCTCGGCTGTGGGAAGGGCAGGCGGCCGGCCGGTGACCAGCGGCGGCGTTCAGCAAACAGCATAGAAGGAAGGGAGGGGCCGACAACGGAGAACCTCGCCGGAGAAAAGGAAGAGGAGATGGAAAATGGGTTAAACGGTGATGGATTCGCGCAATAGGATATACCACAGCGTAGAGAACGACGAGATCTACCTCAGGGTGGTCTCGGAATTCACAGGGGACACCGGACTTGGCCGAAAAAGGTCGCCGAACCTTCGACGAAAAAGTTTGCCGTCGAACTTCGGCGATAGATGTAGGGCAAACGGATTGGCGGCTCGTGAAACTGATCGTACTTTTGCGATCAGCGCGAGGAGGAGAACGGCGGCATGTATGTATATGCAGGGTTTGGGTCGGTGAAAAAATTTGGGTTTTGGGATTATTTTAATTTCGCGAATTAAAATAATTCCAGAAATTCTAGAATTGCTTTCAAAGCAAAGAAAAATAGCCCGGAGCTCAAATAAATCCCCGAAAAAATCCTAGAGATAAATTGAAGGATAAGGAACTCAACTAAAATTGTTTGAGCTCACGAAAAGATTGTTTCAAAGATCAAGGAAAAAGATTAAGCTCAAGGAAAAAGGAATTTAATTCCAGAAAAGGTTAGAAAAATTCCCGAAGAACGAGAAACGTCGCTCTATCGTATTTCAAAACCATTTGCACTCATAAACACCAAATGCAACCAGCATGAATGCAACACCCTTCCTAAGATATGTGGCTTACACGAAGGTTATTCGGACGCATTCTTTATACAAGTGGGATTTGTGGCATTAGCTAACATGTTTCCTTGGGTTGTTGAAAAGCAGAACATTTCTCAAAACAAAGTCATCTTTCCAATTTCACATCTTAGCAACTTGAAGTTTTGAAAGTTTTGCTCAAGAAAGGCATAGTTCACATTATACTCCTCAAATGGCACTCTCGAATCACTCAATGTTGTATAATTCCTTACCAAGGCATAGCAATGTTTTGCCTTCTTTTATTTTGTTCTACTTTTAAAAAGGTTTATGTGGAGCTTTAGGTAGGGATAAACAAGATAGCATACTTGTATCGCATATGTTGTAAAGTCAAATTGAGGATCAAAGAAGAGAAGTGCCATATTCTTAGATCAAGATGTACATGTGTGTCGAAAAGTTAAACTTGTATTATACTTCTTTAACATGAATGATCTCTCTCTAGTTTTTATTTTGAGAACATGGCTATCTCTTTATTTTTTCAATACATGAGCCTTCATGTGCTCATTTTTTTCTTTTCAATATTTTGGACCTTCATGTGTCCATATACGTATTTTTTTCTTTGGGACTTTCATGTGTCCCCTTTTTTCTCACATACTTTTGCATAGCCCATGTCTATTCTTATAAACCCCATATGTAGAGAGAGATCATCATTTTTTAGAACATGGAGTATTTTCCTAACAAACATTTTTTTGTCTACTCCTAGCGTAGGAGCAGAGTTTTTGGTGGATCTAAATGGAAGCTTGTTTTTGTGTATTCCTAGTGTAGGAATAGGTTATATATGTGGGTGTACGTGATCTTTATCTTAGGATCATGATAAATCTCTCAACAAGGGTCAATAAGACTTGACCAAACTCAACACAATAACAAGCAGTGTATGTAGAAAGCTTAAAACTTGCAAGATGTCATATTTGGCTTTGGTAGGAATTGCTCACCAAATGAGGAGTATGTGATACTATGATTTTATAATATTTTTATCAAAAGAAATTCTCCAAGTACTTTGAATAGAAATGGTAGGATTTCTAACTCAAAACTATATCGCACCTCACAACAACTTAGTCAACATGATTGTCCTATTAGAATATTTTTCCACAAGCATAAGTGTATGAATATGGAACAAACTTTATGCAAGCTTCTATCCCAAAAAATGTTATGATCATGTCACCTTTTGGAATCAAGCAAAGTGTGGTTCATGAAATTGCATGGAGGCATGGTTGGTATATTGAGTTTATTTTTAGTGATCAGAATTATGTTTAAACTCAAGATTGTAGCAAGTTGAGGGTATTGTTGTACAAACCATCGTTGTAGGGGAAGGAGTTTAATGGATTCAGATGTGGTTTAGCTAAACCAGAGGCACAACCAATCCTCTCTGAAGTTATTTGCCCTATCCTTCTGCATGATGATCGTTTGATGTTTGTGCAACGTGTTGGTGGAAGATCTCAAATGTGTGTTAGTTAGGCTTGAGAGATCTCCCCCACACTTATTCTTGTACATGTCTTTATTCAGCAGAGAAACAACAAAAAATGAAAACAAGCAAGGGTTCTACCGGCATGAACACCAGGGAGCCTACATGTTGTTGTTGTTGTTGTTATTATTATTATTATTATTATGTTTTATTTTATTTTAATTTTTATTTGTTCACCTAATTTTTTATCGTTAAGCATAACTCAAACAAGGCTAAGTAAAATTGCAGTATATTCCTGGCCTTGATTTATCTCCATCATTGACTACCTCAATTGTTTATGCAAATAGTAACTCAAAGTTCATTAACCAAAATTCAACACCATATCAAATTTTGATTAAAGAAGACTATTTTAACCTAAGAACCATGATTAATTTAAAACAGCGTATGGATGTACTTGCATGCATGAGTGCGCCCAATCCTGAGCATATGACATAAACAAAAGAAGCATGAACTTGTGTGAGCAAGTTAATTCTCATGGAGACAAATATGAGTAAGGGAGTTGGTGAATATTTTACTTACCTTTGCATACCTAAGTGTACGTATTGGCCGCATATGTGGACGAGAGTTTTGAGGCGGCGGCTTTATCGTGTATGGTACATCTCAGGCGAGCGACAAGGCAAGGCCACACACATATCTAGTGTGCATGGACCATGGGCCTTAGTGGTAGCAAAGGTCTAGAAGGGAAGAATCTTCCTTCTCTCTCTTCTCTCTTTTTTTATCATACATTATTTTCTTTTCTTTTCTTTTCTTTTTCTTTTTTTCAGCTACATATTTTTTTCTTTTTCTTCAGTTTTTTTTCTTTCTTTGTTATTTTTTAGCAAGGTAGGGTTGACATCATCATCATTATTTTTTTCTTTTCAACCATGATGACCCTTGGTGTGTAAGGAACTAGCGGTGAGACTCTCACCATCCTCCCCCACACTTGGAATTTTGTGTGAAAGTCAAGTGTGCTGAGTTAGTGTCTCCTCTTGAGTGTGTTCCATCACCAAAGAGCATCACGGTGTACAATTGATGTAGCTCCCATGTTTTCAGGCATAATATGTCCCTTGTTCTTTTTGACCTTAACCTGAAATGGTTAGCAACCAAGAATACCCGAAGGTGCATACTATCCTGATAGCATGTTCTTGCTTTTATTGAAGAGGAAAGTTTTTTTCATGATAATCCAGGGTTTCTCTGGTAGTGCTTAGTTTATGGTCATAAACTTGACCGTGGGAACTTCATCCTGCAACTATTTATGGTGGTGTAGTTCCCAGTTTCACCACCAAGTGTTGAGCATTATCGTTCAAGCTACAAGGTTAGTACCACAGCGCATCTACTAGATTTGCAAAATTTATGGTAAACCAAAGCATCCACAACTAGCCTCTTAAAAAGTTTGGAAACGAGGATGAAGAGATGGTTGGTATCCTCATAGATGTGCAAGGTACTAAGCAAGACAAACTCTAGAGACTTCAAAAGTGGGCATGAAATGTGAGGGGTCTCGAAAGAGAAACTCTCATGCCCAACGGTGGAATCCTCTTCCTCGGTCTCTAGAGTTGGTTCTTTAGGAATGTCTATGGCACAGAAGTTTTCGTTTTCAAGAGATACATCGTGTAAGATCAACATTGAATCTCGATCATTATCAAGAACAACAATTTGATGGCCAGAGGGACATGGTTTTGGTTTGGGCGAGGGCTCATGAGCCGAATTGAGAAGGGTTGTGCCCGAACCTTGGCTATCAAGCTAGGGTGGAGTTCATAGCCAAATGAAAGGTTTAGTTTTGGCTCATGGAACTCACCCTCTGAAGAAGAAAGGTTTTGAATTTATATAGGCTTCATGATGCAAAAATATTTTGTTTTTTTGTAAAAAAAGATACGGATACGAGGATGAACTAGGTTTGAAGAAAATACAGCAACCATTCCCCAGCAACGGCTCTAGAAATGCTTATTAGTGTTTCTTAGCGTCATTACTAGGATTATCAGTCCTTGGCAATGGCATCAAAAATGCCGGTTGGTATTCTATAACGTTTATAGAATAAATCCGCAAGCGCACAAAAATACCGTTGTAGCATTTCACCTGGAAGTATTTCAGGGTATCATTCATTTATATTTTCCCAAAGGAAGGCATGGTATAAAAGTCTCTAAAAGGGATATGAACAAGATAACATGACTACATAATAGACCAAAGTTCATAACAGGGGTAGGCTAGGATAAATGTTGGATAGTGTGACACACACTCAAGCCAATCTCAAGGATAAAGATAAAAGAAAGAATAAAGAATAAAAAAATATTTCTAAACTGGAGCAGGTTTATCCTAAATAGTTATGCTAAGATGAGCAGATGATCATATACATATATGGTTAGAACTAAACCCTAAACATAAGATGGCCTTGGTTACTAAAGACTTGCTTCGGGCACCGGATCGCACCTGGTCTTGCAAGTGATGCCGCCCTATGGCTCTATGCCAAACCTGAATGTAGGGGATTACAAGGGACGGACAGGGCTGTCACCATCTACCGCCTACCCCTCAACCATGGGGAATGAGGCAAACGAAGGTAACTTCTAGCTTAGACACCATGTCTACGCTATTGGTTACTATTCTAGTGTTGGTCAGGAACTTCCGTCTTTATCACGACTCCTCTACTAGAGTGTCCACCACGGGGACGGACGACGAACCCACAAGTAAATAGTAAACAAGTCACCACCTCAACTTAGGTCTTAGTATAATCATGTTATATGAAAGATTAAGCATAAAGTTCTATATGCTAATTTAATAATATAAGAACTTTGCTCTAGTATACTAGCATAACAATATTGTTAAGTAGAGAGCAAGGCCATAATGGAATCAAATATACTTCTCATACAAAAATCTCCAAGATGTCCAAGCTCTTCACAAGAGTCTTGCCTAGCTCTAACTACTACTAAAAGTAAAAGTACAAGTGGGGGAGAGAGGCTTCTTGGTGAGGTGTGTGTTTTTGAATGAGCTCTCCCCCTCTATTTATACAAGCTAGAAGTCTGTTGTGGGGAGATATACATGGAAACCTTGCAAACCAACCTCCCTACAATTAATGAACCACCATGCCAAAGTGGGGCCATAGTGGGGCCTAGGGGGGTGCGGCCGCACCCCTGGTGCGCCCACCCCTTGGTGGCACCTCCCCGCCACCGACTTCGCGTGGTCGGTTCTTGGAGAGGTCTAGGCCTCAGGTACGTCAGTGGTTGGCCCAGATTCCTCTGAAGAATTGGTCTTCTTCTTATTTCTTTGCACAGATCAGCTTTTACACTTTCCTGGGTTGCACCTTTTGACTTGTTTTCCGCTGTATTGGTGTATAAGACCTGCCAAACAATGTTCTTCCAAAACATGTGGAATTACGTTAATAGTAATGACATATGTGTAATAGATGCTAGTTTCTCCTCCTTTTGTGTCTTAATTGGCGGTCGGATTTGGTCGTTAAGGACCACCAACAGCAACCAGGCTCGACATCGCAAGGAGATGGAGTGGTATCATGCCCACTGTCAGGAAGTCAAACGCCAACGCCTGGAAATTGAAGAAGATCATGAACAATGCCTGGAAGATGAGATGAGGAATCGACAACACAGGGAGCGCGATGGACGAGTGGCATCTACCTCATGTAATCTCGAGCCTGATTTCATGGAAGTAGCCAGTCACTAGGTTTTTAACACTCCCTATGCTAATGTTTATGCCATGGCAAGGGAACTGGCGAGTGTACCAAACCTGACTGAAGAACAACAACGCTTCAAGGTGATCTTGGAGTCCATAGCTTTGTAACTAAATGGCAGAAATCTAGCCTCCATCACTAATCCTCCTTGGGGAGCCTCTGCCCAAGCAGAACCACGAAGATCTACACATGAATGAGTTGGAGATCGCGTCAGCCAAGGGCATGGCGCTAGGAACATCCCAGCCCCGGGTGACCTGTGCAATTGCCTTAGCTACCAAGAAGGCAGCGCCGAATTCGACTACAGAGCAATAGACGTCCCTAGTCGATTCCCGTGTTTCTCTAGAAGGCTTCGGGTAGTTAGTTTCCCCAACAAGTTCAAGCCATCCAATTATGCGAAGTACGATGGAAGGACAGAGCCATGGCAATGGCTCCGCATTTACTCACAAGCCATGAAACTCGCAGGAGGAAGCAATGATCACAAGGCTCTCTTCCTTCCAATGGCACTCGAGTCTGCTCCTCTTGCCTGTTCAACAAAATTAAACCCGACTCTATTGACAGTTGGGAGAATCTCCAAAGGATGTTCGCTAAAAACTTTAATGGTGTACTTACTAGGCCAAGCACCCAACATGAACTTTGAAGTTGCAAGCAGCAACCCAACGAAAGTCTACGTGAGTATTATAGACGCTTTGCGAGATCCGTTCAATAGTCTCTGACATCTATGAAAGGGAGGTGATTGAGTTCTTCTCCAACGGTATTAGGGAGCAATGGCAGTTCCAAGACTTCTGCAAAGATTACCTAGAAGTTGCAGATCAATTCCGCCGCACCATCCAAAAGATGATCGCCTCAGAAGAGCATCCACATGAGAGGTTTCCTAGTTGAGACTAGGGAGGACGACTGGATAACCATGGCAATGAACCTAGAGGTAATTAGGGTGGGCAAGAAGGCAGAAAATGTGGTCCCGACAACACCCTTGCCTCCATGGAGAAGCCCAATAAGTCTGGCAAGACCAGAAATTTTGAAGATTTGCTCAACCTTCCTTGCCCGTTCTATAAAAATGCCAAGCACATGGTAGCCGAGTGTAGACAGCTCAAGCAGCTAGGCATCAACTCAAAGGATGACATGGGGAATGCTAAAGAGAATGACAAGAAGGACGGGGAAGATCAAGGTGATGGTGGCAATTTCTAGCACGCCAAAGGAGTAGTTCACATCATCTTCGGGGGAGTAGCTGCTTCTTCATCCAAGCGACAAGAAAAGCTTACCCTTCAAGATATCATGGCCATGGAAACCGCTACACCCAAGTATCTGAACTAGGCTGAGTATCCTATCCAATTCTCTAGTGATGATCAGTGGAGTAGCGTCTCTAATGCTGGCCACTACCCTCTAGTCTTGGATCCTATGATTGCTGGTATGCAGATAACAAAAGCCCTAATCGATGGAGGTGCAGGACTAAACATCATATTTGTTGATACACTAAGAAAGATGGGGCTTGACTTTGCTGGCCTCCTTACCCCCATAGACATCCCTTTATATGGGACAGTACCCGGCAAAGCTGCTATGCCACTCGGACAGATTACACTCCCGGTCACGTTTGGCACACCTGCCAATTACAGAACCAAGTTCATCAAGTTTGAGGTGGCCAACTTTGATTCATCATATCACGCCATATTCGGGCGTCCAGCTCTCGCCAAGTTCATGGCAGCTCCCCAATACCCATTTTTATTACTCAAGATGTCGGGTCCCAATGGTGTACTCTCCTTCCAGGTCGACTTGAAGCGCTCTTATGACTGCGACACAGAGGCTGTCTAGATCACGGCTAAGGCCCAACTCGCCCTCGAGGTATAGGAGATCACAAGACTTGCACACCAAATGGCACTCGAGGACATGGAAATTCCAACTAAGTCGAGAGTTATCAAAACCCCTGAGGATGCACCCATCAAGAAGATTGACTTGGGCACTGGTGACCCCTCCAAGACGGTGGTCATTAGCTCCCATCTCTCTCAAGAATAGGAACTCGCGCTCACCAATTTTCTTCGGGATAACAAATACATCTTCACTTGGAAGCTAGCCAACATGCCAGGTGTCCCAAGAAGGTTGGCTAAGCATAAACTAGAGTTAACACCCAGCTCCAAGTTGGTAAAGCAGAGATTGTGATGCTTCACACTAGAAAAGAAAGAAGCTATCAAGAAAGAGATTACCAAGCTACTAGCAGCTGGGTTCATCAAAGAAATCCTCCATCCCGACTGGCTAGCTAGCCCAGTACTAGTCAGGAAGAACTCGACCGAGTGGCGCATGTGTGTCGACTACATAGACCTCAACAAGCATTGCCTGAAGGACCCCTTCGGTTTACCATGCATTGATCATATTATGGTTGCCACGGCCGGATCGGCTCTCTTGTCCTTCCTCGATTGCTACTCGAGCTATGATAAGATCACTTTCACGGAAGAAAACCAAACCAAGACCTCGTTTATAACATCATTCAGGGCTTATTGCTACATGACCATGTCGTTCTGATTGAAGAACGTTGGGGCCACTTACCAAAGAGCAATCCAAGCATGTCTAAGTGAATAGAGTGGGCACAATGCTGAGGCTTACGTGGATGACGTAGTCATCAAAACTCAAAAACCATCAACACTGATCGATGACTTAACTGAGACAATCACAAACCTCAGGACGTACAAGTGGAAGCTCAACCCGACTAAATGTGTGTTTGGTGTCCCCTTTGGACAACTTCTTGAATTCTTGGTCAGCCATCGTGGGATTGAGGAAAGTACAAAGCAGATTCAAGCAATCACTTGGATGGGCTCCCAGCACTCCGTCAAAGATGTCCAAAGAATAACAGGGTGCATGGCTGCCCTCAACTGATTTATCTCACAACTCCGGGAAAGAGGTCTCCCCTTCTTTAAGCTATTGAAGAAACTAGCCAAGTTAGAGTGGACCACCGAGGCAAACGAGGCCTTCGAGAAGTTAAAGATCCACCTCACAACCTCCCCAGTCCTCACTCTGCTAGATAAGAAAGAGCTCTTATTGCTATACATTGCGGCGACTACTGACGTAGTCAGCATGGCGATCGTAGTTGAAAGGGAAGAGGAAGGCCACACGTACAAGGTACAACGACTTGTCTACTACATCAGCGAGGTCTTATTAGACTCCGAGGTCAGGTACTCATATGTACAGAAGCTACTTTACGCCCTCCTAATCACGTCCCGCAAGCTTTGCCATTATTTTGATGAACACAAGATCTTGGTGGTAACTGATTACTCGTTGGGTGACATCTTACATAACCGTCATGCCACTGTTGGCGGTCCTTATTGACTAAATTCCCCACCAATTAAGATACAAAAATGGGAGAACTAGAACATCTTGCACACATATGTCTTCCATATTAAAATATATCCACATGTATTGGAAGATCAAGGTTTTTCATGGCATATACATGGATACGGTGGACAATATAGTCAAAATGAATCTAGCAAAGTGTAATGCAGACTCAAGCCAAGAAATGGAAAGAAGGCCCACTTACCTTGCAAACCTGGCCTCCAAACACACGGGGATGTAGCCCAGACCTAGCCAGGAGCCTACCAGAGCAAGGCGGTGTGGGGAGGTGCCACCCAGGGGGCGGGCGCACCTAGGGTGCAGCCACACCCCCTCTTCTGCCTCTCGGGCCCATGCTTCGTGGGTCGGTGCCATTACTCCTGTGGAGGATGGTGTGGGCAGGATCCATGGAATATTCCACCCCCATACCATCATAGGAGTAGTCTAAGAGGAGGGGAGAGCCCCCTCACTCACACACACCACACCTCAAGACTACTCTCTCTTCCATTTGTACTTTTATTTTTTAGTAGTAGTTGGAGCAAGGCAAGCTTCATTGGAGAGCTTGGACTCCTAGGGGCATTCTTGATATGAATGACATGGAGAATTCTTCTAAGTTCTTGTTCTCACTTTATCAATATAGCTATGCTATAGAATTAGAGCAAACTTCCTATGTTATGTATTTAGCATATAGAAGTTTATGCCACCTTGTTCATACAACATATATGATTAGAATTACAGCTAAGTTGAGGTGGCGGTTCGTCATTCCTTTGGGTTTGCCCATGTTCTATGCTTGTTGATTGGTAGGGTCGGTGTCTAAGGGGATATGGGTAGTTTATTTATACGGGGGCATGGTGTCTGAGTATACGGGAACCTTTAGATATCATAGTGCTCCACAGTTGAGGGGTAGGTGGCAGGTGGTGACAGCCCTGTCCATCCTTTGTAATCCCCTATGTTCGGGTATTCATGTAGGAGTTCGTAAATTGTCTCATGAGGTTGCTGGCAGACCAGTACTCGGAGGCCTTCCCGTCCATTTTATACTTAGAGCTAAGTCTTAACCATGTTTTTGTATGTATACCTGCTATTCTTTGCATAGCTATATTAGGATATGCCTGCTCCTGTTAGGATCATTCTTTTATTCTTTATTCTTTCTTCTCTTCTACCCCCGAGAGATGGCTTGTGTGTGTCACAATATCTTGAACCATTCCATGTTTTACCCCTGCTATGAACATTGGTCTATCATACAGTCATGTTATCTTGATCAAATCAATACTAGAGACTTTTACACCATTGTCTTCCTTTTGGAAAATATAAATAACGATACTCTAAATACTTTCGGGTGAAATGTTACAATAGTAATTCCATGCGCTTATGGATTTGTTCTGTAAATGTAAAGAACTACCACCAAGGCATTTCTGGTGCCATTGCTTGGGAATACGTTCCTGAGTAGTGACGCTAAGAAACGCCAACAAGCATTTCTAGCACCGTTGCCGGGGACTAAATACCTGGTAGCGACATTAAGAAACGCTGGCGCCGTTGCCGGGGACTACAAACCTGGTAGCGACGTTAAGAAGCCCCAGTAAGCAATTCTGGCGCCGTTGTTGGGAAGGCATTGGTTAAAAGAATCTAGTAGGACATGTTCATGATGATATGCATGTCTAGTAACCATTGCTCATGCAGGCTAATCTTGCTTGTTTTCTCATGTTGTGGATAAAAACAGGATAGTGTATGAGTGGTTTTGCCTTGCTGGCAAACTTCATCGAGAATCCAGAGTTGTTGCTAAGGAAGCCCGTCGTCCCAGCACCATCCACAACTAACGCTATGGCCCAAAAGACCCTCCGTGAGTTCTTCGTCCTCACCATTGCTAACATGTTCGTTGGGTCCGCTGTCAACGTAGGTGACAAGAACTTCGAACTCCATACCATGCTAATCATGATGGTGCAGGCAAACCCATTCTGTGGTTTGCCTAGCGAGGACACAAACGCACACCTCCAACACTTCCTGGAGTTGTGGACACCGTCGTCATGAAGGACGTCGCACCAGAGATAATCAAGCTCCGTCTATTTCCCTTCTCCCTCATGGGGAAGGCAAAACAGTGGCTCTATAAAGACCAAGAAGCTGTCAACACGTGGGCAAAATGCTCCACGGTGTTCCTCGCCAAATTCTTCCCCATGGGCAAAACCAATGCCCTGCGAGGAAGAATTTCAAATTTCTAGCAAAATGCAATGGAATCCATCCCCAAAATGTGGGAGAGGCTGCAAGAGTACATCCTTGCCTACCGACACCATAGGATTGAGAATTGGCTCATTCTCTAGAACTTCTACAATGGGTTAACACCCATATCATGAGGCCACATTGATGCTGCCGCTGGTGGAGCCTTCCTATCGCTGACAATCGATGGGGCTACGACCCTGATCAAGAAAATGGTCTCCAACCAGGATTGGAGTGAAGATAAGCTCCAGACAAAACAAAAAGGCATGCATACCATGAAGGAGATGGATATGCTTGCCACAAAACTTGACCTACTATTGAAAAGGCTTGACAAGCGTGCCACTAAAAAGGAGGCAATGCACAGAACCATCAAGGCCATGGACTCGCACATGACATGCGAAGTCTATGGTGAAGTTGGACACTCGGGGAACAACTGCCTCACACCCGGTTTTAAAGACAAAACCAGGCTCACCATATGTGTGCCTAGAAAGTCCACACATACAACAACAGAAAGAAAATATCAGAAACAATGTTATATAGCGGAAATATAGTTATATTAACACTTACATCAGAGTATAGCGGAACGATTACTAATCTTTTCTTCAGGCTCCAACTTCATAGGGACGGCTGACTGGGGGTAGCATACGCCTACCACTCCTTAGCAACGTAACCAAGATCCATCTTCTGAGCAGCTTTTACTAATGACTGGAGGAGGGGAATTGCAAGAGTGAGCACATGTCGTACTCAACAAATATAAGATGGGGTTCATAAGGCTCAAAAAGGATGACATTGATTTAACTGCAATTAGCTTTTATTGAGTCACACTTTTATGCAATTGAGTAGGAACAAGTTTCTCACAATCCCATATAAACACATGATCAGGTAAACATGAGTAATGAATAGCATAAACAAGTAATTATCAGTGATCATCTATTCAATAAGGGTCCAAGGCTGCTCTTGATCGAGAGCATGGCTGTTATAACAGTTTTACTCTCCGTAGAGGTTGTACATCTTTACCCATGAGTCGTGTTGTCCATATGCCTAGGTTAATTACTCCCAAAACACTTCCAAGATGAGCAGGCAGGCTACACTATGAAGTCTTTCAAAGGTTCGTCTAACAAGTTAGGGCCGCTAGGTTTCATCGGCAAGCAGATGTAGGAACCCCCTTTCGAATGGCACAATACCTTCACGGCTATACTCATAGGAATAGAGGATGTCCTATACCCATCTCATCAAGCTCCTCTTGCGCCATAAAGGTAACCTCTAACAAGCTAGAAAAGGTCCTCATACTTGACTAAAGCCAGAGCCATATAGCCCTCACAGTTGTACTATAAGTACCGGCTGATCGCTTACAGATAAGTCCTTAAGGAGAGGAATCTAGAGCATCACAAAAACTATGCTCCAGCCCCCTAGTTCGTGGTTGCTAAAAAGTCATCTATTATTGCTTATTGCATAATCCATTAATCAAGTTACAAGATCACGGTCTTTAATTTGAGCACTAGCCTCATACTACCCAATGCATATAACCCATAAGTGTCAAGGTATAAGTACAAATACTAGGAAATCCTTACGGGTAACAAGGTAGATACATGCATATGTATTTAATGAGTTAAAGTGAACAGGAAACAAGGATGATCCCATGATATACTTGTCTTTACACTTGATCAACTCTCACACCATCAGCTTTCGGTCATCACCTTCTGATCTTCAACGCCCACAAACGGTTCTCGTCTACTCATAGCAAGCACGATGCATAGGCAACATACAAGCAACAAATAAAAGCATCTAAGAACAGTACACCACACGAGAGAAAACAACACACTAAGAGAAAGCTAGTTTCTACGATCACAAGATCACAAGAAACGCCGAGAACGGAGCTACAGTTGAAAGAAACAACTACCGGGAGTTTTATATTATATAAAAGAAAAGGAACAACTACAACCTTGAATTATTTTAGTTACTAAACGATGAGAAAGTTATTAATTCAGATTAAACAAATCATATTTAAACTTTAAAACCGAGTTGACGCTAATCAAATTTTATTTATAAATATCTCGATATCATTTATGCTAATTCAATTTTAACATGCAAATACAAGTTGACATGTGAGAGCACCTAATCGAATTGTATATGACATGTTGTTAAACTAAGCAAATTATATTTTAGAAGCATATCAATATTAGCATTTAATCATACTAACATTTGTATATAAAACATCAAAGTATAAACTTATATTGCTTTTAATTATAAAATTAGTTGCACGTATACTTATGTGCATTCGAGAGAAGGAAGACACTACGGTGTAAAAAACGACGAGAGCTGGTGGTGGTTGACCCCGGAACATGACGGTTTGGCTAGAAAAGCTCACCGAAGAGTTCGCGGGAAACCTAACTCTCGACAAATTCGGCTTTGGATCTATGGAGATAGGAGCGATGGCTGCGAAAACAGGTTGTACTTTTGGAATCAGCGCGTCGAGGAGATCATCGGCATATATATAGGTCTAGGGTTTTGGGTCGGTGGAAAAACAGAATATTTTATTATTTTGGGAATTAATTAATTTCGGGAGTAAAATAATTCCAGAAAAGTCTAGAATTGATATTTACGCCACGAAAAATATTCTGAAAGCTCCAAAAATTCAGGGAAAATTTCCAGAGACACTTTGGAACATGATGAACCCAAATAAAGTATTTCAAGCTCATCAAAAGATATTTTGAAGCATCTAAAAATTAGATTATGCTCATAGAAAAAAGGGAAAAGGTTCCAGAAAAAGCCAGAAAAATTCCTAGGAAGTTTTAGAGATATGCTAATGAATGATGAACTCAAAGGAATGATTTAGAGTGGAAGAAAAAGGATCTTGGGAATCTTCGAATGAAAAGATTAGGATCGAGAAAGTAGGAATCTGATTATAGAAAAAGACAGACACGAGCCGAAGACAGATAAACAACTTACTAAACGCATTTTGAAAATTTTACTCACTCATAACACCAAGTCAAGCAACAAGGTAACATCACATCATCCAAACGCCCATCAAAATTAGAAAACTTTAGAAATTCACATTTTTCCTATAACTCAATTTGCGCTAGATCAACTAAACTTGGTAAATTTTATCGAAATATTAGAACCATTCATTTTATTTAATGTTTTCTATGCACAACCCAAAATCAGAAATTTTGGGGTGTGACACCTATGCTTGTCGTTCCGTAGGATCGGAGTCCCGTTGGGATATGGGTAGTTCCTTTATAGGTGGACATGGTGCCTAGGTATACGGGAACCATCGGATATGACGGTGCTCCATGGTTGAGGGGTAGGCAACAGGTGGTGATAGCCCTCTCCGTCCTATGTAATCCCCCACATTCGGGTATTCGTGTAGGAGTTTGTAAATTGCCTCATGAGGTTGCTGGCAGACCAGTACTCGAAGGTCTCCTCATCCATTTCATACTTAGAGCTAAGTCTTAACCATGTATGTGTATGTATACTTGCTATTCTTTGCATAGCTGTATTGGGATATGGCTGCTCCTATTAGGATCATTCTTTTATTCTTTATTCTTTATTCTCTTCTACCCCCGAGAGATGGCTTGTGTGTGTGTCACTATCTTGAACCATACCTTGTTTTACCCCTGCTATGAACATTGGTCTATCATACAGTCATGTTATCTTGATCATATCAATACTAGAGACTTTTACACCATTGCCTTCCTTTGGAAAAATATAAATAACGATACCCTGAATACTTTCAGGTGAAATGCTATAATAGTAATTCCGTGCGCTTGCGGATTTGTTCTGTAAACGTAAAGAACTACCACCAAGGCATTTCTGGTGCCATTGCCTGGGAATACGTTCCTGAGTAGTGACGCTAAGAAACGCCAACAAGCATTTTTGTCGTCGTTGCTGGGGACTACAAACATGGTAGCGACGTTAAGAAACGCCAATAAGCATTTCGGACGCCGTTGCCAGGGACTACAAACCTGGTAACGACGTTAAGAAATCCCAACAGCCATGGGATGCATCTCCAAATTGGCAGTCGAATTGGGAGCACATCATATTGATTTCACTCCAAGAAAAGCCATCAAGTCTCAGGCATTGGCCGACTTCATAGCCGAGTGGACCGAAATTCAGCAACCACCATCTGAGATCATTGCGGAACATTGGAATATGTACTTCGATGGATCGTTGAAGCTCGGCGGCGCTAGAGCTGGTGTCCTCTTTATTTCCCCTTCTGGAGAGCAGCTAAAGTATGTACTGCAGATACTTTGGCCAGCCACCAACAACGAGGCCGAATACGAAGCACTCATCCACGGTCTCCGACTAGCAGCATCTCTCGGCATCAAGCGCCTACTCGTCTATGGTGATTCCTCGGTAGTCGTCAATCAAATCAATAAGGATTGGGACTGCACCAAGGAAACAATGGATGCTTACTGTGCTGAAGTACGCAAGCTAGAGAAGCATTTCCTTGGGCTGGAGATTCATCATGTGGTGCGCGACCTCAACGTTGCAGCTGATGTTCTAGCCAAACTTGGAACAGATAGAGCAGAAGTCCTGAATGGAGTCTTTGTGCAAGAGCTAGCCAAACCATCAATCAAGCCTACGGTTGAAGCATCAGTGATCATCACACCAGCATGGACTCAAGTTTTCATCGATTATATTCAGGAGCACAAGTTACCAGCCAACAAGACAGAAGCTGAGCAGGTCTCTCGGCGAAGTAGGAACTATGTCTTAGTCGGCGACAGCTTGTATCACAAAGGAGCATCCTCCGGCGTCCTTCTGAAGTGTATCACCACAGAAGAAGTCAAAGAAATCCATGCAGGATGCTGCGGTAATTATGTAGCTTCAAGAACTTTAGTCGGCAAGGTTTTCGGTCTGGATTTTATTGGCCAACAGCTCTAAAAGATGCCGAAGACTTGGTCAAGCATTGCAAAGGTTGTCAATTCTTTGCCAAGCAAGCTCACGTCCTAGCTCACAATCTTACTTGCATCCCACCTTCATGGCCCTTCTCTTGCTGTGGGCTAGACATGATCGGATCCCTCAAACGGGCTCCGGGCGGCTTCTAGTACGTTTATGTGGCTATCAATAAATTCACCAAGTGGATCGAGTACATGCCGCTCGTGAAGTTCACATCAGCCAAGGCAGTTGGATTCATGCAGAGTATGATGTACCAGTTTGGTATGCCTAATCGGATCATCATAGACTTGGGCTCTCCCATCACAACTATTGAGTTCAAGGCCTGGGTACAAGACTGCAGGATTAGCATCGATTATGCATCAGTCGCTCACCCCAAGGCCAATGGACATGTCGAATGGGCTAACGGTCTATTGCTAGCTGGACTCAAGCCCTGACTATACGATGAGCTCAAGAACTATGGTGGAAAGTGGTTGGATGAGCTACCCAAAGTTGTATGGGGACTGCGCACTCAGCAAAGTCGTGCCATGGGCCACTCAACTTTCTTCCTAGTCTACGGCTCAGAAGCCATACTTCTAGCAGACCTAATATGGAACTCTCCAAGGGTTGAGCAGTATGATGAAGGTGAAGCAGACGACACTTGATGACTTGAAATCGACAGTGTGGAAGTAGCCAAGCTTGAAACTCTCTTTCAGTCGGCTCGTTATCTACAAGGTGTCAGACGTCACTATGACAAGAACGTGCATCCCTGCACCTTTCAAGTCGGAGACCTGGTGCTATGCCGTATTCAAGATAAATCTGGGTGTCACAAAATCCTAAGTCCTTGTGAAGGTCCGATTATTGTCTCCAAGGTCACTCGGCCAGGTTCCTTCGAGTTGGTCAAGGTAGACGGCGATCCCGTACCTAATTCATGGAACATAGAGCATTTACGGAGGTTTTATGCTTAAAGTTTTTTCTAATCAGTATATCAGTTGAGTCAATCTTGTATTTGTAAATAGCAAGTTTTTCAGTCTTTAATAAAGCATAATTCGCTAGTCACCAAATACTGTTCACTCTTCTGATCCGACTACAAGGCACACAACCATGAGTTGTTCACGCCTTAGACGGGTAGCCACACTGCTACCTTGTCCCCATTACAAGATAGGCCAGCTAAGCACGCTGCCCACATCTCTACGACTAGTATATCCGTCGTAACCCGGCACACCACCAAGTGTTGTTCACGCCTTGGACTTGTGGCCACGCTACTACTCTACGTCCGATAAGAGATACGCTGGCTACTCTTCCAGCTCACATCTCTGCGATAAGTGTTCATCGCACCCCGACATATAGCCATGAGCTAATACATGTCAACCCAGATTGATTACTTCCGGTACCAAGTAGACTGACCCGTCCTTCTCGGCGTTTATGCCAATAAGAGAAGTAGTCATCAAGTCTCTCGCTCCACAGTGCAGTAACACGTACTACAAACTGATTCATCCCACATGGTTCTAAAAGCCTGTTGCGACACGGTCGACCATGTTATAATATTCCTACTCGGATCCAATCGTTCACATACCTATCAAAGGTATCATACTCGGGTAATGATACATCCGAAGAAATACAGGCTAAGTCACAAGCAACTAACAGTTTTTCCCCGACAAGCAAGTGTTGATTTCTATAAAGCCAAGCATACATAGTTCTATAAGAGACTAACACGAGTCTGAATGACTCACTCTAGTCTTCACTAGTAGTAAAATTTAATTGTCTTACAAAGGTATTGGCTACCTCTTCATACTTCTTCTCAGCAGCCTCTACTTGCTCAGATGGAAGGTTGTCGGCCTCTTCACTCACCATGCACGATAGGTCGATCGCAGGGAAGAATATATGCACAAGTCCAAGGACCCAGGAGACGCAGTCTTTTGCAGCGTCAGGCAAAACTCCTTCCACTCGACCGGGTATCTGTTTGGCAACTTCACTGTACGGAGCATTGTCGTCTTCAGGCACCAAGAAGAGAGTGATAATGGGCCGCACAGCTTCACGGAAGGCTTCGAACTCGGTCCATAATTCTTTTAGGCGATTAGAGAATTGTTGCGAAGTCTTAAACCCCTGCAACAGATCTTGGTCAGCCCCTCGATAGATTAATTTAGCTCGAGCAAGCTCTTCTACTGCTTGATCGGTTCTCTTCAAGCTCGTTGTGCTTTTGGCGGACGATCTCCTTCAGATTGCCCACCTCGCCTTCTAGCCGGCGGGATTTTTTCATCTCCTCTGCATCACTGATAAGATCAGAACAGGAGATTTAGTATGGAAATATTTCGACACAGCTATATAAGCTCATCCGAGTAACAGGAATGCTGAGTACATACCATGCAACTTCTTGTCAAGAGCTCCAGCGGCCTTTTGACTATCTACAGTTTTCTTTTCGGCCGCCTACTTCTGGCGGTCTAGCTCGCCAACTTGGGCCCGAAGAACCCTGATGGTCTCCAGGTACTGCGTCTCGGTGGATTTCCACTCGGCCTCTTTTGTGGAGTGGCTCGCCTTCAGGCTACTCAACTCGGAGCTGAAATCAGCATGGATGTGTTTTGCTTGCTCCGATGCCTTGAGCTCTAGTCCCTGCACTACGGGGTACTGTGTATTTACCGAGTGTGAGTAACACTCGGTAAATAGTGCTACACACTCGACAAACTCTTTACCGAGTGCCACACTCGGTAAAGTGGACTCGCACTCGGTGAAGTTATTTTACCGAGTGTCTAATATCGGCGCTTTTCGGAGCAGAGAGCGTTACCGAAGTGCTAGCGATTACTCGATAAACAATTATGACTTGACGGTCGTCGACCTCCAAACTGACCGTTAACGCGGCGTTTACCGAGTGTCACTAGCACTTTTCGGTAAATAAATTAGCATTTCATGATTAAAACAATTCCGTAAATAAATTTTTTGAATAATGTTTACCGAGTGTAGCTCCTAACACTCGGTAAAAGAATAACCATTTTCGTGATTAAAACAATTCCGCAAATAAACTTCAGGAATAATGTTTACCGAGTGTTCCCACTCAGTAAA
The DNA here is from genome assembly GCA_904845875.1 of Miscanthus lutarioriparius. Lineage (NCBI taxonomy): Eukaryota > Viridiplantae > Streptophyta > Magnoliopsida > Poales > Poaceae > Miscanthus > Miscanthus lutarioriparius. The sequence continues at coordinate 85,959,260 of CAJGYO010000009.1, read as the reverse complement.
AAGTAGTCAAATATTTCCGAGTGGGGACACGGCACTCGGTAAAAAATGGCACACTCGGCAAAATTCACAGAATCAGAACCAATTTGGTTCTGTTCGCTATTTGCTACACTCGGTAAAACTGACAGAATCTCTGTTTTACCGAGTGCTACACTCGGTAAAATATGTCCACAGAATTTTTTTTGTTTGTTTCAGTGCATATCCAGTCACAATAAGCAACAAAATCACAGGAAATTATAATAACATGACAAATATGCAATATATATCACATATATGTCCACAAATGTCACATCCACTCACAATAACCAACATATGTCGACAAGCACCATGCAAAGTCCACAAACACCATCAACATATGTCCAAAGTCCACAAAGTTCAACCAAGTCCACAGTTCAACATACAAACCAATCAAACAAGGTCGGATGGCCTGTCACATGGTCGGAGGCCTGCGGAGAAACGGAGTCAAGTCCAGGTCTTGATCACCCTGCATATCGTTGTTCGATCCAAATTGTAGAAGGTCCCTAGAATGAGATTGCACATGTGAGTTATCCGGATCAAAGCAAATTCTAAGGTCTAAGCTATGGTAGGTCAAACTAAGGTATAAGTCGAAGGTAGCTCTATATGACACGAAAGTGAAGAGTGCATCTAAGTGACTCACAGGAGTGCGTCCGCATGGAGGTGGAGGCACCAGCAGTATCATCGGGCGGCGGCGGAGGCGGTGGAGGCTGGCCCATGCTCGAGAAAATGGGCCATGTACTGTACCAGTCCTTGTGGCGCTTTGGAAGGCCTCAAGTTGGGCCTGCACTCGCGCCCTCTCTGTGCCAACTCGGCTGGTGCGACAGCTCGAGGGCCTGAAGGCTGGCTCTGTGAGCTCTGCTTGTGACTCTGTGAGGGCTTCAATCTGGGCCTACAATTATTTATCACATAGTTAGAATGCACATAAAGAACGAGTAGAAAATGAATGGACAACGAATGCAACAGAACTAACCTGGACTGCTACCACCTGGGGCTATGAGCGTGGGCGTATGGCCGGACTCGAACTCGTGCTCCGGGCTCTAATCTGGGCGAGTGTCTGAGTGTTGGCCGTGTCTATGGTGCTGTTGCCCATATAGTACCGCCCGTGTGGCTTACCTGGTCCCAACCTCATGACGATGTCACCCTCGAGGTCGGGCGGTGCTCGGATCAAATTTCGACCCATGGATCTCTCTCATCCATCGCGTGTACTCACGAGGCGCTTTGTGCACGCCTTCAGTTTGTTGTATGCCTCGGGCGGGTCCTCCGGGTTGTAGACGAGGTCGGGGTCCTTTGCCTTGCCCTTGTGTGCCAAGGCATATGCCTTGAACGAGGCGCACTCCTGGCCGGGGTGGAACCGCGTCTGCAGGAAGAAGCACAACAATAAGATATTATGCATTCAGAAGTTAGCATAGCAACAACGAAATGAAATCTGCGTACATATCTGGCTGCATATTCCTTGAGGGTAGTGGGGCCTTGTTTGTGCGAGGAACCCTGCATCATCGCATGGCAACGTGAGCGTACGGCATGATATTGCTCGTACTCCTCACTCAACCACTTGTCCACAATGGCCTCCTAGCAGTTGTCCATCCCCGCACACCAAGCAGGAGGCACCTGCACGTACACGAGCACATGACAAATCATAAATCAATTTCAGTGCAATTAATCATAGACGATGTAATCTCATGTTTACCGTCAAGTATTGCTCCTTAGTCAGGGGCAGGTGCACTGCCTGCGCTCTGGTGACTCTGTGTCCTCTGCGGGCATGGTAAATTCTTCTACACAGGAGCTTTGTCTCGTAGAAGAGGTCACGCACTCGATGAACATGCACTGCTCACCACGTCATCCGCGTCCTCCCTACGTACTCCCTCCGCCAAGGTGTAGTAATCCTACAAGCAAATACGATCCAAGAATATACAATTAATGTGATGTTATTATCAAGATAGTGCGATGAACATGTACCCACAGCTCTTTCATGACCCGGTCGGCCTTGTTTTATAATAACACCGCCACTCGATCGATCCCCGATCATTTGGCGGCGTGCTGATGGGACCACTTCATGGCGGGCTGCACAACACCATCGATCCTCACCATCCGGGGTAGTTTGCCTGCATTGAAGACCCGGGATCCCGTTTACTCGGCCGAGTGACTCCACAGGATCACCATTTCCCAATCCTCGCACAAAGTTATTGAGATTGAATATTAGTTTCTATTATAACTTAAAAACCTGTGAAGTAGTGTTAACATGCAAAAATTACTTACTTAGTTCCAGAGGGTCGAATCACTGGCCGTCTCTATATGGGTAAGTCTGGGAGGCGCGACGACCCTCACAGCCAAACCGTAGGCACCCCATTTTCCTCTACCAGCAAGTCGGCATCCTCCTCTCGCTCAGCCCGCTCGGCCTCATCCTCCCTCCGTGCCTCCTCCACCGCCTCCGCTATCTCCTCCCTGGTCTCCTCCTCCTCCTCATCCTCCTCCGTGGCCGCTACGAACTCGTCGTCGTCGTCCTGTGGAGGAGGTGTCGGCTCTCGACGCCCTCGTCATCGCCGTCCTCCTCCTCCACCCTGGGCTCCTCCTCCACCCTGGGCTCCACCTCCACCCTAGGCTCCACCTCCCTGGGCACGCCCTCGTCGTTGTCCTCCTCCTCCTCCCTAGGCACACCCTCCACCCTCAGTCTGTGCACGCCCTCCTCCTCCACCCTGGCTGGACCCCTCGCCACCAGCCAGTAAGGTCATAACCAACCTAATCTTCCTGATTACACCGCCCACCATCAATCACCTGTAACAAAAGGAATAAACTATCAGTACGCATATACAAAAGTAAATGTATCATACATGTATAAAAGAGATGCAAAATAAGTAAATGTATCATACATGTATAAAAGAGATGCAAAATAAGTAAATGTATCATACATGTATAAAATTGCCATAAGTACTACAGATCTTACATGTACTAGAAATAATCATCAAGATCATCGATAGGTGGGCCAAAAATCTCATCATCGCTATTGTCGACGTAATTATGATCGTCTCTCAAAGTCTCATCACTAGCGACACTGCCTGAATGGTGTTGCTCAAGTAATAACAAGTCCTTCGCGTTGTGAACCTCCTCTCCATCATCCCCGTCAACAATGACCGTATCATTGTCTACTTCCATTGCGAGATCTACATCTAAGACAATCTCAAAACTCCCTTCTAATCCTTCTTGAAAGAACTCTCCGTCATATGTGTTTGCATCGATGTTATAATCATCATCGTTTGGGGACGGGTACTTTACCATCTTGGCGATACCTTGTACACAACATCATACGCCTTAAGACGGTATTTGGTTTGGCACGGTATGAGAGATAATAAACTTGCGTGGCTGTTGGGCCACAATGTACACGTCGTCTCCTAGCAAGACGGATGACTTTAGAACTCGACTAACCCAAGCTCGTGGGTCTTTATCACTTCTTTGGGATCAAACCAATGGCATTTGAATATGACAGACGAAGAGGTACACAACCGTGAAACTTGAGTTTGTATATTTCTTCAATTATTCCATAGTAGTCCAACCCATCTATGCCTGGCGTGAAAACACCGGTATTTGTGGTTCTTCGATTTGGCCGACTCTGCTCGTGCCGAGTTGTGTGAAAGCGATATCCATTGACATCGTACACAGAGAATGATTTGACCCTAAATTCAAATCCATTGGCAACTTGCCTCAACTCGGCACTCATAGACACGTCAGTTTTTGCCTGCTAGTTCAAGTAGGATGATTCGTTATATATTTGTCGAGTTGAGAGTTAAGTACAAACAACAAATGAAATTGAATAGTACCTCCTCCTTGAACCAACAAATAAAAGTGGGATTTCGTTCTCCCGCGCCATGTCTTAGAAGGGTTTCAACTTCCGCTTCGGTGGGTTCCCTCCGTGATGGACGATGGTAGAGGAGAACAAATTTGCTGTAACGGCCGTTAACAAGAGGGTTGGATGGGTGCATGCGAAATATTGACAAGAAAAGAAACAAGTTTGTGTAAAACTTACACAATGTACGGGCCAACCTCTTCAAGGTTCCGCAACACATACAGCTGGATAGAGCGCCACTCTTTTAGGCTCAACATCTTCAAGGTAGGTTCACTTGCACTTCCGAGTTGCCCTCGGAAAAGGCTGAGGGTCGACTGATTGTCGGCAGCATTGTAACGAGGGGGTGGATTATGCACGTTAGGAAGGTTGTCGGCATAGTATCTTGTTGTGAAGTATGACACCTCCTCCACAATGGATGCCTCTGCACAGGAAGCTTCAATTTTGCATTTATTTTTGCATTTTGTTCTAAGAACCTTTAGGCATCGCTCAATTGGATAGCACCAACGGGCATGCACAGGGCCCCCCATTTTTGCCTCATATGGTAGGTGAAAGAGCAAATGTTGCATCAGATTGAAGAAGCCAGGGGGAAAGATCTTCTCCAACTTGCGGAGCAACACCGGGGCCATTCTTTCCATTTCTTCAATCTCGGTCCGAGATATCTCCTTAGCACATAGCTTGCGAAAGAACATGCTCAACTCTGCCATCACTCGCCAGATGTGATCAGGGAAATAGCCACGAACCATCACCGGAAGAAGGCGCTCAATCCATATGTGGTAATCATGACTCTTGAGCCCCTGTGATTCGTGATGGTACTTAAGTTCACACCCTCCTCCAATTATTTGCATACCCGTCTGTGGAACATCAACGATTGGAACCATTGAAGAACTTCTTTCTTTTGGGCCCTCGTTAGGGACGAAGTCGGCCTTAGGCTTCTTCCATGACTTCCCACGTAAGGGAGGCAACATGTTTAGCTTTGGTCTATCGTGACATGCGTTGCTTGATCCAATCTAGCATTGACATTGTCCTTTGACTTTCCCAGTCCATGATTGTGTGAAGGACCGCCTTGGCGAAATTCTTTTCAGTGTGCATTACATCAATGTTATGTGGAAGAAGGAGGTCCTTAAAGTAAGGAAGCTTCCCACAAGCACGACTTGTGTGTCCAGCATGCTCTTTTCCGTATCCCACGAAGCCCCCTTTTCATTGTCGACCACAAGACCATCTAACATCTCAAGAACACAGGCACTGTCATCATTTCAGTGCAAGTCTTCCACCTGTGACACCTTTTCGAAAGTTCTTCTTGTCTCTTCCGAATGGGTGGTCAAGAGGAGGAATTGTCGATGTTTGTCAAACAAAGAAAACTTGCCCCCTTCTCCAACCGAAAGAACTCCACAACCGACTTGCATATCGGGCATGGCATCTTCGTGTGAACACACCAGCCACAAAATAACCCATAAGCTAGGAAGTCATGCATGGAATAATGGTACCAAATATGCATTCGAAGTTTGTCTTTGTGAATCGGTCGTATGTCACTACCCCTTCGTCCCATGCATGGACCAAATCGTCTATCAAAGGCTCCATGTACACACTCATATTAGCCCCGGGTGTCCCGGAATTATAAGTGACAAGAAAATATTTTGCCGTTGAAAGGCTTACGCTAGGTGGGAGGTTGAGAGGATGGCGAATATGGGCCAACATGTGTATGGTGAAGAACCCATTCCATAAGGATTGAACCCATCGGTTGCCCGGTGCAATGCGTACATTACGAGCCTCGTCGACTTTTTTGTCGGTATGCTTCCGATCGAAGCTTTTTCATGATTCACCATCGGACGGATGTATCATCTTGTCGGTGTATCGGCGCCCGATTTTGTGCCACGTCATCTATTTTATGGATTCTCGCTCATGAAAAGCCGTTGGATCCTCGGTATGAAAGGAAGGTACCTCGGGATCTTTGCGCCGACTTTTGTTTGCATCTTCCGACCATCACCGATTCTAACTCAATGTACCTAGATGCCTTACACTTGGACGAAGACTTATCGTCAAAGATGTTCTCCCTCGAATAAGATGCATCCGTTCGGACAAGCATGTATCTCGCTTTCATCGACATCTTGAGTGCACGAAGGATTTTATTTGACTCATACGTGTTCTTTGGCAGAATGTGATCATCCGGAAGTAGGGTGCCAACTACTGTCAATAGTTGATCGAAGGATTCTCTACTCCAGCTAAACTGGGACTTCACATCCATTAGACGTGCAATGGCATCCAGTTTAGAAACATTGGTGCACCCGTGAAGGGGTTGTTGTGCCGCATCCAACATGGCGTAAAACGCCTTTGCGTTTCTTTCTGGCCTGCGCTCTGCACTTCCTTCATCGAAAGCCATGTCATGGTCATTTAACATTTCGCCACCCGGCTTCGTAATCAAACTCCTCGATCCGTTGTCCCGACCTCTTCTCTCGCGACGATGGCGTTCACCATGCATGGTCCACCGGGTATAGTTCTCTACAAATCCATTGTTGACAAGATCTTTAGTCATCTCCTCATATGTTTTCATTGCCTTGTTCTTACACTTCCTACAGGGACACCAGGCATGTCGCCGTCCATTTGCAAATGCCTTCGTCATGAAATCATTGGCCTTCTCAATCCATTCATTTGTGTATTGACCCCTCTTCTGATAGCCCGTGTACATCCACTGACGGTCATCCATCCTAACATATAGACGATATTGCAGTTTAGAGCAATAGAGTAGTAGTGCTAGAGAAAAACCATATGAGATGATAAAGAGACATTCATGTTCTTGGTCGATTCACATAGAAGTTGTTTGCTAGATTGGGTGATGAGATTTTACCTAAGGTTGAAAGGCCGCTATGTCACTTGTAGATGGAGGAATACATGGAACCAATTTTTTTGTAGCCACAAACATCACTAGCAAGATTTATCGAAGATTGAGGTAGAGCATCAAGAGGTTTTGTAGCGTGTCTCAACCATATACCCGAGCACCAAAGACGCGCTTAGCAAAGACAACCATGTGGCTAGCACACAAAGGGGCGCTAGGTTTCTGTCATGACACTAT